>JAQFVV010012451.1:0-600000 GCA_028023455.1 Epiperipatus broadwayi | reverse complement strand
ATCATTTCTGTATACATATATTATATTAATATTTTAAAATCATTCAATAGTTTAACTTAATGTATTCAATTTATTGTACTTTTATTTCCTATATCCTTTTTAAATTGAAAATAATTATAATCGCAAGAAATTAATAAAACATTATGGAAAATGCATTAAGAGAAGTGCACGAGTGTGTTTTTTAAAGATAGTAAATATTTTAGATTTACTAGACAATGGTCTTACCGAACATCCTTAAAATTGTTAAATGTCCATTTGTTTTAGATAATAAAAATCTAACGTTTTAAGATATAATCAGAAATATGAATATTTTATGAAATACATTCAATACTGATAATAAAATATGACAAACAATTATAGCAGTCATTTCCAGAGTATAAAGATTCACTAGGATGGCACGAAATACAAAATGAGCAGTACCATAATAATGAAGTTTGCAATGCAAATTTAAAATTAGAACTTAAAAAATTGAAATTGATACATCGCAGACTGACATCAAAGACATGTAAAAATAATTAAAGAGAAACTAAAAATCAGTAAAGAAAAAAATGAGGGCACAAAACCCTTCATATATTCATGGTTTTAGTTATTCAAAAATTTAAAAAAAAAACAAAACAGTAAACTTTAGAAACTAATAAAGTGATAATAATTTTCTCTTAATTTTTATCCTCAACACACATACAATACACACACATATATGTTTTCAATGTATACATACACCTATATAAAAGTGTGAACCAAAATGCATGCTATTATCTGAAAATTTCTCTATTTACATTGCTTGAAAAAAGTTGCAGGTTCAGGGATTAGCGTATTATCTATTTAATATTCAATCTAATATTTATAATATCTATAAATCACATTAGGCTTAAATAACACATTAAGTATATTTCTTATAAAATCTTATTGCAATTATTAAAATTATACATTAAATAATATATTTGTAATCATTTCAATAAAATAATTGTATACAATTTAAACTAGTTAATACCTAGTATAAATCATTTATAAATATACAAAATAAATTGCAAAATAATAAAAAAAATGTAGAGGTGCCATTATTAGAAAATGATTAAAAAATATTGAGCTAAGATTATAAATTGTACCATACGACAATATTAAAGTTTTCTAACATCATCTATGCCAGTAAGTATTTTATTATAAACACATATCGCCAAAAAAATTTGGCTCAAATATTAATCTAAAAATTAATAATTATCTGCAATTACTTTTACCCAAAAATAATCTTAAATAAAATAAATATTACCAAATTCACCACTTCCTTTATTTTTCTGTAATATCTTATATAAATGCTTTTAGCTCTGAAGAAGACTGCAGGGCAGTTGAAACATAATATCGTGTTTGGATATATATACAATAAAAGGTTTTTGCTAAAAAATGTTCAAAGTAGTGGATAATTTGCATTTATATAAAATAAATTGTATTTTTTTATACATGCTTGATTATGATATTTTGTTATGTTATTTGATTAATTAAAACAGTTCTCATTTTATCTTGGATTTGAATATTTTCAGATATACTACCTTTTTTTGATACTTAATAAAATTTTTAATACATAAAAAAAGAAAAGAAATAAATATTCTATAACAAAATTAATATCTATAAGAAGTAAATTGATAAACCTACATAGCAACTTAAAATAAATGTAAATGTAATCAAAATATTAATGTCTATTATAAAAATAAGTTTATTTATGATATTTACATATATAGAGATTTTGTTAGAAATAAGTTATTGAGAAATATATATATATAATATCAGATATAAGTATAATAAACAGTTTTGTTTATATATATACATACACACAATGCAATTAGATACAACTTTTATTTTAACATTATTTATAATTTCTGTTTATTGATTAGTTAACCAAATATTAATACCCTTTCACCATTATACTTACCAGTTTGCTATACCTATGCAAAATGACCATTTGCATTGCTTAGTTTTGGCCTACATAAAGAGAGTTCACTTATTACTCATTTTAATACCCATATAGGTGTAGAATTATAAGTCAAATATTTGTATGTATAATTAAATCCAAGTTGGAACTCTGCTGTATGTAAAATTGAAGACATTTACATCAGGAATGTATTAGATTTCTATCTTATTTAAAAACTTGTTAATATTTTTATCTCTGTAATAATCTGGGTCTGCTAATACAAGCAATCATAAAGTGTATTAACAGTGTTTAGTTAATTAATTAATAATTCAGAAATTATATATATATATATTCTATGTTTCAAGTCCTTTCTAATTACATTAAGTTCAGTATAGACATTATATTTATAATTAAATATTAAATATTCAGCCTGTATTCTGCTCATCCCTCTTTTGTGTACTTAAATAGTCATATTAAGGTTCTATATGTGAGGGGTCAGTCACTTAAAATCAACATGGGTATGACAATAATATCAACAAGGGCTTTGAGCATTCCATCATCAGATTTTTAATGATATGGATGGCAGAAAAGTTGGAGGGTGAAGAAGACTGAAGCCTATTCACTAAAGTTTGAAAATTTGCTATCTTAATATAAACTAAGAACTGATTATATATATATGTATAAGAGATGATGATCTGGACCAACTCATGAGTGCTGGTTCAGCATAAAATATGTATATTGAGATCATTTATCTTTTTCACATGTATGTAATCATGTGTATCAGTTGCCTAGGATAGAGTGGATAGATGTAGGGAGCTCGAAAGTTTGAGTTCAAGTCTCTTCTAATTACATTAAGTTCCATATCAACAATATACTTGTTAAATATATATTCCATGTTGTAAATGAGTAAACATAAATTGAAGAAAATATCTATTAATTCTTACATAGTATTTATTAGCTATCTGATTATTTCAATCAATACACATCGATATTTTTTTTTTCATCATTACAATATGTCTAAATAAATCTATTAATATTTTTGCTATAAAGTTTTATTTTCCAATCTATCTTTAATCTTTTTTCATTATAATCTGATGCAAAATTTATTAATATTTTGGGCCATAAGGTTTTATTTTCAGATATATCTTTAAACCACTCTTTCAGTCATGAATTAAAATCGTTAGTTTCATTTATAAATTAAATCAAATAATAAAATTAACAAAATATACTTTTTGAATTTCAAATATAGTAGTTGGAAAATATTTTTCAATCACTACAGAATTAACTCAATATATATAATCAAAATTTGCATATTGGTAAATTACAATAAATACATAAATTAACTTATTCAAACAATGTTTAATTAACTAGCCAATCAAATTGCTGCTAATATTCACATTATGTTGACATACATTTACAGATAGCTTTGTGTAACTTGATGAGTGATATTGAAGTCATAAAAATTATCTTGGAAGTTTTTTTAGCTGTTTAATTAAATGCTGTTTGAGGAAGTAAATTTATATATATATGTACAAATGTCTATAAGAGTAACAGATTATAAAATTCTATAAATTAAGTACTTTATATTTTATTTAAATATCTATATAACTTTCATTTGATTCATTTTAGTGTATTAAAGTAAATGCCATCTTTAATTTCACTCTTTTAATCAAATTAATTTTATCTGTTTTACTATATAGTTATAAAATATGAACTACAGTTTTAAAATAAACTTAGTTAATATCACAAAAAATATGGATCATTACATTGATAATTGGAAAGTTATTTACATAATGAAATAAAATGAAATATTATTCTTTGTTACATTTTTGAGAAATATAAATACATTCAAATATCAGTCTTTCAAGCTAATTGTGCACGCGCTTTGCAAGTGTTAATGATAAATGAATACTTTCCTCTCCAATACAAGATATAGTATTTATGCAGGAATAAAATGAATCCACCTATTCCTATAACTCAAATGCTTATATATGAGCAAATCTGAAGTACTGGCGCAAGGAAAGTGTGAGGAAAGACCACTCACTTTAAATCACTATTTATGATGTCTGAATGAATGACGTCGGTGAAATTGTCTAGAATTTACTAAACGTCACTCTAACTGAAACTTAATCATATGTAAATAAGTCTTTCCTCACGCTTTCCTTGCCAGTACTTCAGATTTGCTCATATATAAGCATTTGAGTTGTAGGAATAGGTGGATTCATTTTATTCCTGCATAAATACTATATCTTGTATTGGAGAGGAAAGTATTCATTTATCATTAACACTCGCAAAGCGGGTGCACAATTAGCTTGAAAGGCTGATATTTGAATGTAATACAATTGTAAACACAGCGCTATATAAAAATAAATGTTTATTTACATATGAGAAATATAATTATAATTTAAAAACAAGTTACATGCACATTAAAAAAAAAAAAAATGCCCAGATTATGAGTTAGATAATGTAATAACTGTCTGTATATGTTTAATAATATCAAAACCTGCTCTTTGATTTTTATTTATTCAATTTATTTAAAAACAATGATGAAAATTTCTGTAATGTAGGATTAAATATAAAAATGACATTTCAGAAATGGAAGTAATTCAAATTTGTTTACTGATAAAGTCCATTACCTAGAAAAGAATATCGATTAATTGTTTAAGTTTAAAATAGGTGAATCTGAAATTTTTCTCCCAGATCTAATGGAGTTCTTATTCTGCATTCGATGCATTTATACTAATGCAGAATTTATGACCAAGAGTAGAATCTCTGTATCAATCTTTACTATTCTGATCTGTTTCTTTGGGCCTATCTTTCATTTAGATGACATTTGCTATCATCTGGTCTTCTTGCAATCAGTTTTGTCTATTATTATTTTAAATCATTTGCTTTTTTTTCATTTCTGTATTCTTGTTTAAGATTATTTATGTACTTATTGTTACTTGTTATAATATAATCTTTTCCTCCCACTAATTTTGCACACAAGTCCCAAATCTGTGAAATATATATTCATATTAACAAACTTGACTTATTAAACACAAGGAAACTTTCTTTGTCTTATAATTTTTTAAATTTCATTGTTTTCTCCCATTGTTTTTCAGTCTTGTTTCAAATTTATTTTCTGGAAATTATTAAACAGAAGAATATATGTAGAAGATGCTATGAGTATCTAAGTCTGCTGCCAGCTTTATTTGTGGATTGCTTAATTATGTCTCCTTGATGTTTATATACAAGTCAATTATAATATATTGTACTGGGTCGAACCGCTGAAACCACTTATACGTATATATAAGTTTTGGCCGGTTTCAAACTCCTTCATAATACATTTATAATCTTATAAATGTTACGTGAACGAATCGGCACGTTCGAGAAAAATGGGAGATCTTATTGATAGCCTTAACTATCAACAATGGCCCATCTCGGCTGCTAGATTCAAACCCCTACTATCCAAATACTTTATTTGTTTCGGGGTAAATCCTGGGGCACCAGCTAGTCTAATGACTAACGTATTCTTACAGTAGGCTCATAATCCAGCGCTCGAAACATTCCCTAAAACTAGCTCAGTCTAAATTTAATTCAATAACAAAATTATACAAAATTAGTAGTGGAAAGAATTAATAAAAGGTTGGTAAAAAGAATTGACCGACAAACGTAAAGTTTAAGTTTGAAGACATTTTATTTTAATTAACATTAATTAAGTTTAAAGATAATTGACTACCCAACATTAATTGACTAAATTTAAACATCTTTATAAATCTAATTTAACACATGCACATTTTTAAAGTAACACATGATAACATATATCTGGTGAAAAGCATAAATAATATATGACATCATTAAATTATCTCACATTCACACACACGCACATCAATAGTTCATTTTATGCATGTTTAAGAGTTCAAATTACTTTACTCAGTAGGATTGACGAATTACAGCGGTGGCTACTACATATAAATGATAATAAATAAATGTTTACCTAGGATTTTTGGAATGTGGATATTGCTTGTTGTGGGCTGCTTCTGCTGGATTATATCTAACCGGTTAGATTTGGACGTTTCTTGAAGAGATTTTATGCGAATCCATTGGTTTTATTCTTGAAGTCAGTTGAATATTTGACGGAGGATTTCTGAGTTGTTATGCAGACATTATTTCACAGGCAGGTTTTGATGATCTTTTTGGACTAAAAGACTGAAGCACGAGTGTATATTCCAAAGGCTGCTCAACAATGCATTTTTGTTTCTGGATACCTAATAGAAACTGCATTGTTGTCTGAACTGAAACAAGACTGTCACTGCAAACTAGACTGAAAAAACTGAACTCCGATAAAAATCTGGCTATTTATGTATCCGAATTGTTTTCGTTTTAATATCCTCTGGCAATAGGTGTTGTCGAAATTCCATTAGTAATTAATCCTATGACAACGTGTTTTTGATATATCTAATTAGTAGTAGCTTTCATAAACGTATTGTTTTTATATCTTTAATTAGTAGCCCACCGCTGGTGTGGTTTTTGTAAATCTTTACTTAACTTAATAGCCATCGCTGTGTTTTCCAAATATAATTTCTTTTTTAATTTCCATTTATATATATATATTAATATTATTCTAACACGCATACATTTATTTACACTCGCACGCACATATATAATTTATTATAATAAGCTTGAATGAAAAGAGATTTATATTTTTTTTGTAATTTTAAATTACTTATTTTTACAAAAACTAATTTAGAAAAACTTTACTTTCTTTATAGCACTTTTAGTTTGACTTTAAGAAAACCCCCTTCCCACTTTTAATCTTTTATTTCAAGTTCTTTTACGAAAGATTTTTTTTTTATTTTAATAATTTTTTTAGACAAAATTATTTTATATACATGTGCCAAATTGACCTTGGCACAATATGGAGATAATCCTCTACATATGTTATTAATTGGTATATTTAAGGAAGAGCCTTGGGAATGAGTGAAGGTAGATATTAAAGTATGATAGAATTGTAAGGATGAATACTGGAATAAATGATCCACAGATTCTTCCTTTCTTCTATACGAAGAACAGAGAGCAGCAATGTTTGCACCAGAAATTCTTCTATAAAAATGTCATTAGTCGGTAGAACTCTTGGATCTATTTCGATTAAAAAGGCCAATTATTTTGATTCCAAATACCACTTGAATTTCCTTACAATATAATAATTAGTAAAAATGGGAATGGATTCAATTATATTAACCAGACTCAGACTGTTATCCAACTCATAAATCTCTCAAAATTCGATTGGGGGACGGGGGATGACGACGATGACAGAGATAAGATCCTAAGTTTAAAGACGAAACTCAATGCCTTTTATGAATTTAATTTTAATTGGGGGTGGATGTTATACATATAATAGAAATGAAGGTTAGAACTTCAGGATATAAAACCAAAACTCAGCAAATTTCACTGATTTTTCTCTGTGTATAGATATTAGGCAATAAGATCGCATTATCATTGGAATGCTTTCGCATTTCTTACAGATTTTTTTCCCCATATACATTTTCTACATAAGGTGTTGATTTTTTTAAATAAAAAAGTTTGTACATTTAATAATAAGCGTATAATAAGTGATTTGTGAAAATAGGATAATATTTAAATGGGATAAAATTGCATGAATAAAGGCAGTTTATGGAAACATATTCTACAAATACAAAGGTAAAAAGAAACTTCAAATAATGCAAGGAAATACGTTGGCTTTACAATAAGTGACAGAAATGAAATAGATATTACACAAATGGTGAAGAAAATTGCTCTCGAAAATAAATATTAATTTACAAGAGGCTGTTACACATTGTGAAAGTAAATAAAAGGAAAATAATGATGCGCATATAGCAAAAAAAAAAAGATGAACAAATAAAAATCTACAGCTATTCTTGCCATTAAAGCAAGATTTCACCCTGCAGTGAATCAACACTGATTGAAAATGACGACGATCCTAGGAAAAGATTTAAAGTGAGCTCTAAAAGCAAAAGATGGAGGGAAGGGGAATTTTTGTAATAGAATTGGAAAAATTATAATAAAGATATGATATTATTTTAATATTTCGGCTCCGTAGATATTTCTAGTATAAATTTATGGCCTGAACAGTTTACTATTACATACCAACTCAAACATTTACAACTTGCCTTGTTAAGTATTCAAATAGAAATATAACGTAAAAAATAATAAGTCAAGGCATGAATAACTACTTGTGTGCAAATATTAATCATCACTATTAATAATCAAACTGAATATAATAACAATATTATTAAAAAGTAAAAAAGTTTAATAAAAAATAAAATAATAGTCGTCGTCCATTTTAGTGCCATCTTGTGTTAATTTGAGCAATCAATAATTACCAGATGCATATAAAATCCTTATCTCCAATATTTAAATTCCCATTCTCAGATGGATTCCTGGCTTTGAACATTATTGATGAGGATTGGTAATTAAAATTTGAAGTAACACAAATCTTCTGGAAAATAATAAACAGAATACTTTATTAATACTGGAGCCCATTGTCGTCTACACTTATCCCTCTTTTTATAAACATAGTATTGGCAATGATTGTAGATACAGGTATGTTACCAAAATAAATATTTTATTTCAAATAATTACATCTTTATGATTATTCGTTGTATATAAACTTTGAGTACATGCTTCCTTAAATGGGAGAGAACAGAGCAGACAACATGAATGCATTTTTTGGTTCTTCTGCTCAATAGAGAAGTGAAGCATATAACAGCCCTTACCTCCAAACATTTCAAAATGGAAGTAAAAATACTAATAATCAATCAGTATGCTTGATTTAACTTTATTCATAAAATTTCAATCACCATCTCTTACATGACCGTAAAAAAGAGAGAGAGAAATCTGCTTCCATATGAAGTAGAAAATTTCTTTCATTTCTACATGATAGTAGCTTCCATATCAATCGTACTAGCAAATGAATTTGTTCTTTTTATTCAATAGGCAACATTAGCATTTATTCCTTTACTAAGAATAGAAATAGAAAATAATTGTATTTCCTTTGGTTTGTCATATTTACTATAATTTCATTTCATGTCCCCTATCTTCATACAATTTTAATTAATAATCGCTATTCAAAGAAATGTAATATTGAAAATAAATAATAGTGCAAATTCACTAAAACACACACACACACATTCAATAAAAATACCACCTTTACCGATTTAGTGAAGTGATAATGATAAACTCTGGAGTTCAAATTCCATGGATCTCGGCTCTGCTCTGTCACTGCTAATGCTTGAGCTTCCTATGAACTCAGAGCAATAATCCATTCAATTATTTTTTTAACTAAAAATAATGGAATGGCTTATTACTCAGAAGATCATATGATGTTTGAGCACCAGACATGACAGACCTGAAGCTGAGGTTTATAGACTTTGAGGTTCAAAGTTCACTACTCTCCTAATATACTAAACTACACAATTTATGCATTCAATATCTTCCCAATATATGAAGCGAAAAAGATTTTCAATATATTTTCCCTTAGATTGTGTGATCTGCCAAAAATATCTTGTTTCCTACAACTAGTCATCTTATCAACCGCTTTTCAAACATACTTACTACTCAGAAGATGGCTGGTAGAATCCACCCAAAATATTAGTGTTGTTATAATAGCAATATCAAACAAACACAAATACAGAACCCAAAAATTATGTTAAAAATAAAGTTCTATTTGGGTTATACAGTACTGTGTATTGTTTTGTTTTAATTTCCAATGTTCTGATGAAATAATATTCATCCTTGTCAAGGTTAAGGTCTTAAAGAAGAAATTATACTTTAAATAGTAATGAGATTGAGTGTGATGTAAAGATCAATCAATCACATATATATATATATATGATGGTTGATCATTTGGAATAGGTAGATTAACAAAAAAAAATTTTTTTTTTTATTTCCTTCGGTTTTACAGTTAATTGATTCCAAAAAAAATAAAAACACTAGTAACTTTTTCTGTAAATCTAAAAACAGAGCACTTTTAGAATTCGAAAGTGTCTATGAAATTCTATATTTACAGTGCTGAAGAAGCTATATGGGTCAAACAAATAGATATATAAATGTCAGAATTAAAAAAAAATGGCTTCAATAAAAAATTGATTACATCAGTTTTTACATCATAGTGGTCAAACACCTAATTTTGATAATAGACTAAAATACTAATTAATTTGGAAAAGTATGATTTAAGAACTACAACAGAATCTATTAAAATATTGAAAAGACTGGTGGTTTAAATAAATCTAATGAAGCATAATATATTCCAGCCTTGTGGAGGTCATTTATTTTATCTCCTAAAATCAACCTGGAATCAATTAATTGTAAAACAGAAGGAAGAAATTTTTTTTTGTTAATCCACCAATTCTGAATGATCAACTGATGAGTGCTGGTTTAGCATGAAATATGTATATTGGTGGATATGTGTTCAAGTGTGTCTGTTATGAGATAGAGTGGTGGGTTGTCTGAAAGTCTGTGCTCATATACCCTATATATTATTATTTAAGACATAACATTTCTTCATTAAGATCTTAACTTTGACAAGGGTGAATATTTTTTCATTGAAATGTTGGAAATTAAAACAAAATAATACAAAATGTAATCCAAATAAGGCTATTTTCATCCTATAACCATAAGAATATTATATATAATGTTTGTATGTGTATGTATGACATATATATTATGTAAAAGTAACATAACTGTTTTCATGTATTAAATAAATCTAAAAAATATTAATTAATTAACACTTTTCATGATGCTTTTTGTTAAATTATCTGACAGTTTTGATTGTCTAAGCATCTCTTCAGACATATAAAATATAATTGTATTATATTATTTTTATTTATATATATAAACCTCAACTCTAAAGATGAATGCTAGATAGTCAAAACTTTGACAATTTAATGAAAAAAGTATAAAAAGTGCAAGAAAAAGTGAATTTTTTAAAGATTTTAATGCAAAAGGGATGAAAGAGAATTGCATATTCTATATATTTTACGCTAAGATTTGAAAAAAAATTTTCTAAATTATAAATGATTATTAAATTACTGATATATAAAATAAAAATTACATAAAAATTAAATTTCTAATAGTGTCTACCATTTAAATCAATGAAAAAAGTGGCATTTTAAAATTCATAATCATCATTATAAAAATGTAGAAAAAGATAAAAGAAAGAAAGATAACATACCATATATGAAGACACAGTTTCCAAGAAAGGAAGAAAGCAGATGAAAGAAAAATAGAATATCAGGTAATATGTATAAATTAAAAATGTAAAATGAAGAGTAAAACTTGAAAACGAATATTGATCGTTTGTTTCATTATTAACAAGCAAGCAAAAAAAAAAAAGACAGCGGTTAAAAAAAATTCACAAAACATATCCTACACCCCCCTTTTTTAATTCTGCAATCATTTCAAGATATTCTTCATAATTTTTCTATCCCTATATTTCCCAATCCAACCTCTTCTGCTTCCATAATTTCTCTAATTTCTTCACTACTTCAGTAGTTCTAATCCTGCACTTCGGACTTTTCTATCTTCCAATTCACATTCTAAAAGCTCTGATTTTTGGCCTCAAGAGCTTGCTACATTGCAAATAATATCTTAACCAGCACCTTTCTTAGATCAATCTTTGATAACCAAAATGGCTTCTACTCCTATTAAAAGCTTAATTACATATTACAATTTTTGATGTAAGAGCTATCACTATTTCTACTATTAGATAAACAAAATACTTGAAACATGAATCAATCTATTATTTATCAACTAATCTTATAATTTTAAGTCTTTATTATCCCCAACTATAATCATTGCTTTAGACTTAAATGCATTTAATTTCAATTCAAATTTTTACAAATTTCATTATAAAAACGGCAAAAGCAATCAAACGGCTTTCTTGTTCAGGAGTTCATATAAGTTTGCGCAGTAAAAGTAACAGAATTGGGCTGTGATCTTGAGTTCCAGAGTTTGCCACTCCACAAAACCACACAAGATAAATTTCATTAATTCTATTGAACATTTCATTAAGATCACTCTTGCGATCTATAAAAGCTTCATATCATTGGCCGAACAGATATCGTACATTGTTTTCTGCCATGAATATTAACCCCACTTTCATCAACAATAATAATTTAGTGAATCACCTAAATAAATTTTAAACCAAAATAAAAGATAGATAAGATCCTTATCTCATACCCTCTCTTCTATAAGAATACCATTTAATCCACATTATATATATTAAATAGAAGCTTTCATAGGTTTTTAATTTTAATACTTTTCCAGTCATGATGTAATGAAGCAAAACACCAATTAAAAATAGTCATTTTCCAGCTGGAATTATATCATCTGTATTTATATTCACAAACAATCATTAATTTAAAAATATTATCTGTTTTATTATTTTTAATATTTCTTAATTATTACAAAACTTTATAAATTAAATCAATATAATACTGTAATTTTATTAACCCCAAATGTATAAAATACTTATGATTTTATATTTATATTTTTCTTTATTCAATATTGATCCATTTACTAAAAATATATTATTTTTAAATCAGTCAATCTTCTGCTATTAATAATTTTCCTTTGTATTTATCTTTTTATTTATATTTACTTTATATTTCAATTCACTGTTGTATATTTTATTTTACATTATTTGAATTAATTTATTTTATTTAGCTTTAATTTATAATTTAATTTTAATTTTATTTTATTATATTTTGTGTTACTTATTTTTCTTTATTTTTTAAAAAAAATTATTAATTACATTTGTTTATTATATTATTAATTTTATTTTATTTATCATTATATTATAGCTCTGAGAAAGATTATAAAACAGTCAAAATGTCAGATTGTGAGTGTATATATATATATAATTTTTTTGCTACAAAGTGTTTGAAGTAAGGCGAGCAAATTGTACTTATATAAAATATTACTGCAAAATAATTGAAGTGGTAGATTTAGTGACATATATTTGTCCCATATTTTCATTATATCTACCCTCTCTATAAAGAACTTATCATTCTTTGATTCAATCAGTCTCACTTCTCTATTCAAAGTATTTTATTATCTAATAAATTAAATCATATTTACAATTGTTTTGTAAGTTTTCTCTCTCACTGCACTCCTATTCTAAATTTTGTTATATATCTAAAATATTACTTTTATACAAGTTACTATTTCACTAATCAAATTTTTCCATTTTCTTCTCTCTATCCTTTTATTTAGTCACCTCATTGTTATTTGGAATTTTTTTTTACTATTTTAGTTTTCTCATACCTTACTATTTGTACTAGTTTCCTTCAATATTTCCCAGCTCTTATATGAATTTACACAATTATTTATCTTATTATTTATACTGTTATGTAAAAAATAATTTCTCAAATAACTATTTAATTTATTAATATACCTATTTAGCTTTCTTGTCTTAAAGTTAATTATAATTTTAAAATTCATACTTTTAAATTTAGCTTCAATTGGGCCAGTGCTCAATTGTAGTCTGAAATTATATCTATTCCTGGATATAATGCTATACAATTTAACACAAATTTATTAGTCTAACTGGAGTTATCATATTAAAATCCTTCTATGTAGATATTAATTTGTGTAACTTTTTTTACAAAAACAAATAACTTTTACCTTTCTACTCTTAACTTTCCATAATTTCTTACATCTTCTATCCCCTCCATTCCCAATATCATTATACAATTGTTTTTCCCTTTATTTCCAATTATTTTTTCTAATTGTTCAAACAACGTTTTATTTCTTCATTGTAATTACTAGATATACACCTAAATAATTATTATGTTCTTTGCAATTGTTTTATTTTCATCATGACCAATCTATAACGTAATTGATTATTTTTAGTGCAGTGGTAGATGACGGACTCTGAAACTCAAGCTTCGCCATGACTCAAGAGTTTTATTCAATCATTTGCAATGCTCAGATTTCTAATGGGCTCCCAAGTAATAAACGATTTAATTAATAAAATATGATTGCTATTTGCAAAAGTAGCTTTCACTCTTAAGACAATGCCTACATCATTATATTTGCTTTTACTACTGAATTAATAAACTCTCATATTCTGTTTACTTTCTCACCTCCCATCCACTTAACAAAGACTTACAATATCTAGCCTGCTTCCATTCATTTGTAATAAGAAATTCTTCATCTTTTCATAGTTCTAACATTCCACGAACAAAGATTAATATTATTTTTTACATTTTAAAACTAAAGTGTGAATTAGCATGATACGTTCAAACTTTGAAAACAATACTTTAGACAGGATAGTACTCCCCTTGCTTTCTCTGCTTATTACTTTATATCATTAAAAAAAACAATATATAAAAATGTGGCCAATTTGGAAGAAAGAAGATTAAATGACATAACAAAAAAATGGTAAAATATCTTTATAACAAAAAAATATAAAATATATGTTCATGTTTAAACATTATTTGTAATTGGAAGATGATTTAGTCATAAATAAATGGAATTTTTTAAAAGTATATTTAAAATAAAATAAAAAACTCATATTTTTGTACTATATATATGTGTATCTCCATACATGTTTCCATGTAAATATATATGTGTGTATATGTACATGAAAGCAGTCAGCACTTAAATAATACCAATATCAATAACAATCAGCAAACTATATCTGTTATCAAGGCAAGTTCCTTTTAACAATAAAGTGAAAATCCACCTTTATCTATTGTCTACTATATATATATATAGTAAGGAATGCAACTTGACTACAGAGTAAAATTATTAATTCAAAAAAATTTAAATAAACTTCATGAAAAGACTAACCAATAGCTAATTTTAACTTTCAAACTGCACTCCAACCATGTATTGTTTAAATAATAAAGTAAATAATGCTCAAGGCTAGATAAGTTTATAAATGTAAGTATATGAAAGTAGTCAACACTTAAGTAATACCAATATTAATAACAATCAACAAACTATATCTGTTATCAAGGTAATCTCCTTTCAACAATAAAGGTGGAAATCCATCTTTATCTATGGACTTATATGTTTACATAGACACTAAAGATTGCAACTTCATTATAGAAAGTAAAATTATTAATTCAAGAGTTTAAATGAATCTCATTAAACAGGTAAATATAACCTGTTCTCAAAGCAGAATAACAAATAGTCAATTATAATGTTCAAACTGCAATAATTTTCAAGTGCACTACAACCATGTAGGTTTATAAATGTAAATACATGCATGAAAGCAGTCAGCATTTAAAAAATATCAATATCAATTACAATCAACAATCTCAATCTGTTGTCAAGGCAACCTCCTTTTAATAATAAAGATGGAAAATCACTTTTATCTGTGGACTAATTCTTTCTATTAAACTGTAAACCAAATCTATATTAGTTCAAGGATATGTGTATAAGCTTTAAATATTATTTCTAAACCTATTCTAATATAAATATAATAGTAAACAGACATTCAAAAATGAATATGGTCATTCCAATTCCAAAAAAAAAAAAAAGTAAAGAAGAAAGAAAAGAGAGAAAAAACTATTTTAAAAATGAGACTTGTGATAACTATACAAACCAATCTGTGTACCACAAATACTTCCACATATAGAACATGGTGGTACACTTTCCTGCCTGCTTAATTTATATATATATCTAATGCAAATATATTCATTATTTAAAATTTTCAATGTATATATCCACTTAAAATTCTAAACCATGTAATTTTCCTACCATACCTTTTTCTTCCTACAAACATTTATCAATCTACCACTTCTAACTCAACATAATCTCCAATTATAATTTCTTCTCCATTTTATTATAGCTTTTCAATCTTTCATTATATATCACTTTTTACTTTTTAAAATTTATTCATACAAGAAATTTATGCTACATCACCATGATTGTAAGTTGACTTGCAAATAATCACATCTCTCATAAATGCTTTTAATCTAACCTCTACTCATGTAAAACCCTCTTCTTACACTCTTTAATGTGTAGATTAATAAGAGAATCCTTCAATTTTGTTCAAATTCTTCAATTTATTTTTGAATCAATTTAAAACAATATATTAGTAATTTAACATTTCAAGCATTTTAAATGCAGTCTTTCTCAAAAAAAAACAAAAAACAAAAAAACAACAACAACAAAACCCATAAGTCTAGAAAATAATAATAAATATAAAGTATATACATAATATGCTTACATTTTCAATAAAAAAACATCAAATAATATTTTCCCATATCATTTTCCAATATTTAAAAAAACCATACAATTGATTATATTTTAATTTAATTCAGAAATATATTCAAAATTTGAAAAAGAAATTGGTGGAGTTTGTGGATTGTGTTTATTTAACACATCAGAAATATTTCATCACTGCCCCCCCCCCCCAACTTGAATATAACATATATATACTGGATTGTGAATATTAATAAAGTATTATACATAATGATATCAAAATTTTGTTTCCGAATTACTTTTCATTCCATATACAGCAATGAAAATATAACAATTATTAATTATGCTCTTGTAACCATATCAACAAACTAAAAATAATGATATTTTTATAGATAAAAATAATGATGTTTTTATTTATAAAGATTTGTATAAAATATATGCAAATTTTATAAAAAACATATTCTGGTGGGTTCATCCATGTAAGATTTTAATTTAAAAATTTACGCAGAGGAACCCGCAATATATGTCTTTTATATTTGCAACCTGTGAAAATATTCTGTATGCAAATATACATCTTTTCTATATAACCATATAAAAGCACACTTCCATTTTATGATAGTATATATATGTATACACACACATACTAATAAGTAAGACTGAAATCATCTAAAACAAATACTAATAAAATGCTGATTAAATAACATAAATTTAATTGTAATAATGCTCTTGGTATTTCTATTATCTTAAGTAGAAAGTCAAAAATAGGCAAAACTCTCCATACAGTAGTGCCACTCAGTGCCAACCAGAGTAATCAATGGATGCCAGAAGGCTTGTGCATAAAATCCCTATCTAGTGCCTACTCATCCAATATCCCCAGACTAGTTTCTGGCATCCACTGATTACTCTGGTTGGCACTGAGTGGTACTACTGTATGGAGAGTTTTGCATGTTTTAATAACAGTAATGTGCTAGCATAAGAAATAGTAATCATGTGATGTTTAGAAAGTCAAATTTAAATTTCCTACAAATGCTTAAAATCTTGTTTTCAATAGCATATTTATAATTCATATCAGCAAATCAAATATATCTATTTATCCATCAACAATACCAAGCTTCCAATAAATTTACAAAGTTCAACTATTTATTTGTAAGACTATACAAAATATTAACGAAGTAAACTTCCTTAAGATGACAGAATACTAACAGTTACCTATAGCATTCATATATTAAAATATAGTGCTGTAAGGTCAGCCCATCCCTCGTATATGTATGTAAATGGATTATGTCCTGTACATGAGGGGTCAGAGTGACTTATGATCAACATGGGTAGGATGAAAAGATTAGCACAAATGTGGACTTTGAGTGTTCCATCATCAGATTTTCAATGAAATGGACGGATGAAGAGTTGTGGGGTGGAGTGGATTGAAGCCTGTCCATTAAAGTATGAAGATTGGCTATCTTAATATAAGCTGAGCATTGATTGAATATATATGTGAGATGATAATCTGGACCAACTGACTGGTGCTGCTTTAGCATGAAATACATGTATTGGTGATTATTTATCTTTTCAACATGTGTGTCATCAAGTCAGCAGTATGAGATAGTGTGGATAGTTGAAGCTCATGTGAAAGTCTGAGTTCAAACCACCTATATATTAGATATTGGAGTGCAAGTATGTGAAAGTCTGTACTGTAGAAAAAAAAATTCATATATTAAACTATAGCATTATTATAATTTAATTTATGTTATTTGATTGGCATTTTATTAGTACTTATTTTAGGTAATTCTAATTTTAATTTATTATCCATATTTCATATGTTTTTATATTACTACCATATATATATATAATCTTTATCTGAAAAACCTCATTATATTTTTTCTTTTACAAATAATAATAAATTATAAGAACATTGAATTTTTTTGCCTTTTGAATAAAAAAAGTTATTTGCAACAATTAATGTTTAAGCTGGCCTTCTTTAAAATTGACTATTATTTATTAATTTATTAAGCCATATGAAACTAAAACTCAGGTTTATTCTATATGTCTTGATATATTAATAAAAGAAATTGTGAATTTTAAAGATGGTCAACAGGATTTGACAAAAAAACACGTTTTGATATGACATCAGATAACAACATACCAGGATTTACTTGGACTTATTTGACCTAATCACAACGTTACACATTTATCTTGGATGTGAAATGGTGCAAACAGGTCTAATACATGTTGTGTCACAGGACTAATATGTAAGTACCTACATTTTTCTATGTGAAAGAGAAGACAGTAGTTTTCTTTATATTCTAATTATATACATAAATAACAATAGATAATTACAATGCCGAAAAACAAAACAACGTATTTCAAGCATTGTTAGTATAAAAAAATTGACTGATTTATAGCCACTGTAATTAAATCAAATTTTTAGAGTAAGAAAATGGCCACTCCTCTGTTATTGTGATTTAAGAAAGCTTTCCATATCAAATCTTAGATATGTGGCAAAAAGTACGTTTTTGTTCTGTAAAAAGATGATGAAATTACAATGGCTAGAGGTCAGCTTAATTGCTTTCATTGACAGTAATTAGAGTACGTCACTTCATCTCTTATCATAAAGATTATATCTTAGCAAAATTTACAGTAACAAGAAGAATGAAAAGACCATTGCATTAAAATTCATACCTAAATAAAATATGTTAAACATTATGCCTGCAATCTTATGATTCTCAATAGCATACTACTTTTTCACTAAAAAAGATTTATTTCATTCCAATCTCAATAGTAGGTAATTTCCATATATTCATCATTTTAAAAAGCTCACAGAAATCTCAATAAAAATCAAAAATGCACAGAAATATCAATAAAAATCTCTCAAAAAGCACAGAACAATCTATCAGAAAGCACGGAACAATCTAATGTGATGTTAACGCAAACAATCGCACTGATAAGACCCATATCAGAAAGCACAGAACAATCTTATGTGACATTAACCCAAACGATCGCACTGATAAGGAAAGACACGTTTTGACACCTCTCTCTCAGCTTATACAATTGTGAGTGCCATTGGTCATTCCATCATCATCATGACATCATGTTTTCACACCTTTGTTACGGATTACTCTCTTTCAATTGTGAGCACCGATCATCGTTTCAAGAGTTGTTATGAGAAGTCTCCTATCTCCCCAACATCGAACATCATTCCAAGAATCGTTGTGGATGTGAGAAGTCTCCTATCTCCCCAATGTCGCAGATTTAATACCAAAGTATCGAAAAATCTATACTTCACTAGAATTCAAAATCATGACTAAATACTTGAGATATGACAATTAGATCATGAACATCTTCATGTCATATTTATCTATAACATTCATAAATCGAGAAGAATATTCAAAATATTATTATGCTAAAACTAGATAATGCTGATGATAATAATAATAATGAACAAATATTTTAGTAAAATATAAAAAGAGCATAAAGCACATATGTATTACAAATGAAAAAAGATCAAAAAATAAACTTACATGATCCCACCAGCACTCGCTAAAATTAGGTAACTGATGTTCTAGAGTATATTCAAGAAGTTCAAACATTATACTAAAGACTAGACATAACCACCAATCCCTAAGAATTAAAGTCTGAAAAATAAACATACATGGGATCTTATAAATGTGTGTGTAGCAGTCTCTCTCTATATATATATACTTACTATAAATAATAAATAATAGACTATATGTAATTGAACATGAGTACTGAAGCTTCTAAGTAGTTATATAATGTAAATAAACTCTCCAAAAGATCATGTCTTTTGAAAAGTTTATTTACATTATATAACTCATTGGAAGCTTTAGTTACTTCTGTCCGGTTATATATACTTACATATATTTTTGAAATACAAGCATAATTTATATACTTGAAGTTTGAATGTAATGTAGGGGATTTGAACACGGACTTTCAAGCTCCCTTCAGATATCCATTCTATCTCATATAGCCAATGCACATGATCACACACCAGTGAAAAAGATAAATGATCTCTAATATACATATTTCATGCTAAACCAGCATTCATCAATTGGTCCAGATCATCATCTCCCATATATATATATAATCAGTGCTCAGTTTATATTAAGATAGCAAATTTTAAACTTTTATGGTCAGGCTTCAATCTATCCCACCCTCCAACTCAATCTCATGATGGTAGCCCAAATCTTGTTGATGCTGTTATGACAAATAATATCAACATGGGATTTTGGCCTACCATCATCAGATTTTCAATGGTATGGTTAGTGGATGGAATAGAATGAAGCCAGCCCATTAAAATTTTAAGCTTTGCTATCTTAATATAAACCGAACACTGATTACATAGATGTGTAGGAGACGATGATCTGGACCAACTGATGAGTTCTGGTTCAGCACGAAATATGTGTATTGAAGATCATTTATTTTTTGCAAAGGTGTGTGGTTATGTGTATCGGTTATATGAGATTTCTGAGTGGTTAGCATTTGAGCATTTCCCCCCCTCTAATCTTGTTTTTTAGTTAGGATAGATAGATATGCATTTATTAACTAATGTTGGATAATTAGCTAGATTGGCTCATAAAAACTTATGTATCCTGTAAATATTTTATGATAACTCCATAACAGAAATATTATAAATTAAGGGTGATAATAATACTACCAGAGAAATCATTAGAAATATTAAATGCAACTTTAATGAATTTCCAGTGCTGAGCAGCCCTTGTCCAAACCATCCATTATATGTAAATGTTGCTTTTGATAAGAGCTTTTCAGTATCAAAAATGCATTAAGGCTGTATTTGACATAGACTTTTTGACAAAAGTATTCAGCATTGAAAATGTGTTAAGATTATGTTTAATATTTCCAATGTTCTCTCCAAGTATGCACTATTATTTAATGCCCTAAATTTATTATATATGTATTTAAGAGTGTTTGTGTAACATCAATTAAGTAATAATGATTATGAAATAAAAATATATATATTAATATACAAAAACGGACATATAGTAATCTATAGTAATTAAGCAGATAATTAATTATTACAGATGCACATGAAGATAGATTTATAAGATGTAAAAGAGAAATATATTATTAAGCACATACTTATAAGTAAAATATTATTAATTTCAACAGCACATAAATAACTTTTATTATTGCTTAAATATGTAATGTGTAAGGAGAATTCTCTTTCGTCTGTTCACCATGTTGAGAGGTCAGCGAGAGCTGCTTTACAAGCAGTTGTCCTGGGTTAGTGGTTCGCTTCCCGGCTGATGCTATGACACATGAGAAAAACTTATTATGTGTAGCATACTTAGTTCACAAATTAATCAAGCCCGCTTAACTTTTCATATATTATTTTAAATTAAATATTATTAATTTCAACAGTACATAAATAACGTCCTAAATATGTAAAGTGTAGGATTAAATTCCTATCACAGAACATTCTCACCCTAATACATTACTCAGAATTATTCGTCAGCAGACTCATAACGAATCATTTTAATAAGCATGCAAATACAATTTTATTTTTCATTTATCAATGCCCATTCATTTAATCTGATATAAAAATTCATTTTCATCTGACTTCCAATCATATATGTTGATTTATTTTCAAGATATATGGTTGAAGGTCAGATAAAGAGAATTCTCCTTTTACCAGCTCCAATGAATGGGCATTAATAAATGAAAAGTAAAATTGTATTTGCAAGTTTATTATAACGATTCATTCTGAGTCTACTTACAAATAATTTTAAGTAACGTATTAGAACGAGAACGTTCTGTGATATGATTATGAGTAAAACTATTCATAGAAAGCAATTCTATTTAAAATCAATACTAGAATTATCAAAAATATCGATATGACTATTGTAATAATATTTTTGTTTTATTAAACTTCTACTGAAATGCTAACCATAGGATTTAATTATACAGTTAACACATTTAGTGACAATCATTAAGGTTTGGCTTTGGTAGCATTTTATAAGCAGAGGTTTATTTTAATGATTGATCACAGCTAAGTATAAAGTAGATTAATTAATGAAACTGATGAACTCCATTCTATTAATAAAACACTGTATTGTTGGCAGACATCTTTAGAGTAACAATTTATTTAGGATACACAAGAAGTCTAAAACTAGAACAGATACATAATACATCAGTATAAAAATTAGTTAAAGCTATATTAGTAATAGACTAATGATTTATATATCAGGAGTTTATAAGAAGTGACAGTTTGGAGCCACAAGTGAGTTCTAACGTATGACACTCTATTATTGCATCAAGCCATGTAGGATAATAATTAACTAATTTTATGCTAATTTAAGTTATTTTCAAAGAAAATGAATGTTGCAAATTTGAGGATAGTTTATTTAATAATGTCAGTCAAATTTTAAACTGATTTGTTAAAGGGAATCTAAACAGAAATAACGGAATCTGTTATAGGGGACATTTAATGTTTATAATTTTACCAGGAAGACAGTTTATGAATAAGCCATATATCAGAAATATGAATATACATAAATGTTTATCTAGATTAATCTTTAAAAATAACATATAAAAAATATTTTATAATAAATGTGTGTATTTACTGTGCAATAAAAAACCAGAAATTAATTAATTTAATGACTAGTTGTAAAAATTAAATTAGTGATTAATTTCTTGGCAACCTACACTTTTATTTCAAGTTAAATATAAAAACCCCAACTATTATTAAATAAAATAATTATTTTTGTATTTTTATTGCACAGGAAATAAAAGTGTTTATTACAAAATATTTCTTATATATATATTATTTTTAATTTTTTAATGTTCGGATCTTTTCCATTATCATTCCAATTTTAAAATGGAGAATAAAAAAAAGTGTTGTATCTGGGCAATATTTGAAAGAAAATTTGTGCACATTAAAAATCAATTCCAATATTATTTTGCTCATGAAAAAAGCACTTTTTCAAAGAAAATTTTTTACAATCAAAAGAAATTAAGATTTGTTTTTATTTCTATTTGAATATATTATAAAAACACTTTTTACTATAAGCTTTTTTTTTAAAAAAAAATTCATCGCTGAAAACTTGCTGACCCGGTATCAAAGTACACCTTTACCCCCCTTAGCAATGGCAAATGGTCCTCCAAAACTCATCATTAAGCAAGAATATAGTATACAGAATACGTAGTTATAATGGGGGTCTATGGGAAAAAAATTGGTCGGTTCCTAAAGCTAAAAAATTATACTAACTTGTATATCTCTGAAGGCATATTATCTATGTATATTTTAATTATTCAGGCTTAATTATTAAGTTAAATTACTTATTTTGATTCCCCATATTGTTGCTGGGTTAAACAAGTTGTATGAAAATAAATACGTATTAAAATAAAATAGAAAGAAAAGAAAATAGTATTCTGCGGTAAACAAGTTGAGTCTGTGGCTTTATAAATGTGTTAGCATTTTATTGGTATTAAAATAAAAAAAATACTGTATACTGTATTTATTTTCATACAAGTTGTTTAATATTATTTGTGCTGGTATCATTATTAATTACATTTGAAAACAACATTATGGACAAATTAATGTTTGACCATTGCTAAGATTTACAAAAATAAAATACTACAATATATAGTATTATAGATTCATTAATTATATATATTTTAAGTTTAGATGTTCTATAATCAAAATACTGAATGCAGCACTAACATTGTGTTTTATGATTAAAATATTGTATGTGTATATGTATTACCATAATGTACTTTTGCTTTTGGGTAAAATGACTTTAAAATACCTATTCTCTGATGTCATGAGTGACGCAAAATTCAAGATGGCTGCCCCAAAAGATAAAAAAATTTTTTTCCCAATTGTTATAGTGAATAATCGATTGTAAATCGAAGTTGTGGGTACAAATTGATGATGATCGCTATTGTGAAATATTGCTAAGTAGACAATCGCTAAGTGAGGTTTAGGTGTATTTGAAATTTGTTCTGCCAATACGATTACACTAAACAAACAGCTGAGTCAACCCTGAAATATTTCATTGCTATATTGCATTGTCATTGATTTCCAGCACATGTAAAAAAATATACAGCATAAAAGCATTCACAATTCTTTCAAGAGTAACATATTCAGAAGCATTGCTATACACCATTGGTAATATTTCATAATAATATGCTCCACTAGAGAAGATTAAAATGCTATCAAAAAATACAGACATGATTTTCTCTGCTTACATTTGTAGTAATCCTGATTTAAGTAAATAGAATAATTCACTATTTACTCAATTACAGAGCCATATATTGTAAATAAGAGTAATCAATGGAAACTAAATGTTAGTGCTGTAATCTGCATCACCAAACTAATTTGTGGCTAATAGTCTTTAGTAGTGGGAAGCTTTGGATAACTTGTACTTACACGACTGGTGACCATATTTTAACATAGCCAATAGCCTGATATTTGAAAACACCCCAAGGAACAAATCCAAGTGCCAAATTGCTTGTATACTTATACAATTCCAAGACTAGTCCAGAACCAACAAAAAATTCGGGTATTGTGGATTATAGCATTATCAAGTATTCATTGATTTTTCAAACTTACAATAGATGGCTCTAGAGTAAAGCAAACAATCAATAATTATTCCTAAAAGGCTAAGTAAACTAAAACTTTTCAGAAGGTGGACGATAGCCCATTCTTGGATAAATGCTTATTGGATAACTAATCAATAGGAAGAGATCGATTAATCTAAATTATATCAAGATGTCTGTAAAACACCTCTGAAAAACTTTTCCATCATCCTACGAACTGGGGAAAAATTGTCGGAAGATGCATTGACAGAACATAAAGATATGTGTCAAAGCATTGGAAAATTAACTGGAAGATACAAATATAGATGCTAAATTTCAATAGCAATTTGGATATTCAATTAGTCATATTTCTGAGACTTGGAATTCTCTTAAAGGGTGAGTTATAATTACAAGCAAAATATGTTCTTAGCTTCACTAAATATTGAAAAATCCTGGCTGTTGTTAGATGATGAATATTAAGTTTCATACACAACAAATGAATTTGTGACAGAAATTCTTCAGCCGACAAGAAGATTTAAGATGATTGACGGATTAAAATTACAAAGAAATGTCATTTGCTGAAAGTGCTTAGTTTTGACGTATGTAGATCCGAAAAATGACCTCAAAATCTTATTAAATCAGAGAATGAAGCATTTTTTATATGTTGAGAATGTTATTAGTAGGAATATCTTGATCAGCTATTGAATAATAATGTAAGCATAGTGATAACTGCATTTGACAATAAATCCAACTTATTGATTGCCTTGATGAGACTAAGACCTTTGTCATTTAAAAATCTTGACAATATTTCTAGGCTAAAGCTACTGAAAAGAATCAATGAAGCTGTGCTATTTGACTTTAAGGATACTCCTATTATTCTAATTTATAAAAATAATAAAATTGAAAATGAATGCAACAATCATTATGGAATATCATTGCACTCCACTATGCTAAATATGTTTTAATAACTACTCTTTCTTATTGCATTGCCAAATGTATACCATATAATACTAAATTGTCCAAGCACTTTACTACTGTTACACAATGCTTTATTTACCACCTTTCTTACAGTTTAGAACTTTATATCTCCTAACCTCAACTGTTACAATCAAATTCTTACAGTTTACAGTTTCGATTGTCCCATCAATCTTCTTCAGAACTTTATATCTCCTAACTGTAACAGTTAAGGTTAGGAGATATAAAGTTCTGAAGAAGATTGATGGGGCAATCGAAAAAGTAAGAAAAGGTGGTATATAAAGCGTTGTGTACCAGTAGTAAAGTGCTTGGACAATTTAGTATTATATGCTAAATATGTTTTCAAAGATTTTCCTGAATAAATTGTTTCCAATCATAGATGAATGACAACTGAAAACTCAGTGTAGTTTAGATAATCAAAAAGAAATATGGATGTGATTTGCATCAAGAAAATGCAAAAAATGTCTTGAGAACAAAAATATAATTCATACACTGCTCTTTTCGATTTGATAAAGGCATTTGACTTAGTTAATCAAAACATCTGAATGTAGATAATAATCTACGGAAATTATATGGATGCTATATAAGAAATAATAGAAAATATTAAAGCTGGTGAAAAATCTAAGGCATAATATAGTTTGATGGCAAGTTTTTAATTTGAAGTGAGTAAAAAGTAAAAAAAAAACCCAAAACTTCAGTGTAGTGTTTTCACTGTCAGCATGCTTATGATTATGCTATACTTATCAATTCAAAAAATAATCTACAGAATATTCTTTCCATTTTGAATGTTACAATAAAACTGTTCAGTTTACTAAATAATTTTAAAGTCTTCTGAAACTTTTGGTTGGAACGATTATCAACTTGGGTATGTGGATGAGCTTTAAATATCTTTGTAAATTTCAAGATAGAAAAGCAAACCTTAAATGATCAGATGAAGCGCGAACTCCATTATACTGTTGTTGTATTGAATAAATTAAAAGTCAGAACATTTCCATCATAGTCATATAACTTCTACAGCCAAATTAGTTGAATATATGTCAGTTCTTCTATCATTTGTTGTATAAAAGTGAGATAATGGCTTCCTATGAATGTAAAATACAGGCACTGGAATAATTTTATTTGAAAATGTTCCAAAAATCTAAAAATTAAACGGAAAGATCATAAAAGCAATAAGAATGTGCTTCAGATTCTGTTATATTGATTAAATTTGTAATTGAAAGTCATGTTTTCATTTGATTAGACATGCAAAATAGATGAACAGTAATATAATTCCTAAAGAAAGTATTAATAAAATGAATTTGAACAGTTGATATGGAAGACATAAAGTGTTTTCATTATAAATATTATCTCACAGACACTTTAAAGAGAGGTAATACTGTTTCCATTGAATGACAATGGAAAGGTATGACAAAGCAAACTGGAAAAACTCAGTCAGAAAATTTTTTTTACTACAAAAGAGGGTAATAGTTCTGTATCACATGCTGTCAAATAAATAACCTAAAAATATAAATGTAAAAACATACTTGTCATCCATGTGTAATGGTATGTAATCAACAAAAAAACCCATTTTTAATTTTTCTTATTCATCTCTCTCAATCTTTAATTTTTTTTTTTCAGGAATTAAAATGGCCATACTCATTTATAAATGATTTATTAAAAGAAAACATATTTACGTACTTAAAATAAATGTATTTTCCCAATTCTTACATATAGATCTGAGTCTTGATCATTTAACGGGAAAAAAACAAACACTAAAGAGTATCACTCAATAAAGTATAGGGAGATGTATATAGGAATAAGAAGGGATCAAAAACGAATGAATGTGGGTAAGAGAACCAACAGGCAATATTGACATCATTAAAAGAATTAAGCAACTGAAATGAAGTTTTTACACTAGATCATAGAAGATGATTAACAAAAACATAGAAAAAGATTACATATGAGATGGATGAATGAAACAAAAAAATTTGCTGATATGGTAGAGAGAAAAGAGGTTATTTATTGCTATATATATATGTAATCATTAAAATCTGTTAACACTTAGACAATCCCAATATGAATAACACTCAACAATCTCAATCTGTTGTCATGGCAACCTCCTTTATAAAGCCATTCAGCCTTGAACATCATTACACTTATTACTTAAATATATATATATATAGAATATATAAATATATGCATGCAAAATATTGTATTTCTTGATTCTTGGAAGTGGAAAAGATTTAACACTGATATGCATGTATATACAACCATAAATATTTTAAAAGAAAACATCATTTCTTAAGCATTAGCCTCGCCGTACCCATGGCATTTCCAAACTTTCACAGGTATTGAAACTAAAAGATAGCAGTGAATATACATGTTTTAACATATAAATATATAGTACAGACATTTTTAAATACATATTCAATTTTTTAAAAATTTGTAATTAAAACAGCAAAAATAATTTTACAAAATGGATCGAGTATAATTAAACATAAATTTGATATATATATATTTTTTTAAAAAAACTTTTTTCCTTATATTTTATTTTTCTAAAAGTTTGTATGAAAGGATTTAAAAAAGTAAAAAAAATTTTAACTTTTTTTCCCACCTTATCTATTAATAAGTAAAAGAATATTCCCTGCCTTTTTTTCTTGCAAATGGACATTTTCTTTTAAAATTAGATAAAAAAATTGATGACACTTCTGTTATTCTAATCTCTCTCAAAAAAACCCCACTTATTACAGTATTTTTATATCCTTTTCCATATTTTCATTATTTATGAAAAAGAAGTGATATATTAAATTACAAAATTCAAACTACTTTACTACAAAGAATAGTTCAGCTATTTATAAAAATATTTTATAATTGTGACACCATTACTCATCTAGTGAACCAAAAAGGAAAAATTATTGTTTTTAAATTTATTTATATATTTATTTTTAAACAAAAGTAAGTGAAACTGCATTAAAAAAATTATACATATAGCAAAATGAAAAAATAACAGGTTTGTATTATCATTTAAAAGAAATATATAATAATAACAGCAGCAGAATGAGTATAGTTTATAAAATTAAATATTTTCTTGGTAAGTACTAATTTAGATATCTACCTTATCTTAAATAACAATATAATCATTAAGATGACTACAAAAAAAAAAAAAAGCTATGGCTGTAAGAATTTTAAGTGCTACCTGCTCATTTTTCATTTTTTTTAATGATTTATATTGTTATTGTTTTTTTTAATTTCATTATTGAACACTAGGTGGTTTTAAGTCTGAAACAGTTTGTTAACATCATAGATTATTAACATTTGAAAAGGGCACCAAATCAGGTGCTTAAAAAGGCTTTTAATTTATATAAAAAAAATTGATATTTATATAGCTGTTGTAAACAATTTATTATTTTCTGATTATTATATTTATAAACATAAATTACAGATACATAAAATATTTATGGATTTCAAAAAGTAAATTAAATAATTATTAATTATAACATACCTTCAGCCACCAGCCAAAAAAATGAACAGGAACAAAGCCATCCATTTTACTCTTAGGGGAAAAAAAAAAACAGAAACAATATATTATTATAATTATTACTACAAATTTAATGGAATAAAATAATATATACAGAAAATTTTTCAAGAATTAATGATCAGATGATAGGAAGTTTAATCTGATAAAATTTGAAAATTATTTTTTTAAAAATTAAAGTAATTGATGGAAAATTTTGTTTGTAAAAAAACTAAAATGGAAACAGCCCATAGGAAAATAAATAATGACTTGATAAAAAACAAACAAATAAAATGAGATAAATTTGAGTGAAAGAAAAATGTAGATACTAAAGAATGACAATTAAACTATTTGAAAAAAGCAAATTAAAAATCAATTACATCAAAGGATGAACAATTATTAAAATATATATATAACATCATAAACTATAAATATAAAGACAAATCATTGCTTGTTTCGGCCAATTTTGTTGGTCATCTTCAGAATTAATAATTTAAAAAATTACAAAAAATGCTTGAAACATTGAAAATGATACAGATATTTTTCTTTTCAATTTTTCAAATTTTCATTGCAATTTTTTATTTTTTTAGCTAATTCTGAACATTTCAATAAGTGTTGGCCAAAACCAATTGTAAGTTTCCATTAAAAGAAAATCAATACAGATGTTTATCTTTATTATATATATATATAAAATAGATTTTAATTTATTTACAATAAATAATCAGCTCTTGACAATTACGTCAAAAACACTAGCAAATTTCTATTACAAATATTTTCATATTTCAACATCACCTTTGAAGTCAAGTATAATCTTTCATTTATGATTTATAACTAATTTTAGAGTTTTGATAGCATCAAGCATGGTTTATTATTGGCACATTGAGCCCTTTAATATTCTTTATCAATTTCTTATTTCTAATGATAAAAAATATCCATTAACCATATTGCACAATGTTATACTTTGCTCCCAGACTGTGTTAGAGTTTTGATATATTTTCCATTTAAATTTTTGCATTTAAATATTTATATAAGAATTACATATATATATCATTAAAACAAACAGTCAATATTTACACAATCCCAATATCATTAACAATCAATACTTGCAAATTGTTGTCAAGACAATCTTCTTTTAACAATAAAGGAGATTGCCTTGACAACAGGTTGAAATTATTGATTGTTAATAATATTGGGATTCTAAGTGTTGACTGGCTTTTTAATGATTACTTTCAAATCCATTTAGCCTTAAGCATTATTACACACACATATATATATATTATCAAGAAGTACAATTTAAGGATGCCATTACCTCATTACTTAAATAAGATATAATATGCTAGATAAAGTAAGGAAATTTTGTATTCTGAACTATAACAACATAAGGCTCACAGTTTTGGTTTGAAGAAATTCCCTTTATCATTTCTGTTAAGCTCCAACGTCAATAACCAGATTCTGCTTGCTTTACTTCACGCATTGAAGATGAAACATATTATTCTTAAATGTGTTCTTTAATCAAAATTTAGATAAGCAGAAATTAAAATGAAACTGATTATAATTACTACCTATCCAAAATATAATTATGTGTTCTTGTTAGCCATAAAGAGCATCACATTTAATATCTGTGCATGTTCACATTTCATAGTTTGAAACAAATCAAGTGTAATCTGCTTAATAGATAAGATTGAACTCTACTCTGATTGGTTGTTAATGATGTTGCAGCTTAACACAACTGATGAAAGTGGTTACACTGAAACATGTTCTATGGGTTTTGTATTATCATTGTTCACAAATCAAAAATTGTTATATATTTTATATGTTAGTTAAATAATGAACTATTAGAATATATTTAAAATGCACCAATTCATAATAATATTATAAGATATAGAGTTGGAATGTATCAATTACATAATTGGTTAGATTATAATATCAAAATACTCATGAAAATGACATTATGATGAGAAGGTAATGATACCACGATCTATTTAGTCCCTACAATTGGACTAACAAATATATCTTTGTCTGAAATTTATGATGATAATAATGATAACTATAAAAAGTACAAATAACTATAATGATTTAAATAATCAGAGTCAAAACAAAGATGATGAATTAGATATATGACTATATTTCCATAAATGAATGGCAAATATATTGTAATGGTATAAAGATTAGAGGTTAATATAGGGAAAATATGAGGAGTGGGGACAATCACCATCATCCCCATAGACTAACTAATCAAATTAAATATAAAAATAATGAGCAAGAGAGATCAGCAAAAAATAAAACCAACTACAAGTTCACCCAGCATTAAACAAAAGTAATAAAATCATTCATCATCATGAACAATCATTGATAAAAATCAAGTAAGAATCATAAAATCAACAGGCAATGGCGTGACTGGATTTGAAAGGATAGGCTAATTATCTAGCCACTGCCAAACTTAGGACCGAAAAACAAACAATAATTTGGATGCACAGACTTAAGTGCTAATCCATCAGAATATAACAATAAAAAATAATGCTGGCATACTGAAGTATGCTGATCATCATCAATGTTTTGGCCACCTAGTAGTATTAATGCACTGTCCAACTAATTAAAAATATCATCTAAACTAATTTAAAAAGAGGTTGGTATATTGATTTGTATATACTGTCCAACTATAAACTTAATTTCTAATAAAAAATAAAATAAAATGTAGTGCATGGACTTTAAAGGATATACCTTTGCACTATCTAGAATTATCATCTGGATATTCAAACAGCAGCCTAAACATCTAATCCCTACAAGTAACCATTATGGACTAATGTAGCCCAGGAAGCAAAACTGTAAAATATTATTATGAGCAAGAGAAATAAATATAACAGCTTATTCAAAATAATTTTAAATAATTTATAGGTTTACTCTACTATAATTAAATAGTTTTACTGGGATAATTTAAAAATCCCTAATTCTAGTTATATTGAAATCAAGACAAGCCTCACTGCCAATTCCTGTAACAGATAGCTGGAGGAATAAATGCTTTAGTATGAGAACATTTTTAAACAATTATTTAATAATTGATTAACAATAAATAAAAAAATGACATAATATGAAACTTCAAAACTTATTCATTTTATAAAAAAAATAGTTTCATAAAAATTATAGGTAACCAATTGATTTTTACTCATTGCATTAATTAACTTTTACTTTCATTAATTTATTTCTTTAAATAAAAAGTTATAAAAACAGCATTTTCAAAATCAGAGACAACAATCTTTACTTAGCTTCATTAACCTTTTATTAAGTTTGGTGTGGGGGGGGGGGGTGAATGAAAAGAAAAAAAACATGTTAAAAATAAATAAATTTATATTTAAAAAAATAAAAATTTCCAAAAAACTCATAATTTTGAAGAAAAAAATTGAATAAATTTTAAAAAAAGTATGTTTCCCGACAAAATATTAAATTAATGAAATCATTCAAAATTATCATTTATTTTTATAAAATTATAATTTTTAAACAAATCTCTTTTTTTATAAATGAAAATGTGCATATAAAAGTACCTTTATCCATGGTTTTATACTTATTTGTCAGTTACAACTTCCAATTTTTCAGGCAAGTTTTCTTCTTAAAGACTTTTATACAATGTCTATGATTAATTTGTCCCTTTTTGGTATGCAGTATTTTCAGGTTTACAAATAGCAAAAAATGTATCCATTTTCTTTTCAATAAAATTTTCAAGTGAGACTAATACATAAAGACTCATGCCCTTGATTAAAGACAAGATTGCAGATTACATTAGGGAAATTTTTTTCCCAGTGATGGTAGATTACATGGAGAAAGATGAGGTCAGCTTTTAACTGAATTTACCATAACTTGGTTAAAACTTCAACAGCTTAAATAAGATTGCTGCTTCTTTCTTCTTTAGCAAAGATCAAAACTTTTCTTCTACTGATCTCTTCAGTAGCTGAGTCAAGACTTTTCTCTTACTGTCCTCTTCAACAGCTGGCTCAAGACTGATTGCCTTTCACAAGATACTTAGGTCAGGTGCCTTATGCACATCCCTTTTAATTTTGAAACAACTCCATCTCAAACAAATCACAATCTGTCTCCAACATGAACAATTAGTAATAAACAATTAGATCAATTTTTACAAATACAATGATTCAGTTATTTCCTCCTTCAATATTTACATTGAAAACCAAGTCAAAAATTTAAATTAGAAACAAAAAATTTTTGACATTCCTTTTAAATTAAAATTTTCTTGCAAAAATGACAACAAGACAATCAGTTAATCACACTGGTTTGATAACCATGGCCTACTGTATTGACGAAAGATAAAGAGAAGAGAAAAAACAACTCTAATCTCTCTTAAAGTTAGAAATAAAATTTATAAAGTAATTTACTAAAGAGAAAAACTTCTCTTAATACATATTCAATTTTCAAAGTTAAACTTAAAACTAGTAATTAATTATAATTACTGAAGAGATTTAAAAAAAACTTGTTAATATTATTTTATAATTTTCTCTTACTTTTAGACTTATTTATAAGTCATAAAAATAATCACATTATTCTTTTAAAAAATTTAATGTTTGAGAATTCTCATATTAAAAGAAAATTGTTTAGGATTTTCAGATTATCATGTGGGAAGAAAAGACATTTAGTTAAATGAAACCCATTATTATTTTAAAAAAACTTTAATATAACAATGTAGCCATGTGTTTATTTTCCACAAAATACCTAACATTATTAATGCTTTAAACTAAACTATCAACTGTTAATCAGATCCTCAGAATAATTCTGATTTCTCTTTGATTAAACTAGATGACACACTATGTCTACTAAAACCTACATAAGACCACCTTTCATACATATTTTAAGAGCTAATTTGAATGGAACAAGACTCGGAAAAAACAATATAGTTTAAAATTTAATAAATTCACAATCATCAGAAATCTATAAAAGTAACTAACAGACATACGCAATGATAAAAAAATTGGTAATAATTCATAAAATGTAGCCATAGCTTATATTTTTAGATTAAATAAAGATTTTAAAGCAAGATCACATTTATTATAGGGTTTTTTAATTTATAATCTTTCCCTCTTTTCTTTTGTTTAAGAAATTGAAAACAAATTTCCTTTTAAATTATTTCCACCGGTTGTACACCAGGCACAGAATTCTCTCTATAGAGTAGACTAAAATTAGAAACTCTTAAAAAACAGTAAACAAAATAGCTTTATTTTAAAACATTGATTTTGTCTATGGGCTTATATATGTTAATTCCATGTATATACTTAGCATACAAAGAAAAATATATAAATTCATTTAAATCTGCCACAATATTTAAATAAGGCAATTTTAATATTTTCTTAGCTTTAAAATTTGTGATCGTAGATTTGTCTGAATAAATTGGAAAATATCGTTTATACAAAGTCCATGTTATAGTTATTTATTTTCATATTATATACTTTTCTAGCATTCAATTTCAAACTGACTTAATTATTTGATGGTATGAATTTAATAATTTTCCAACATAAATAGCTAAAAGGTCAGGGATTTGGATAATAAAACTTCAAGACTCTCTTTTCCAATACTGGCAAAGTATAACAATAGATTAGCAACGCTTACAGACATGGGCAAATATCTTCAAGTCTTTCGGTTGCTTCACATTCCTTTGACAAATTCAGAATGTAGGATTACTTAGTTTAATTGGAACTCTCATTCTAATATAGTATTAACTTTTTAAAAGACTTCCTGAGATTGAACGAAGAACAATCATATTAACTGAACAAACATTAAAATAATTTAATTTGTTCTGATTTTTATAAGTTTTTCTGAAAATCATATTTTAATATAATAATCAAAAGACCAATAAAATATCACATGACTTCGATTAATATGTTGTTTTAACAGCATTCCTTTTCATCACGCATTGGCTACTTATCATAACCTTTAGTAAGTAATAATGGATAGCAGACGATAGTGCTTAATAAATCCCTATCTTGCGATATCCTATTGAATATTCCCAGAGTAGCTACAAGCTTATGGCTTTTATCAGTGAGAAGCTTTGGATCTTGGAACAGTACATCTAAATTTTTAGGATCTACCGCACATTCCTTCTAGTTACTATCATCAAGAAAAATAACAGCTAAACGAAAACTGCATTAGATTCTAAAGATTTGGGTATATTGTAGCAAGATTCACAGCTCCTCACTAATGAGAGCTGAGTTTGGAGATATTAGATGGAGAGTACAGAATAGCGATTTATTTTGCAGTTTCTTTGTTGCTAGATGTATTAATATAACTTGTAAGTGGAAAATCACTTCTTTTACTGATTTTAGAGAATCAAAATGCTGCATTATTAGTTCTTCTAAATCTACTATGTAGTTTTTAAACTACTGCTTTTATAAATCCTTAGGAGATATTACTCATTAGGTATTGAGAAACCTGCAAATATCCTGACAAAATTAGATGTTTATTTTGCTCCATTACCCACAATTCCTTTTTTCTTAAATTATGAATTCTTTATATATATATCATCAAATTAACATTGTAAATATACTGCAACTTATAGATTTGCCAGTTATACAACTAAAGTACAAGGTATCCAAGTCTATTGTGCTTAAAACATATAATAGGTTTATCCCTTAGTAAAGCATTTCATAAAATAAACCTATAAACAAATTTGCAGAAAATTTCTTTTCAGCAAATATTATGGAATTTTCATGTTTTCTATAGGAAAGCTCCAAGATTGTAGCTATCTTAAATAATGCTTTTGCAAATCTTTCCTTGGCGAAATTACACAGATAATTTTGTTTTAATATTAATATAATTTATGTTCTTTATTACTTTTTACAATGCTTCATACAATTACAATCCAGTATTGATGGTTTCGATTGCCTCAGAAATTTTCCTCAGAACTTATATGAAGCATTGTAAAAGTAATAAAAAAACATAAATGACATTAATATTATATGGATTTGGCAATGCAATAAGAAAGATAGTTATAATAATTCTGTTTTCTATGCAACATGGAGTCCTCTAACATAATAAACTTTTTCTGTTCATAAATTTGATATTATCTTATTTTTTGCACAATCTGTTTATTTGATTTTTTCATTTTCTAGATATTTTATTTATAAATCAATTTTTTAAGTTTGCTTTCTCTTCTTTTTCACTTTTGCTGAACTGAATTCACATTCTTTTTCTGTAATGACAATAATTAATATGCTTTTTCAATATTTAGGTTTTATCTATGTTTGAAACCAATATAGTGCTCTACTTTAATTTGATTTTATCTTGTTATCGTTAGTCAATTAGGTTAGTAGAAAACTAAGTCATTTTGAGACTCTCATACCATCACTTATCTGTCTATGCAAACTGCAAAAATAAGATAGAGTGATTATAACAGTCATATTTTCATTCTTTAATTTATAATTGACAGCTATAAAATAAACCTTTTTTTCTCTCTCTCTCTTTTTCTCTGCTTATCCTTTGATTTGGTACTCAAAAATCTAGTTAACTGCTATCATTTTACCAACATTTTCTTTCCTCATATCTTTTATCCTAGATATATTTTAATTTTATCTTTCCATCTTTATATCTTCTTTTCAAAAAATGATACAATTGTTCTACACAATCCATATTTTCACAGACTATAAATTTATTTAATCAAGTACTTTATAGATATAGGTAAAACACTGTTAATCTGAAATCTTTGTTTCCAGAGCTTTTTTGGATTTATGAATTTTTCAGATTTCGAGAAAATTTCATCTTTTATTTCCTCATTGGAAACCTAAACTGTTAAAAATGTAAATAAAATAATTTTAGAATCTATAGTTTTGTTTATATTTAAATACTTTCGATATACTGTATGATTTTTATTTTCTTATTAAGAACATAAAGCTTTAAAAAAGACCATATGCTTATTTTAATATTAACAACAAATATTTTTTATGATAATAATTTAGTATGGAAAATAGCTGTTCACAAAAATGTATATGAGATATGCTTAAAATCTGAATAAAGTTCGCAATTTTTGCTAGTTCACTTTCGACTAAGTTACATTAGTTAGAGTCATGGCATATGACAGAGAGAAGATTGCCGGATTTATTCTAGAAATCTTCTCCCCTCTGCCAGAAGGCATGACTGTGACTAATATAACTTAGTAGGAAGTTCACAGACAAAAATTGCGAACTTTATTCAGATTTTAAGCGTATCTCGTATAAGTTTTTGCGTATAGTTATTTTCCATATTACATTTCCTCGAGATATTGTGCACCAAAATTTTAACGATAATAATTTAAATAATCAAAACCATAACAATAATTTACTTTCACTGATCAACTTCAATTATGTTTTTAATTCATATTTAAAATGCAGATCAGCTTTTTTGCTTAGCAATTCAATGTCACCTTTTTATAAATATAAATCGGTTTAAAACAATTTCCTTTGAGGATTTCTCTTCCCTCTCCTATACTTAGAAGTAGGGTTTCATCTTTTTTATGATTAATTACAGCATTGATCTTAAATTAAATAATTACTGGATTAAGATGGGAAGGGGGGTGGAGGTGGGAGAGCAGCTCATTACAGTTAGTATTTATTTATTTTTGATTGTATTACATGTGTACAAAGTAATTGATTTATTGTAAAAGGTTAATCGCCTTTGAAATATTGTTTAATAGAAGTTTCTGAATAATAGCTATTAAATTTAATAAACATTTACCTATACATATTTATTTTAAAAACAACAACAATTCAATTCATTTAAAATAGATTATTGTTTTACAAAAACTAATATGAATAAAAAGTCTTACCCAGATATTATGGAAGACATCATCTGGATTATCAGGATCATAGAGTTTACAATTTCCACCATAATCTTTTTCAGAAAGTGGTTTCCCAAGATTGGCATCAATATGCGTAAAAAGTCTTCTAGCATCGTCTATAGTCTAGTATATATATATATTAAAAAAAGCATTTTATTAAACAAGTAAGTATTATTATTTTATATTATGGCAATTCATAAATTACAAGATACCAGCTCATGACTATAGGCTTACATTATGATATTCTATCCAGTATCTATAAATACAACTTAGTATTTAACAACATTAGGCATTAAAAATTAAATTGCACACTTTTATATAATGTGAACTATGTATAGATGCTTTGCAGTCAAAATTGTTTGCAGTCTTTATTATTATTATTATTTCTGAAATATGCTATGAAACATATATTGCCTGACAGCCCAGAAGAATAAAATAAAAATATAAGTTTCTGTAAATTAAAAATAGAGTAAATAATAACCAAAAGCCAATAGCAGTGTTTAGGATATATATTAAAAAACTGTTACATAGCATATAAATTGCTTTTATTATGTCATCGAGTCAATCTCATTCCTAGCAATCACATCACATAAAGAGTATTTCTCTGGATGATATATTATCTATTTTGTTTTTCAGTTGTCAAAAGCAAATTTATTATGATGATGATGATGAAGTCAATCTACCTCATCACTGGTTACCCTTTCGCTATTAAGTTTTACACATCTTTGTAAAAAATTAATTTTATTACACACAAAATATTTATTGAAGTAGGTCGAATTTTATTGTAAAAATAAATCAAACCATAAAATAAGCTGTCAAGTGTTGGTGGCCTAGTGGTTAGCATAGCTACCTTCCAAGCAGCCGGCCCGGGTTCACTTCCCGGTCAACACATTGAGTATTAAAAAAAACAAAAAAAACTATAAAAAAAGTTACTACTAACTTCACTAATATAAATAACAATTCGTGTCAATTGTTAATACAGAGTTTAATATAAATAAATAAAAACAAATAATATTTCCAAGCACTTTCAACTCTTACGAGTCCTTATCAAGGCAGTGTAAACAATTCTATTTTCTCCTAGGTGATGAATCTAACATTTCATTGTATTGGCCAGGAACAACTAATTGGAAAGCTGGTTAATTTTGAATTCATAGCACAAGATGAATTTTGTATAATATATGATTCTTTAATCTTGCGTTTTTTATCATGTGTTTCATTCATTAATATTGTAAAATCCTTTGGACTACATATATGGCCTGTATTATTTTGGTGAACATAAAAAGCTGAATAAACTGTACCATCTTCTCTTGCTCTATTATAAGTATATTTATGTTGTTGAAGGTGATATTTAATATTTGTTTTGGTTTCTCCAACATATATTGCACTACAATTTATTTGTGGGGATCTAATAGAGTATACAACACTGCTTTTATCCTCCTTATTTATTATTTCCTTAGAATTATTTATTAACCTATTAAGGTTAGGTAGAGTTCTCCATGCTAATCGAAAATCTTGACTTAAAACTTTTATTATATTTTTATTAATATTGGGAATAAAAGCTAATGACATTCATGGTTTATTATTCATATTTATATGGTCACTATTATGACGTTGTTTATAATGCTTCAATACAGTAGATAATAGCATTTGTTTATTATAACCCACTTGTATTAAATCTTGCATATAACATTTTATATTATCTTTCATAAACATTTCATTTGAACGCAGTCGTTGATTACGTGTTTAAAAAGCTCGAAAAACAGCTAATTTGTGTACTAAAGGAACATTAGATGTTGGATGAATGTAACCTCTATTATCTATATGTTTTACAACCATTTTATATACTAATTTATCATCTACCCTTGATATTTGCAAATCTAGGAATTTAATACTAGAATTGTCTTCTCTTTCTATTGTCCAAACTAAACCATCTTGGTTCTGCAAACTATCAAAAATTTGCTTTATAATGTCTGGTAGCCCATATATCAAAACATCATCCACATATCTACAATATAATGTGTTCTCATTTCTTACTAATATGGGATGCACAATTCGCTGTTCAATATTATCTACAAACAAATTACTTAATAATCCACTTACAGCCAAACCCATTGGCCATCCTTTTTCCATTCTATATAAGTTACTACCATGTGCTGCAACAATATCATTGCTTATCCAAATTAAAACATCTATAATGAAAGATATTTTTACTCATACTCCTTAATTATAGCTGTTTTATTAAGTATAGTAACACAATCAAATGACGATTTTAATGTATATTTTCCAAACCCAACAAAATCTAAAATCCACTTAACTAAAATTTTTGCTAGCTTTTGATAATATGCCCTTGTAAAATCCATCATTAATCTTAAAGGAGCATTAAGCTTATGTGTTTTTACATTCGCAAACATTTGCGGAATAAAAGTTGCTGATGGATAAACTTCCCTATATTCTTTATTAGTAAGAAACATTTTACCACGTGCTCTTAAAATCTTTGAAACAAACTTATCTTTCATAGCCTTTATATTATAATTTTTAATTCTAATAAAATTCAATTTCTCTATTTGTTGTTTAAGTTTAATTTCATATGTATCTTTATCCATTAATACAAATCTATGTGATTTATCTTCCTTAGAATAAATCAGCTGGTTATTATTTAAAAATAATTTAACTTCTTTCAAAGCCTGCTGTTTACTATAATTCAATTTATTAGATAATGCATTAATTTTCGGAGAAATAACTTTAATAACATTTTCTTTAGTAATAATACCATCGTATGCTGCTTCCACATCTGCAATTACTTCAGCCTTTGCATTTTTCCATGAACTATATACATATCTAGGCCCAAATGATAAAATTTCACTTATGTTATCCGGAATTTCATATTTAGATAAATTAACTACTTGTTGATTATTATTTCGCAATTTAACATGCTTTTGCTTATATAATAAAAACTTAAATTTCTTTGAATACTTAGACTGCATATCTTTTTTAAATTTATTAAACCAAAATTCTGTATATAACGGTAATGAATAAAACTGTTGTAGTATTTTCTTTCTTTATTATCGAAAAAAGTTCTTTTCTGCTATCCTTCAATAAAAAATGAACTAAAGTTCTTTGTATTATATTCGTGGCATTAATTCTATTACATATACTATAATTAATTTTAATTTTACAAGAATTTGGAATAATATTAAACTCACAACATCTCTTAAAGAAAATAAAATGTCCATTAGCTACAATACACTTTTTTCGCAATTATATTGCTTCTTTAAACTTCCAATCACGTTCCAAATATATTATACAAAATTCATCTTGTGCTATGAATTCAAAATTAACCAGCTTTCTGATTAGTTGTTCCTGGCCAATACAATGAAATGTTAGATTCATCACCTAGGAGAAAATAGAATTGTTTACACTGCCTTGATAAGGACTCATAAGAGTTGAAAGCACTTGAAAATATTATTTGTTTTTATTTATTTATATTAAACTCTGTATTAACAATTGATACGAATTGTTATTTATATTATTTTTATATTATATACAGAAGTATTATTTATTTATTTAACTTCACTATTAATTCAAAATATTGTTTGTTGATAATATTTTATCTCATTTTTTCATAACTTTAGTCATGTAGAATAATCTATTTTATTTAAATTAAATCTTATATAACATTTAATAAGCAATGGACTATTTGAATGAATTATTTGTGTACATTTTTTCTTGAGTAATAATCCTAGTATAAATTACAATTGTAGTAGGTTCACTGTTGATTAATGTTACTTGTATAAATTTAAAAATTGCGATAAATTTTGATTATTTTTTTTTTTTAAATATTTTTGATAAGTAAATGTTCATAATATAAGGGTTATACCACCAAGGGTGATGAAACATAGCTAAAAGAATTTTTATGTCAAATATTAAAAAAAGGATCTCTTCAGAAACATTCAATTTTCCTGATATAGATTTTCATGTTGATAATATTTTAAAACGTTATAGTATGAACATTCTTTGAAAGAAATATGCAATTTGAAAAAGCTGAAGTAAAAAAGAAAAAATGCATTGAAAAGCACTAATAGTGTGTCATTAAAAGATAGATTAATGTTAATTATTAATAATGAAGATCATATTAATGATTAGATATCAAAATAATATTATAATGAGCTCTTACATAACAAATACAGTTAATGATTTATGTTATTAAAACAAAATAACATTAATCAATTAATTTCTTTCAAATTTAATAAAATAAAAGCTAGAGATAAATTTTAGAATATTTCCACACTTTAAAATTAAAAAACAACTTCACACTATGAAGATATCAACCAATGATGATGAATTTTCTATAAAACATTTGACCGCAACATGTCAAAAATAATTCCGTAAATGCCAACAAACATGGCAGTTGACAATATTTAAAAAAAGAATTCAGATCAAAAGAAAAAATTACTTTTAATACATTTTTAATGTTCCATTTATCCTGAAGGAAGGCTTTCAATCATGAAATACCAATATTTTTGATAATTTCCTCTATACATGCATATATGAATAAATTTCATTTTGGCTGTCTATTGTAAACTGAATATCTATAAGCAATTGCCAAAATTAATTTCTATAATGCTATAGATTTCAATTCACTACTCTTCATCAAAACTTTTTTTAGTGGTGATAATGACACAGAGCACAGGATATGGCAAATAATTTAATTTCCCATTAACTGTGATATAATAATCGCATACCAATAGTCATCTGACTTCCAGATATTTACCAATGCTTTGGAAACAGCACTATCCATTATGTTAGAATTAAAAACATCAATAATTCTTAATGAACTTTGTGCAATCAAACCGGTTCTAATTTAGGATAAACTTACATTCAGAAAAAACTTTAAAATGACATCTTCACATATAATTATGCTTGATAAGTTCCAAAGTATAATATACAACCCAGGAATAGACTGTTTGACTGTTAACACAAGTGTTAGAGACCAGAGCACGTGCAGCCACACATTCAATAAATGGCTAGTAGGCATACATTTTGATAAACTATGTCAAATGTACGTGAGGTGAAACAATTTTTGTTGTGCATGCAGTAACTTTCTACATATATATGATGTAAATCCTGAATAAAATAAAGTTTGTGATTTAATTGGTAAATGCTGATGAAGATGTATTCCTTTTCCATATATAACAAAAAAAGTGGTATTATGGATACGTTTTCTGAAGATTTAAAAGCTCTTGATCAACGCAATGCGTAAGAATTTTAAGTCAAAGAAAATAACTCAATACCCAGCTCATCCAACATTAAAATGCCATTTCAAATCAATATGATCTTTTTTATGAAATGATTCTCTGAAGGTTTGATGGCATTTTATTCTAAAACTAAATGTTGAACTATTTCTAATTGAATTGTTGGATATTTTTAGAAAATTTAACCTTATACCTATTTATCTACATTTAACTGCTAGTAAAAACATATAAGTTAGTATAGAATTTAATATTTCAAGTGCCCTTATTCTTTATCATTTAAAACTTTGATAATCATTTTTCTATTTCTTATTAAACCACTAAACATCACCTGATCACCATTTTTAATTAAAGTTAAAACTGTAAGGAAGATAGAGCTCTGATGAAGACTGCTGGACAGTCGAAACTGTAAGAAAATAAAGAAATTTAAGAAAATTACTTGCATTAAAGTGTATATGAATGAAGTATTATAAATAATATATATGATCACCATTTCTTATGCTTGCTCATAACTGTTATTAAAACAGGCAAAACTCTCCATATCCCTATCTAGTGCCTATTCATCCAATATCCCCAGACCAATGCTCCTCAATGACGAAAGCCACAAACTAGAAACTAGTCTGAGGATATTGGATGAATAGGTACTAGATAGGGATTTTATGCACATATGGAGAGTTTTGCCCGTTTTTTCTATTTCATTTGCTTTTTTTAAAATATCAATAATAATTGCATTACTTTCTGAAACTTTTCTCTTTTTCATAGATTTAGCTATATTTCTCACTTCTTCATTTAAATAAATGACAATTCAGAAAGGATAGAAATTGTAGGGCATTTTGTTGTTTTTTTGTTCTTTATTACCATATAATTCTTCATAAAACTTTTCTATACATATCACAATGTCATCGCTTTTTAATAATAATTCCATTTCTCTTTATTGCTGAAATCATTTTACAGTTTTATTTTCTTCCATAGTTTTCTTTTGCCAATTCACAATTGTATTTTCTTATATCATTATATAATATATAGGGGGTTTGAACTCAGACTTTCACATGACACTCAACCATCCATCTATCTCATACTGCTGATACACTTGATCACACACATCGAAAAGATAAATAATCACCAAGTGTGTGATCAAGTGTATCAGCTGTATGAGATAGCATGGATGGTTAAGGGTCGTGTGAAAGTCTCAATTCAAACCCCCTATATATCACATATAGAAATGCAGGTATGCTGTATCTTAGAAAAAAATTTATATCATTATAATTATTTTTTGGCATCGCTTTACAAAAGTCTAGATATTCTTATTCTTAATGTTATTTTTTTTAAAAATTCATATTCTTGCTTTCTTCAATAATGTTTTGTTTCAGTAGAAACTTTATTGATAAAATGTTATATTTTGTATCAGCTATCTTTCTTGTACTTCTTAATAGAATATCAGCTAACTATCTTCTCATTGATTTCCGATAGTCTCTACCTTAAAAGTCTATTAATATTTTTAAATGATTTGCAAAGTCTAATTTAAATTCATTGAAATATTTCTGAAGATTAGAAATATCAATTGTTATAACTATTTCAATAGTTCTTGTCTAACTAATTTTGCAAGAACACATATCTTACATCTCATTAATTGATGATCACTTCAGTGTTGAATCTATTAAAAACATTACATTCTTAATTACATATTTTTTTGTTAGTCAAAATATACAATACTATTCTCCTGCAAAATTTATTTGGATGGTTCCATATCTACTTCAGTTTAGCATTTTTTCCTTATTCTGCAATATTCCACAAATCTGTATCTCATCTCATTTCTATCTCCATAACCAAATTTATCCACAGAACTTTCATTTTTCAATCAATTACCAATTCCTGTATTAAAATCTCTCACGACAATTTTAAAATATTATTTAGTCTGATTAAAAGTATTTTGTACATCCATATAAAATCCTCTACTCTTTCATTATAATAAGAATTTGTTGCGGCATATGCCTAAATTATCTGTATTCTTCCATCGAATGATCTCCACAAGTTTGTTCCTCCACTTCTGATTTATAATGAATCCTACTGATACTTGGGTTTCCAATATTTGTGCTTTTATAATAAAATACATGACTATTTATTCACCTTTTTTTTCTAATTTCACAAAGTTTGCAATGTCCCATTTAATATTAAACAATTCTTCCTCCATTATGTATTATCTTACTTCATTTCAAAATAATTAAAAATTGTCATCAAATGGCAACGAGGGTCTGCAATCAGGGAAATCATAAATTTAAGGTATCATTATAAATAATTAAAAAATCATAGTCCTAATCTATTTTCCTCAATGTTTTATCTAATTTAAACCATCAAACATCACATGATCATCATTCTTTTATGTTTAACCAAACTGTTTTTCACAGAAACAAAACTTTTCATACAGTAGTGCCACTCAGTGCAAGCTAGAGTAATCAATGAATGCAGGAAGGTTTATACATAAAATCCCTATCTACTGACTACTCATCCAATATCCCCAAGGTAGTTTCTAGCTTTAATCAGTGGGGAGCCTTGGATATGAGAACACTGCACCTTGCACAAACTTTCTTCCATTCATTGATTACTCTGGTGTGCAGTGAGTGGTACAACTGTATGGAGAGTTTTGCCTCTGTTTTACTTAATTTCTTATAAAAATTTCAATTGTCTACATTTTTTTTAGAGGTTTGCTGTGAAATCTGAAGAAAACTTTTAGGCAATTGAAACTATTTTAAGAAATTAAATGAAGCATTATGGAGGGGTAAAAGTGAAAGAGATTTTGACACCATGGAAGGATTATCAATAATCTTTATCCAACATTTTACCATGAGTATTAATTTTTTTAGATATATATTGTAACAGAAAGAAGACATTTGTAACAGAAATAATAATAAATTGATAGAAAATGATCCATTATTAACATATATGTTTATCCAGTCTGTTATTTGTAACAGTAAGTAAACATTGTCACAGTATAGATAAATAGATGAGTGATGAAATGATAGTTGCCATAATTCAATAACCAAACACTAAACAGGATAATGATATGCTGCAGCGGTTCATCATTTGTAACCAAGTAAACTAAATGAGAAATGAATTCACTGTGTTAGCCAAAATACAATTTATAATTAAATAAGGATGATGCTAACATATAAATAAGAATATATGCATATCATGCTCTATCTGGGTGTCTATTTCTAATTAATTAAATATAACATTATAGCCCAATTGCAACTATCCTAAACATTAATTCTGTCACATTAGTAATGAAATAAATAAGTTATCTCATTTCTCCATATAAAATAACAACAATGACAATTAAAACTATCATCATTAAAGATTTAATAATATCTAAATATTGGGGATGTCATTTGAACAATAAAACATACTGGTCATTGTCATCAAATAAAAGAATATTAAATATAGCAACTGAATAAAATTACCCACTTTGAGATTCCTGGAGTGCATTATGCTTATCTCCCATACTAGGTTCTTTTAACAAAGAATCCTTCCTATTCTTCTTTCCAACCATATAAGACCATTCATGGTCACATGCACACACTGGTGCTATTCATGACAACTTATAAAATATATATTATATAAAGTTAATATTATGAAGTTGGAAAGGGATTATATCACTCTTTATTCAGTTTAGCTAAGTATATGTGTTTTCCCACGAGCGCCACTAGATTGTTTTAAATCTAGATAAATATCTGTTTAGAGTGTACTGAGTTCAAACTCATTCGGTACATTTTTATCACACATGACTTGGATGACTAATGAAAAAATGACATTCTTACATTTTATCTATATCGATAAAATTACAAGATCCCAATATTACCAAAATTTATATTATAGATCAAAGACTCTTATAGACATTGCTAGCTCATTTTATGTATATTGATGAACAGACAAGTATCATCTTATTAATGGCTTCTAAACAAGCATCGTGAAAACCATTATTAATATTGATGGCCATTTAACTAGATTATTTATCACAATATAAAGGTGATAATGATGATGATAATAATGATGAATGATAATAATAGTGATATCATAATAATAATGATAATAATAGTGATGATGATACTAGCCATAGCTTATTAATAAACTCACAACAATAAATTAATCTTTATAAACTCATATGCATTTATTAAAAATTATCCTATTTCAAACTGAGATTTAAATATTACATTTACTAGCATTTATATAAGTTTATAGTTATTTACTAAAATACTTTTATAGTTAAAACCAGGATTTAATAATACTAGTGATGATGAATGATCATCATGAATCTCTATGCATGATATTCATCTTTCTATAAATCTTTATTTACTACATATATTAATTATGCTAAACATTAGATTTAATGATTATAATTTATTAATAATGATGATGATGGCAATCATAACTCTTGTATAGTATTATTTGAAACATTTTAATCAATAATACGATATCCATCTTTGATGAGGATGATCATAATTCATGGACACAACATAATTTTAGCTTTCTTTATACACCTATAATTATTAAAACTTGGTTATTATCAAGCTTAACCCTTAAATACCTAAATGTAAATCAACATTCTAGTTTACTTAACATTTTGCGAGCGCTTAATATTAGCAAGTGATTGCTCAATATTTACGAATGATGATTCTTAATATCTGTGAGCAATGATGATGATGATCATTTAAAACCATAGAATTAAGACAAGAAAACATAATATTTTTAATAAGAACTCGGAAACCAATTAAAATATATAATTATATTTGATTAATACTATTACTCTTTCTTTCTTTAAAATCAAATTAATAATTAGATAAATGGCTTATTATTACATTAATTCAATACAAAACTAATACAAAAAATTTATATAAGCACAACCAAATAAACTTAATATATAAGTTTGTCATTTTGGATATTTTAAAATAAGCTGGCTTAAAATGACATTTAAAAAAAAATATATTTCATGGAATGCTTACTTAAGACTTTCCTAACTTATTATATTATAAAAATAAATTTCATATGTAACTTGTGTGTTTTATTTCACTTCCATTCAAATGTGATTCCTGCTTTATAATTTACTATATTTAAACTAACTAGGTATAACCTATTCTTTTGATGTGTTTGTATAAGCAATTACACATGCACACACATTCGGTAATGTTAACATATATGTTTAAAATGTATACCCCTATATTAGAGATTAATACATAAATTACATATATATAAAAAATATTCGTGCAACCTTTTAGCAAAAGAAAATAAAATACATTATATCAATTTTAATATGCAACAAGATAAAATAAAAAAAAACATTATAAATGCATATATTTATAGGTTGCTCATTATCATAACAACTGAAGAACAATTAAAAAAAAACATTTCAATATTACAATATAATAAAAAAAAAAAATGAACATTTAAGTTTAAAGATTTAAACTGTATTTGTGTTATGTTATGTGATATTGAGAATAACTATAGATAAACAAGCCCTTAATGTTTCTGTATCAAAAGAAAAAAATAATGCTTTGAACAATAAATTAAGGTTTACTTTTAATAAGCAATAATAAAAGATCTGTTAACGAAAGTTCATAGTTACCCGATCACTTTCACTTCTTATAAATGTCCTGAGTTTGAATTTTCAGACTGCTTGTCTTTGCTCCATTTAAAAAAGAAAGTTCTTGCAGATACTTTAAGATAAACATGAATTAATTGACCTGCTTATTTCTTCAATTTTAAAATTATTTATTGTTGATACTTTTGATAATGCTGAATTCGTTGATTGGCTTCATTCTACCATTTCAAAAAGAGTTATTATAAATACTTTTAGATAGGTATGAACTGGTGGATTTTCTTGTCTCTCCCATTTAAAAAAAATCATTTTAGACACTTTAGATGACTGAGGAAAACTTTAACAAAAATTTGATTCATAGCTTCAAATTTGGCTATATATGGCTTTTATACATTTTCTTTTCCTCTTCTTTCCCCTTCTCCATCCATCCAAAGGTAATGAGCCTAGAATAGACCAGGAGCCAGAAAAGAAGCATTTCATATAGCTTGTGTGGTTGGCTTCAAACTCTATCATTTTGTTGGTTATTATTTGATTGGTATATGAGTCCACAGTAGATTAGTGATTTTAACCCATTCTGTATTATTCAGGAAGCAGAAAAAATGGTTTTAGCAATGCAAATTCATGGTATTATGCACAGCAAGATATATTAATATCATTTTTATATAATTGTTAATAATTTCTTCCAAGTAATTCAATTTTGTTCCATTCTTTCTTCTTTATCTTAATATTGCTGGAAATTACTTATATAGATGCACATCTTCGTCTATACTGGCTTTAAAACAAGAGTCATTTCCTTCCTTTTTTCAATTTTTAAAGAGTGAAAAAAAAATCAAATTGCTCACTTTCTTTTTCCAACATTAAAAAAAAACTGATCGTTACATCTCTTTTTAATAATAATGACTGAGTGATCTTTAAACATTTCTGTTTAATAATAAGGTAAAAACTGAGTCATTACATCTCTGATTAATAATACTGACTGAGTGATCTCTCAATATTATTTCATTCATTTATATTGCCAATCTTTGGTCAAAGAAACTGACCACCTGCAAATCTCTTATCTTGAAACAAAAAATCAAAGCTTCTCAAGTTTGATGGTCTGTCGCAATTTTACAAGAAAATTAATAATCACCTTTTATTTCCTCAAAGCACCTCTCTCTTTTAAAAAAAATAATCTTAGATACAGATAAAAACAATACAACAAAGCTGGCAATCTATAGTTATCAGAAATAGGTGTAAAGGCGTTTTTGTGTTTATACAGACATTTTCATTCTTTCACACTCTTTTGCACATGTACATTTTTTTTATCTCCTAATCTTGATCTGATCACCTTATTTTACACTTTCTTTCTGATCTACTTTATTTTAACAAAATGAAAGTTAAATAATTTAACACATTATTCAATAAAAAATATAATAAATCAATATTAAATATTATTACCGTCTCTCTCTACAACTGCTTATTTATTAAGTATTTATATAGACTATATAATAATAAATACACACATAAATCTATATAATCAAAACTACCCCAAATCTAAAATTAAACCAGACCAGAATAAAAATAATATTAAAACACAACCTAAGGTTTCACTGCTACAAGCAGACTTCCAAGTGTAAAGAAATAATAAAAAAAAACACAACTTATATATACTATTAAAAACTACCCACAAATCCATTCACTTCCCATCCACCCTTAATATTAAAAGAACTCTTAAATAAGTTAATTGCTTCAGAATAATAAATTTTCAATAATAAAGACTCTTTAATTCTTCTTTTGATTTCATTTCTCTCAAAGAAGACAACCTTAGCTTCATCAAAATCAATAGTGTGGCCTGTATCTTTTTCATGGACATACAAAGCAGAACTAAGATATCTATTTTTAACTCTACTTTTATGAACCTTTACTCTTTCATTTAAACTCAAACTACTCTGACCTATGTAGACCTTCTTACAAAATAAACAAGGAATAAAATATACCACACCAGGAATAGTCTTTCTATCAAAAACTTCCTTTGTATTATTCAATAAATTATTCAATGTAACACCCCTTTTCCAAGCAATTTTCTTATTTCCAAACAATTTACTATTTCTACACACAATTTTATAAGAAGACAATTTAAATGGCAAAGAAATAAAATCATATTTTTCTTTAACCTTTACATCCTTACAAATATTACTATTAAATAAAATACTTTTAACAAATTTATCAGAGTATCCAACACTTAAGTAATCTTTATAAAATTGATATTTCTGAAACAAAGCTACCCCACTAGAATTATTTAATTTAATATTCCTATGACAATAATTCCTTAAAGCAGCTACTTTATGAGATACAGACTGATAGCTATCAGGTTTAATTATAGATCTTAATTCTTTACTTTTAACTAAATGACTGCACAATAAACAATTAGTTTCTATATTTCTAATCACCAAAAGATCTAAAAATTTTAACCTACCAAAATCTAACCCCCCTCCTTCTAACACAAATTTTATAGAAGGATCAAAACAATTAAACTCATTTACAAATTCCTTCAATTTACCATTCTCAACAACAAATAGACAATCATCAACATATCTGACAAAATAATTTTACATAGGATCAAAACAATTAAACTCATTTACAAATTCCTTCAATTTACCATTCTCAACAACAAATAGACAATCATCAACATATCTGACAAATAATTTTACATATGTAAAATTATTTTGTCAGATATGTTGATGATTGTCTATTTGTTGTTGAGAATGGTAAATTGAAGGAATTTGTAAATGAGTTTAATTGTTTTGATCCTTCTATAAAATTTGTGTTAGAAGGAGGGGGGTTAGATTTTGGTAGGTTAAAATTTTTAGATCTTTTGGTGATTAGAAATATAGAAACTAATTGTTTATTGTGCAGTCATTTAGTTAAAAGTAAAGAATTAAGATCTATAATTAAACCTGATAGCTATCAGTCTGTATCTCATAAAGTAGCTGCTTTAAGGAATTATTGTCATAGGAATATTAAATTAAATAATTCTAGGGGGTAGCTTTGTTTCAGAAATATCAATTTTATAAAGATTATTTAAGTGTTGGATACTCTGATAAATTTGTTAAAAGTATTTTATTTAATAGTAATATTTGTAAGGATGTAAAGGTTAAAGAAAAATATGATTTTATTTCTTTGCCATTTAAATTGTCTTCTTATAAAATTGTGTGTAGAAATAGTAAATTGTTTGGAAATAAGAAAATTGCTTGGAAAAGGGGTGTTACATTGAATAATTTATTGAATAATACAAAGGAAGTTTTTGATAGAAAGACTATTCCTGGTGTGGTATATTTTATTCCTTGTTTATTTTGTAAGAAGGTTTACATAGGTCAGAGTAGTTTGAGTTTAAATGAAAGAGTAAAGGTTCATAAAAGTAGAGTTAAAAATAGATATCTTAGTTCTGCTTTGTATGTCCATGAAAAAGATACAGGCCACACTATTGATTTTGATGAAGCTAAGGTTGTCTTCTTTGAGAGAAATGAAATCAAAAGAAGAATTAAAGAGTCTTTATTATTGAAAATTTATGATTCTGAAGCAATTAACTTATTTAAGAGTTCTTTTAATATTAAGGGTGGATGGGAAGTGAATGGATTTGTGGGTAGTTTTTAATAGTATATATAAGTTGTGTTTTTTTTATTATTTCTTTACACTTGAGAAGTCTGCTTGTAGCAGTGAAACCTTAGGTTGTGTTTTAATATTATTTTTATTCTGGTCTGGTTTAATTTTAGATTTGGGGTAGTTTTGATTTTATATTGACTAGTTTAGCTTTATGCTTGTAATGTTTATAAATCTATATATATAAAAGAAAATTTTTTTTTAATTAAATAATATGTATGTGGGTGAAATGAGTCATATATATCTACAATATATACAAGTCCATTCCATTGTGTATTCTTAAAACATAAGCATAGATATCTGAAAAAAGTAAATGATCCCAAAAAATGCATTATAGGTTGAACCAGTCCTTATCAGATGGGCAAGATCAAAATTCCTTGCCCATGTCTTCATCACCTGTTTGATATTTATCAATATCTGCAATATGATCTACAAATGACAAACTTCTTGCACTCATATCTTTGATGCATCCACTTTAGACATTAATGATTATTATGAATTATTTATTAGAAATTATCATATCTTTCTTGGTCTAGAAATATACTTTAAATCAGTTAAAGATTAACATATCTAATAATTTTAATAATATTAATATCATTTTTATTCTTTATTACTTTTTACAATGCTTTTTTACAATCAATTATTGATAGTTTCGATTGCCCCTAGTTATATTTATTTGGAAATATAAGTAGAAGTTCTGAAGAAGATTGCTGGGGCAATCGAAACTGTCAATAGTAGATTGTAAAAAAGCATTGTAAAAAGTAATAAAGAATATAGATGATATGAATATTATAAGGATTTGGCAATGCAGTAAGAAAGATAAAGTCATATCTAATAAGACAACATCTCTCATTTTCCATGTGAATTATCATTTTTAGACATACTTATAACTTCCATTCTACTACACATTTTTGAAACATACGAATAAATACGAGTGAAAACCATCTGGGAGATCATTTATCTTTGTTAGATAAAGCAAAAAAATCCTCATTAATTAAATTATCATTTGGATGCTGCACTTTTTAAATTATCCAATAAGATCAGCCAAATGTGCATCTCTATTTCAGAAAAAAAGATGATGCTATATTACAAATAATAACTACAGTAGGAATTTGTTTTGGAATCAACATATTTAAAACTTTTCTCAAATGAAGAAATGGTAGATTTTTGATAACTTGTATACTAATAAAATAAGATTTACAAAATCTTTTTCCTTTTTACCTAATAACGGGACAAGTTTCTTTTTTATTTTGAAATTTTAAATTGTCAATTACACAATATTATCAAAAATTGACCTGGATGCTAAATGAATAATATTTCCCAAAGCTATATACTCCTTTAACAAAAAAACAAAAATAAAATGTAACCTTTTTCTAACATCATAAATAAATGTAATCAAAATACTATGATTAACTTTTTTTTTTTCATGTCATAGCATCGCTCGCAACAACCGTCTGCAACCAACTGCTTGCTTGCAAGGCTGCTGTGCTGACCTCTCGGCTAACAACGCTTGACTACTGTGATTAATGTTTTATAAAATACTGTCTAATTTAGGTAACGAGACAATGCCCAACCCTTCAATATCACTGTATCATCTTTATAGCTAATAAGAAAAATAAGATCATACAACAATTTAGTTTTTTTAATAAAAGATCTTTAATTTTTAAACTTTTAAAACCTATGAAGTGACATCGTACTGCTTTTCTAAATAATTATGCAAAAGGAATTTGAAAATTTTCAAAAAGTAGAGGCCTTTCCAACATTTCATAGAGGAACGGAGATGGCATTAATCACAAGTCTTGCCAAATAACAAATGATGAGAATTTGAATAACCTCCATGAATATTATAACTTCTAGCTTAGAATAATTAAATACCATTTAATCAATCAATACTAAAAGGTTAGTTGGATTGGTTAAGGATGGATTACCTAAAAGCAAAATCCTCAATCTGGTTAAAATAATAAAAATTTCAAGTTTTCCTACCCTAGATTCGAACCCAGTTGGGAGACCAAATATATAGGCACTTCCATTGTACCATAAATTTCTATCTTTTGAAATTCAAAGAATGAATTCTTGATCAAATGACAAATGACCAAATACGTGAGTTAATTACAAATTCTAATTAACTCATTATTAATTTGCCTTAAATTCTACAACTTAATGTAGCAATATCTAATCAATAGATATAAAGTTTCTGACTCTGTGACCCTGTTTTGTACTGTACTCATGCAACAGCCATCTTTTACTCAACCTATTCAAATTAATAGACACAGAAAACTAAATCAACTTACTGGTACTCATTTTTAATTTATAGCTTGATAAATATGAAGTGAATTCACTTCTTCATTTTTAACATCTTTCAGATGAAAATCTTTTTATCAGAAGGCAATAATAATAATAATTAAAACAATTTTTTTTAAAAAAAGTTATTATCCACAGAATTTTTAAAGCAATTTTTTAAAAAGAATCCAAAAATATAAGTAGTTGGCAAATAATGCTAAAAAACACTACTGAAAATCACTAAAGATTAATTTCTTTTCAGTTTTAAAACAATCTCTTATAAATAAATGTATATAAATTACTATATAAAAATAATATTTTAATTTGCGGGCTTTCAAACCTAAATACTTGTGACTGGCTTAGATATATAAAGAAGAAAAGTTGAGGGAGGGGTGGCCGCTCTTTACTCGTAAAATCTTTGTTGTGTGTTTGGGTTTGATTATCGTTTAGATGGCTATCATGACATCTGATTGGCTGTCGGATAGGTATTTTAACGAGTGCAGTGAGATTCGGCAGTATCTCAATTTATTTATAAATTACTATAGAAAAATATACAAAAATATAAACCATTATGTTGTTGGGGTTTTTTGTGTATAAATAATAAATAAAATCCAAAAAGTTTATAAAATAATGAATATTGTATACTAAATAAATAAAAAGGCTATAAGATACTGTATGGTCACAATACATTACACTGAATATTGCTGAAAGTAGCTTTATTTCTTTACATAAATTATTGCATAATCTGTTAACATCAGCCATTCATATACGTAGTGTAAATCATTAAAACATCACGAGAACACCATTTCTATGTTTGCACAGGCTATTAAAATCAAAGACACCAAAATGTATGGATGCTGAACTGAGTTCAGTTCTACATGACTATACAACCGAACGAGCTTGGATTGGAAACATTATGGTGTTTTCATCTTGGATTCCTAGCTTTATAGTTAACTAAATATGTAAAAGATGGCTGCTGAAGGGTTGCATTAAACCTAAGATTTAGATGCAGTACTCAGAAATCGAAGATTCCTCACAGATAAAAGCCACAAGCTAGAAACTAATCTGGGGATATTGGATGAGTAAGTATGAGATAGGGATTTTATGCACAAACCTTCTTGCACCCATTGATTACTGGGTTTTGCACTTGATAGCATCACTGGATGAAGAATATGCTACTGTTATACTTAAAAACAGGCAAAACTCTCCATACAGTAGTGCCACCTGTGCTAAACAGAGTAATCAATGGATGTCAGAAGGCTTGTGCATAAAATCCCTATCTAAGGCCTACTCATCCAATATCCCCAGACTAGTTTCTAGCTTGTGGCTTTCATCAGTGAAGAGCTTTGGATATGAGAGCATTGCACCTTACTCTGGTTTGCGCTGAGTGGCATTCCTGTATGGAGAGTTTTGTCTGTTTTAATAACAGGAGCAAGCATAAAAAATGGTAATCATGTGATTGTTATACTTATGTGTGTGTGTGTATATATATATATACTGTTTACCAAAAGATAGTATTGATCCCTGCATAGAAGAATTACAAATCAAAAACATTTTTTAGGAAGTTGTAAATATATCTAAATGCTTCCTGAATTTAACACACATAAAATAAATTAATTTCTGCATTTACTAAAGGCCACAAGTATTATTTTAGCAAATAATAAATTGATAAATGTTTGAAAACTACCTGGCAATTATGTAATAATAATTCATTCATTAGCCATTGATGCCACCCATCTCAAATGAGTTTAGAACCCATAACTACCTCTTCTTAACACAATCTGAATTGGAATTGCATGGAAGAATAAAATTCAAATAGAGTAAACATTATCATAATAAATTATGACATTTCAAAAAAGTTATTTTTAATACTCAAAAAGTAATTTCTTTTCAATGTGTTATATAAACTATTTTTAAGATTAAAAAATCTTCACATATAATATTACAAATAGTTTCCAATAATTGAGCTAAATCTTACTTCTACAACATTATTTATATTTAACCAAATCTCTTCATATTGTAACTAATCTTTTAGATAGTTTATTGAATTAGTGGCATATCAAGTTGGCACTTACTGCTTTTTCATTTTGTAAAAGCTAAAAATAAAAATAGCAGATGTTTTAAAAAATTAAAGAGTTCACGTCAATATATCATAAACTTTATTTCATATTCAGCATTCAAAGCCTCATAAAATAAAAGTATTTTATTACAATATAATATAGTAAAGTAAAATTAAAGCAAATTATATAAATATAAACTTATCACAATAAAAATGTGTAAATCTGATTCCTTTAATATGCTATTGTACATATTAAATTGCAAATTTTAAAGCTATATATACATTAAATATAAAATTACCATTTTGCCAATACATATGTATATATACACCAACATTTTGAATATATATATATATGTTAAATATAATGTTACCATCTTGTCAATTTATATATGTATGTATAAACAAGATAGTCTAAAATTAATATATTTTAAAAAGTTTTTAAAAAGTTGTATTTAAATTATATATATTTTAAAGTTATTTCATATCATATCATGAAAATTCAGTTCAATGTGGTGTTCCCATTATCTGTTTTCCCTCTTATTTCATCAGGTTTTTTGAACCCATATTAATTCCATACAAATAATTCATTAAGCAAAATTTTGATATAAAGCTCTCTGATTAGTGATAGAAAGACAAAAAGAGCTGATTTATCGTTGCTAAGATTTGTACAGCTATTGTAATGTACAACAATTTTCCAACACACAGTTATACTGTTCAATACTTCTGTGAATACCAGTTAAAAGAGTAATATAAAGAATTATGATACCGGCCGAAAAAAATTAAGATTTGTCATGTGACTTAGGAATTACTTAACTTGTGGGTTTCACTATAATCTAAGTGAAATGTGATTCCCTATTGCAGAAATATTAGTTAACGCTTAATTCTTAATTATATGCTTAGACATACAAGAAATCCAATACAGTGCATTAATAATTTTAATAAATGCATCATGTCCAAGTTCTGGTGGGAACTTTGAAGCATGTTGCTTTTACCCATTGTTATAAATAGATTTACTGTATATAGTAAAACATAAGTATTTTTTCTGGTTACATTATTCTTTGAACTATCATTTTACCATGTTGACAAGTTAAGATTTTAATGCAATATTTTCATTCATGGATGTTTTTTTTTTTAAATAAAAAAATTTGAAGCAGCATATTTTGGTCAAATAAAAACAATTACAAACATTCACTTTTGAATTTTAATTTATTTTTAAGTACTTTTGCATATCTGTTCTTCATTACTTTAATTTATCATATTCTATTCCTTCTACAACCAATATTTATCAAAACAGAGAAAAAGATGATAAATTTAAAATTGTGCAGTACATTATCAAGATTTATGAAAAAATCTTAGGCTAGAACAAAATTGAACACATTATATTTTCTTCAGTTTATATTAATGTAATAATATACTCTTTTTTATATTTTTAAATCTACAATGAATTTTATTGTTTCATTTTGCAGTTTCAACCATCTAACAGTTTTCTTCAGAGTTGTAGTTGATAAATATATCATTATTACTATAATTATCATATTAGTTATATTATATACCATACAAATATATATATTCATTTACATTAACATTCCACACACACACACACATACACATACATATATTTGTTGCTTTCTATTTAAATACAAAAAAAAAAAAAATGTCTTTCCATTTATTATTCACACATAGACCCACTGAATATAAAAACAATGTGAAAAAAGTGAATATTTATTGGGTATTTTTTGACTAGTCCACATATTTAGAATCTATCTCCTCTGCTTGTAATATCACTAGTAATAAGGTACCTATATCCTCTTTCCCCTTATAATCTTGATCTACTTTTATATAGGCTTAATTTCTTTTTTCAAATGTATATTAATCAGAAGACAATAAACTCACTCTTAATTTTCTGTAGGATTAACAGTTTGCTGTTATGAAACTCATTTGCATAAAACTCTTTAAATATACTCCCATTTTTTTAGCATAAATAATTAACAAAAAAACTGTCTTTTTAAATTATTAGTTAGAGTTGTGGATGCATAGTTGTCTACCCATGGCTCATTCTATAAGACTAATGTCATCATTTTGAACTAGATTTCACCTATACATAAATTCACCTAATTCCTAATTAAAGATAAAAAAAAATTATGATGATGTATAGTAAATTAAAAGTTTCAACAAATTTTAAAAAAACCAGCAATAATTTTAACATTTTTTTTTTTTAAGGTCATATATTATTATTTATTATAGTTATCATTATTAATACTATTACTATTTCTACTGATTTATAAATTTTTTTTTTTTATGTGTCATAGCATCGGCCGGGAAGTGAACCCGCTAACCTGGGACAACTGCTTGTAAGGCAGCTGCGCTGACCTCTCGACCACCAACGCTTGACTATTATAAATTAATTGAATAATAATATCTTCTCTTCACAAAAACTAAAACCAACCCCACTTTCTTGGACTAATATAGTCAAAATGCACTTGAAATGAGTTATCAAATAAAAAATAAATAAGATTTAACATACCTGAAACAAAATAAAAATGAGTACTAGTTCATATGCAACAGAAATACAAAAGAGGAGCCGCCATAAGGCTACAAAAAAAAAAAAGGGGTAAATAAGTAAAATAAACTATATCAAAAAAAAATTAATAATAATAATACAATCATAAAAAAAAAAACATGTTTGAATATCACTTAAATATAAAAAATTAACACGATTATTTAAAATACAACGCAATTCTAAAAAAGTGTCATTTTTTATTTATTACTTACTAAAATGGAAAATTGGGGTAGATTATACTTCAAAAATTTAATATCCCAGATTTATTTTAAATATCATTAACTATTTTTTTTATTGAGCAATAGTATAACTGTTAATGTGATAATAGAAATCTTATTTTAAAAATTTGGAATAAAAAGCCCGTTGATCTCTACTTTGTCTCAGATTATTTTATCCCCATAATGGACCATAGCATGAGATAATTATATGTCCAGTTTTATATTCATAATTTTATCAACTATTATGATTTTAATCAGTATATTACGATTTTTCAATAGAAACTCTTAAAACTTAATAATAATTTATTGCTATATAGGATAAAGCTACAAACTAAACTGTAACATTAAATGCCAAACAAAACATTACATATCACATGATCACCACTTCCTATGCTTGCTCATAACTGTTATTAAAACAGGCAAAACTCAGGCCACAAGCCAGAAACTAGTCTGGGGTTGTTGGTTGAGTAGGCATTAGATAGGAATTTTATGCACAAGCCTTCTGGCATCCATTGATTACTCTGGCTTGCACTGAGTGGCACTACTGTATGGAGAGTTTTACGTGTTTTAAAAACATTACATAACTTCTGTGCACTTTTGATATTTGCATCAATATTAGTCATGGGATTTGAATATAATATTGCCATAATTGATTAATCCACATTTCAAAGGATAGTTCTCGAATGAAGGAAAGAGACTGAATTACTAACCTGAATGCAGATTTTTGATATCAACATCAACTTTAAGTTATTCAACATTTTACAAAGCTTATGGTATAAATGTTTCAAAATACCAAATTTGTTAAGGTTCTCCAAGACTAAGGCAATAATTTGTTCAAATAACATCAAAAATGTTGACCTAGAAAATATACAAATCTCTGATGACAGTTTGTATTTACCTCCAATAAGGTTTACAGAGTTACCCATATTACTACTGTTTACTGGGGGGAAATGTTGAAAGATCTGCCATGCCTATAATCTGGGAAATCTAAGTAGAATAAAAGGTTATTAACAAGAAATTTTATATGTTTTGCTTACTGTAAAATATTGATTCTTAAGTTTTATTTTTTTTGTCAGGTGCTATCCTCACGATACAGATAATGGAATGTCCTCCAGATATAAGGGTTAAATGTGAATAACAAAAATACTTCTTAATGTATTAAATGATGGGATGTTAGTTAATCAAAGCCTAAATACTGTTTGTAATACATTCTTTTTTTTGTCTACCTCTTTTCCTACTTCAATCAGTTAAGTGTCCAGTCATTAGGAGCCTCTCATGCTATCAATCAACTTCCTATACAAACTATAACAAAAGGGTTATGCATTTGTGCAACCATATTTCTATCCTTTAACTATATGGAAAACAATTCTGACTCCGATTTTCTTTTTCAAATTTTTTTTTTTTAAATCAAGCTCTTGAGAATTTAAAATGTAATGACAGAGTGGATTAATTAAGCTGGAAATCCTTATATATGATTTTTGCATGAGGCAGTACATTAACCAATGAGTCACTTTAGAACTGGACTCGAGATAGGAGTTTCAAATGGTAAAGATTATACATTTGGGTAGCCCTATTTAGAAATATGCCTGCTACAAAAGTGAACAGGAATTAGTAAATATGGTCTAAAAATTACTAGTCTTGTCTGTCTAGGTTGTCATGCCTACAACAAGAAAAATAATATCAATAATAGTGGTAAAACAGAAGACAGTGGTAGTTCTAATGGTATTATAAATCTTTTTTTTAAATACAGGTACATGGAATGTGTGAACTTGATTTGTTACAAACTACCCAAGACCAGAAAGGAGAACAGCACCGAGACTAAAAAGCTGTCAAGATTTAAGATCAAACTACTTTTAGTGAGACTCATTTCCCAAAGAAAAGAAAATTTAATACAACAAGTAAATAGCTACAAGTTTTGAAAAGGGAGATCAATCAGCTAAGGTAGAATATGTGGTATTTATTGGATTTGCTGTGAAGTCTAATTTAATATCTTCTATTCTTGGAGTTTCCCATAGTATCAATGAAAGGCCGAATTAAATTTGGCTTACACAATAATATCAGTGCTCATTTTATTAATGCAAATACTCCAACATTAGATTCAGAGAACTTCCTCTTTCCTTCTTTATTTTTGCTTTTTTTATATAATATATAATAACAACATTCCACTCTTGTTGCATTTTAAAGCAAAATATATTTATTAATTTTACAGTTTCGACTGTTCCTAGCAGTCTTCATCAGATCTACAAAATTGAAACATTATATCAATACAACCATATTTCATACATATATCTATTATAATGTTACAATTTTACCAACTTAATTATTAACATCACTTTATTCATTAAAATTACTATTGATTAACTTTAAGTTGTAACATTATAATAGATATATATATGAAATATGGTTGTATTGATATAATGTTTAAATTATGTAGATCTGACAAAGACTGCTAGGAACAGTCGAAACTGTAAAACTAATAAATATATTTCGCATTAAAGTGTAAGAAGAGTGAAATGTTATTATATTCAGAGAACTCAGAAAGAAAGCTTTTATTCATTGCTAGACAGCATTTTTATAGTAATACCATTAAAAGAAACATTTTCCTCGGAGACTTTAATGCACATGTTGGTACAAAAAATAGACATTGGCCAAAAACTTATTAAAAATAACATATTAGTGCTGTAAATTGAAATGGTGTGTTATTATTGAACTTTGGCGCAACAAGCGAACTGACTATCATGGACGCATTATTTAAACAGAAAATCATTACAAAAAAATATGGATCTATCCATGTTCAAAAACAAATGCATTTAATAATTATATTGTAGTTAGGACTCAGAATACAATTAGAAGATCATATTAAGTGAACCCATATAAACAGATTGTTGAACAGGTCATAGATTCTTGTGCTCCAATATTAAGTTGCTTTAAAAAATAAGTCTTGCCATTCACAAAAAAAATTAATGTTCTTTCTTAGAAGTATCTAGTACACACGCTAAATTTCAACACTTACTAAATACTAAAATTGCTAATCTGGGACTTCAGGATCGTCATATAGTGGAATTATCTTAAAAAGTATATTATAAATACAAGTAAATCCATTATTGGATTCACTAAAAAAAATAATCAAGACTGTTTTTCAGATGATATTATTAGTGATTTGATTTAAAATAAAATTCTGCTTGGCAGAATAACTTAAATGAGATACTTTATAATAAAAACAGATGATTAAAAGTAGAAGTTCAACAAATGACAAGAAAACTTAAAAATGATTGGTCAGTTAAAATTGTAAAGAAGACACACAGATTCACTGATTGTGGACACTCTAGATTTTTTCTAAATACACTGATAGCAACATATGGACTTGAGAAATAGTATCACAATCCTATTGAACTGAGCAATGGTACTTTTGAACAGTTAGAAGAGTAGTTGTCAGTTATGCATACTGTGGCCACTAGGTGAACCTGCAGTACCAACAAGGACCACCAAGAAGCCTGCAAGTGATAAATTTCTATCCAAAAATCACTGAAATCGATGTAAAATTAAAATGCCTGAGGCAAGCAATGGCAATCACTGAAATCGTGGAAGATTAAAATGCAAAAATCATTGATTTTTGGATAGAAATTTATCTCTTGTAGGCTTCTTGGTGGTTCTTGATGGTACTGCAGCATCACCTAGCAGCCACAGTATGCGTAACCAACAACTACCATTAGAAGAAAAATGTTGATTTATCTTTTGAATAATGATACAAGCATTGAAACGATAACTTTTAATGATATATCCATTTTATCTATTCATTTATATTTGGAGAAAGATTTCCAGCTTAGTGACAAGACAGCTTTTCATGATCTTAAAAAATAAAATGGTTGATGGTTTTACTCACCTGAAAAAGTTTTAAAATATAGCGGTGATATTTTACCTTCAAAAATATGGGATTTTTTTAGGAATGTATGAACTCATAAAATCATGCCACCTAATCTTTAGCATCATTCTATTCTTCCAATTTTTAAACATAGAGGGAATACATAAGATTGCAATAATTAACATGGAATATTATTATTATCCACTGCCACAAAAAATGCTTTCAAAGATTGTGTTGAATAGACTGCTTTCAGTTATAAATAGATGAATGATTATCAGAGATTCAATGTGATTTTGAAGAATTTTGTTGCCAGTCAAAAAGAAAAAAAGTATCAAGAACAAAAGAGCGATATATATAAAAGATTTGGTTAAGACATTTGATTGAATTAGTCGAATAGATCTATGCCATTGCTTGAAATTAGCAATTTATCCTTCAAAGTTTATTTGTATTATTTCTACAATATGGAATGAGTGGAAAATCTGTGGCAATTGAAATGAAAACTGATGTTAAACAAGGATGTGAGATGGCTCTAACATTATTTTTGACTTTTATTAGAGATCTCAGGAACTTTTTATAAACAGCTTAATGAATAGGGATCAAGACCCAGGTTTAATAGTGGAATTTTTAATTTGAATTGCGTAAAAGTGAAAACAAGAAATTCATTTTTCTTGCATTCTGAATTTACATTATACTGATGATTATGCTATTTTTCCTAGCTTAAAAGACGATCTACAGAATATATTTAGTTTTTGAATGCAGCATATGAAGCCTTTCATTTATTAATTAATGTTTAAAATACCAGGCACTTTTATACCTGGAGCCTAATTGTGAATATAGGGGATTTGAACTCAGACTTTCAAGCCCCTTCACTATCCACACTATCTCATACTACTGATACACATGATTACCCACATGCAGAAAAGATAAATAATCACCAATATTATGTATTTTGTGCTAAAACAGCACTCATCAGTTGGTCCAGATTACCATCTTCCATATATATATATTATCAGTGCTCAGTTTATATTAAGATAGCAGTAGTATAAGATAGTGTGGATAGTGAAGGGGCTTAAAAGTCTGAGTTCAAATCCCCTATATTTATAATTAATGTTTAAAAAACTCAAGTCTAATATCAACCAGCGATAGGAAAAAATTCTCAACAACTTTTAACTTGAATAGTAATCAATTTGAGAATGCAAACCAGTTTAAATGTCTTAGTAGTACTGAAAAAGTGTAACTACGATAATGTGGGACCGTTCTGAAGAATATCTGTCATTTAGATTTACCATTTAGAACATTAAAGCAAGTAATAGTTTGAACTCTGTAAGTGGTTCATCCTCCAATTCGAAAAAAAAAAATTCATCTGCTATGTCATGAAAAATTTTCTGCTGATCTTGTTTATTCATGCGATCTCACTCCTCCATGACTGGCATTAATTGCATTGCAGTTTTTCACAGAAGCTGGAGTTGAATTTTGGAATAGCAAGATAAAACACTTCATCAAGAAATGATCAAAAAATTTACAGCAATCAAAATTGTGCAATGGAATTTTTGAACTAAATAGTAATTATGAAATAATTAATTCCTTAAAAATTACAGGAAGAACTGGTTTTTGATGCTGTGCACGTTTTTAAAAGCCAATAAGCAATGAATGTTGAGCGGAAAACAAAGTTTTAAGATTAATGACATGATCAGAATATTTATTAATGTTTCCAATCATTCTTCTCTGTACAAATAATATCAACTTGATTTAGTTCATAAACATGGCCATATATATATCTTTCCATGCTCAAAAGAAAAATCTACATTTCATCAATTTTTGCTCTAATACACATATGCATAACAGTTATTTAGTTTGACCAGTCAACGGGACAATTTTTATTATATTACAATTTATATTTACAATTATTATTTGATTTATTTACAGTTCATGTGTGTTTGTATATATACATGTGTATATTGTGTGGCTCTTGTTTCAATATTATTGCTACTATGTGGCATTTCACTATAAATCACCATATAGTCATATATTGGCAAACTACAAAAGACGTCAAGTGGACTGCCACAAAGCAGGATCTTTCTATGCTCAAATTATGAGTTGTGACAAACATATAGTTATTAAAAGTATAACTAAAATCTTAAATGCATATAGTGTGTGCATACAAGCTAAAATTAAATCTTAAGCTGACAAAATAATCAATATTTCATATATCTATAAATCAAAAACTTTAATAATCTGGACAAACATCTTTAAAACACATCACATACACATTTATTAGAAACGCTATATTTTTCTCCTGAAATTTTTCTACAGATCACTGATTAGTAGCAGTCACAAATATCATTATCTATAATAATCATTGACAATAATAAAAAATCTTGGGCCTATTTTAACACTATCATAGATAATAAAAATTTTCCACCATTTTCCTAGACAGCTTTTATAAAAATACACTAATTTAAATTATTATTTTTTTAATATGTTATTCCAATAAAATGCTTCCTACAACACATTCTTTTCTTCCAAAATGTAAGCTTGTGGTTAAGACCTGTAGAGGTCCCTACTATCGCATTTTACAAGCACGTTTGAGGTTACAGCCTTAGTAAATATTAACATTGTGATATAAAACAAGGCAAACTCTCCATACAGTAGTGCCACCCTGTGCCAACCAGAGTAATCAATGAATGCCAGAAGGCTTTGTGCACTACTGTATGGAGAGTTTGCCTTGTTTATAAACAATTATGTGCTAGTATAAGAGATGGTGATCATGTGATACATTGTGGTATACTTAAAGCTTACTTGGAACTTCATAAATTTATGTATATGTATCTAGTCACTAAATATCAATTATTTAGATTAACAAATATTGATTATTAACACCTTATAAACCATGATTCAGTTCATGATATTAAAAAAAAAAATTCAAATCATTAATATTTTTTTTTTTTAAAAAAAAAAAAAAAAAAAAACTGAAACAAAAGCATTGCGAATATTTATTTGTAATTTATTTATTATCAACATTTTGACATTTATTATGATCTTTTTCAAGAATGAAATTAACATATTGAGCCGATAATTTCGCTCAGCTCATGTTATGTTCTCTGTGTGTATGTAAAATATGTATATACACATATAAATTAGATTTTCAATGATATGGACGGCTGAAAAGTTGGAGGTTGGAATGGATTGAAACTGAGCACTGATTATATATATATGTGTGGGAAATGATAATCTGGACCAACTGATGAGTGAAGCATGAAATACGTATATTGGTGATTATTTATCTTTTCTACATGTGTGTGGCCATGTGAATCAGTTGTATGAGATAGTGTGGATAGTTGAAGGGTGCTTGAAAATCTGAGTTCAATTCTCCTATACTTACAATTAAGCTCCCAGCTTTGTAAAGAGTGCCTTGTTTTCAAATATTTACACATCAAGCTTGTATCCTGTCCATCCCTCTTATATGTATTTAAATGGATAAGGCCCTATACATGAGAGGTCAGAGTGACTTCAGGTCAACATGGACATGGCAATAATATTAGCATCAGCATGGGATTTGAGTTTTCATCATCAGATTTTCAATGATATGGATGGCTGAAAAGTTGGAGGTTGGAGTGGATTGAAGCCTATCCATTAAAGTATAAAGATTTGCTATCTTAATATAAATTGAGCACTGATTATATATATATGTAAGAGATGATAATCTGGACCAACTGATGAGCGCTGGTTTAGCATAAAATACGTATATTGGTGATTATTTACCTTTACTACATGTGTGTGGTCATGGTATCAGTTGTATGAGATAGTGTGGATAGTTGAAGGATGCTTGAAAATCTGAGTTCAAATCCCCTATACTTAGATATATATTAGGTAGAAAATAGGAAATAAAAACTGTGTGTGTAGGATTTTTTTTTGGTATTATTTATTGAGATTTAAAAATAAAAAAAAGAGAGAGAAAAACAAACACTACTGTATGGAGAGAGTTTTGCCTTGTTTTAAAATGGTAGATTATTTATTTTTTTAATTGGATTGAGAAATTAAATTGAAAGTGGTAGGAAAAAATGTTAAAAGTTTTTGGAAACAATTTCGTAATTAATTATTTTAATTTTCTAATCTGAAGGGAGGGGAGAGAGAAAAAGAATTGCAATTAATTCTATTGTCATGACTTCTAGTTAGCAAGATGTTAAAACAAAAACAAAAAAGAAAAGAAAGGAATGCAATCACTAGATGGGAACATGATCAAAAAAAAAGGGACAATGAAGAAAAGGACTATAAATAAAAAGAAAAAACTATTGTGAGATTACTATTAGTTTTTTTTTAATAAAAAACAACTATTATATAAAAAAGTGCAATAAAGATGATCGACAGCTAAAACGAAATAAAATCCGTCCCCAACTGGGGCACTGACCAATTCCTAGATCTTCATCGAACCATGAAACCATCTCAAGGAACATCAAACCACATAGGAGAAATCGGAGCTAGCCATGGAACAAAAATTAGTTGCTGAGAATCAACTCCCAAGAGGTGCGAAGAAACGCTTATGGACATGCATTGATCGATCAGGGTAATGGAAACTTTATGTTTATTGATTGAACTATAGACATTAGTGAACTTTAAACATATGTTTAGGATTGCATTTAACCATTAATGAACTAGGAGTTATGACAATAGAAGGGGATTTTATTTTTAATATTAATAATGTTTATAAAATAATTTAATATATCAAGCACACAGTTCTTCTTTTCAAAATAGTTCATAAATATCCAATATAGAAATAAAACAAACTAACTCCTTTTTAAAACTTGTTTTTTATATGACTATAATCATGAAAAGAAAAAATCCAACGTTTCAACTATTTTATAGTCTTTTTCAAGGCACACTAAAATAAAATAAAATAATATATATATATAACAAATAACACATATTTCAAAAATAAAAAATTACAAAATATATTCATAACCAAAATTTTTTTACCTTATCTCACTCCCCTTTCCTATTACCAACAATCACAAAAAAAAAAAAAAGGGAAATTGTTTGTGTTTAAGTTGTGATTGTTGGTAATAAGAAAGGGGAGTAAGATAAGGTAAAAAATTTTTAGTTATGAATATATTTTGCAATTTTTTATATATATTTTTTTATTTTTTATTTTTGGAATATGTGTTATTTGTTATATATATATTTTATTTTAGTGTGCCTTGAAAAAGACTATATAAAATAGTTGAAATGTTGGATTTTTTTTTTCATGATTATAGTCATATAAAAAACAAGTTTTAAAAAGGAGTTAGTTTGTTTTATTTCTATATTTAATAATGTTTATAGCTGCATTAATTAATTTGTTTAGTTAAAAATGTGTAAATTATTAGTATGTTTTAATTTTTCTTTATGAATGGTTTAGTTAAATTTTGGCTAAATTTTCAGGGCTATTGGGTGAGATCAAGAAAAGATAATAATCCAATAAATGAACCCACAAGAATGATATCAGAATAGAATAATAAAAAAAAAAGGATTTGGAAGGCAAGTAAAAAGTATTAAGGGTTGAGAAAATATTGAAAGAGAGGGTAGGAATCTTGTGTTATAACTTACTCCTAATAGTAAGCTGCTTAGTCCTAATACCGGTCAAGATTTGGATCAGTTTGGACACTTATTTAAATAAAAGTGCATGTTCCTTCGAGAACGAAATATATATATATTGCTCTTCACCTTTGTTTGTTTTTCTTCTTTAATTAGTTTTAAAAAAGGGGGAGGAAAAAAGAAAGAGAAAGATTACGTTACTTATATAAAGAGTCAAGAAAAAGAAGGTGTAGAGAGGTTATTAGCGATTTGTTTTGTTAATAATCCTGAATAAAGAAGAAAATAAAACTATAATAAAGCATATCATTGGTTAAAGGTTATGAAAGTGTATTTGTTTTTTGCTTTTGTTTTTTAAACAATAAAACCTATTATTGTATTAAATCCGTCCATGTTAAAATGGGTTGATCTGTCATATGTGTACAAATTATCAACCGTGAATATGGGATTTTTCTAATTTTGCGATTCTAGGTTCTTCCTAGTGGCACCCTCGTATGATAACGATTACAGATTTTTCAATTTTTTTAAATTCTCAGCGTACAATCATTCGGGTATCAAAAGTAGTGGCACAATATATATTATCACAAATATTCCATTATAAAGTTGAAAAAATTAAATATATAGATGTATCACCCACATTATAATAATTATTTAATGCAAAAAAAAAATTTTTTTTTTTCAAAACTATAAACATTATATATTGTAATGGATATTAATTTAGAAAATATAAATAATTAGAAATGGTTAACCAAATCTGACATATACACATTGTTTTAAGCCATACAGTCATTATTTAATTCAAAAATGCAAAAACTTTTTTTTTTTCAAAAATATAATCAATATTATATATTGCAGTGGATATTATGAGAAACGAACTAATAGCCTTTTAGATTCCTGATTATAGAATTTAAGGGGGTCCTCTAATTTACAAGACTATTCTGTCAAAGGCAACAATTGAAAATTTTATACACTTTTCTTTTTTTTTTATTTTCCATATGTCAAAGCATCGACCGGGAAGCGAACCCGCAACAACTGTCTGCAAGCAACTGCTTGCAAGGCAGCTGTGCTGACCTCTCGGCTACCAGCGCTTGACCCTTATCATTTTTTTAGATTTGAGAATACTGAATTTAAGACGTTTTAACTGATTAGACAAGGCAATAGTAAGTAGAAATTTTTATATACTTATTTATGAGAATCCTCCTAATTTTTTCATTTTTCTTAAGAGCAAGGTTACAAATGGTTTCCAAACATTATGAATTATTATACTAGATTGACTTTTAGGATTATTTGTATGACCAGGTGAGCAGTGTTTTTAAAGTGTTTTTTATTTTTTCTATTCCGTCCCTCCCCTCCTACACAATTGCATTGATATATGGATGGTTTGCTACTTTGGACACATCTCTAATCATTATTTTGTGCTCTTGTAATCATTTTTTCAATAGTGTAGCTGGTTTTATTAAAATATGTTTTCCATATTCATATAGTATTTGATAGATGCAGTTTTTATTTTTCAGCATTTCAAATTTTGATTGATTGCATTTGAAAAGTTTAAATAATGTTGAATTTTTCTAAAAACATTTAACGACTAAAACTAGTTGTTAAAAATAGTATAACATATAATTATAAACAAAAAGCCTCCAACACAAACTTTTAGATAAACACCAGTATGAAATAATTGAAATTGTAAGTCCTTCTGGTCACGCTGCTAGTAAAACCAATAAAGGTCAGAAATATATGCTGGTATCTATAATACCATCATAAAATTCTGTTCCCCCCCCCCATTTAAGAACAATGAGATTCTATGCTGTAACTTGCAGCAAACACAGTTGAAAGTAAATCCATTGCAGGATTAAGTGGAGAAAGTATAACATTTAGAAGTATATACTCTTATTCTTCTCCTTTACTTTCGTTGCATTTCTTCATCTATTCATATATATTGCTTATAATAACTCCTCTCGTATACACTTTAATGCAAAAAAATTTTTAAATAAAACTTCTTTATTTTCCTGACAATTTTGACTGTCCAGCAGTCTTCATCAGAGTGTAAAACTGTCAGGAAAATAAAAAAGTTTTATTACAAAAATTTTTTGCATTAAAGTGTACATGAGAGGAATTATTATAAGCAATATATAAGTATAATATTTCTCAGGAACAATGGCTGGAAAACATTTTAATGTGCAAAAGATTGTTTTATATCATGGATAGTGCATAAAATGTCTATATGAGAATGTGCAGTATTACAAGCTCCATTATAATATCCAATTGACCATTAACTATAGAGAGGTAATCGAGACTGATCAAGAAATTATTAAAAAACATGTTTCACAGCATGATTAATGAATCTTCCAGTAGCGATATTGAAGTCACCCCAAAATTTCAACATGAATAATTGCCCATCTTATCAAATGTAAATGTTCATTAAGACTAATTCCATATGAATAAAAATACATTTGAGAGATTGATAATCAGGATGATTTTGAGACAAAAAATAAAAATAAAAATTCTTAGCTTGGACAAATATAGCAAAATTTTGGATTAAAAAAGATCCGAAGCATTAATGAAAAATGGATGTTTTTAAAGTATTCTAATGAAAATAAAATAAAAAATATGATCCCAGAGATATTTATAAACTGATTAGTAAAAAAAAGACAACCCCATTAATAATGGTATGCTGTATCTTTGTTTTGATTAAAGATGTCATACATAAATATTAAAAAATTTGACAAAAAGATGCCAAAGAATGTAAAAAATAAGGTCTTATTTGTAGGGAGTTAATATTTCATAACAAGAAAATTTAATATCTTGTATGTTAATTAACTAATATCTCAAAAACAATAAGAACAATTACAAAGAGCACATTCCAGAATAGGAGTAAATGTAGATATCTAATAAAAACTACATCATCAACATATGTATCACCACCATTATTATTAGGTGCTATGAAATCATGCTCAATTTCAGGTCATACAAATAACAAGTGGATAAAAACCAGTTCCTAACTCACATAAAAGTAATGTGATGGACAAAAATATTAAGCTGCCAATATGGATATGGAGATTGAGATGTTTGATATTGCTAATTCACTTACCGAGTAAAGACTGTTCATGAAATACCAGCCTAATAAAAGATGATAACCCAAGTTTTAATGCTGGTGGATGGTTTCGAGATGATGGAGTTAAGAGGGAAAATGCACTAATAAAAACAAATCAATTTGAAAACATTTTTCAGAACGACTTATCACTTGTTTGTGTTTGTCAAAGTTCTTAAAGGCATTTTTGATATTGTGATTATAGAATCCATTCTCTTTCTTTTCATAGCTAATTATTCTGTTATACATTTTTAGCTCAATTATATTATCAAAAAGTAAGACCAAACTAGAAAGAGTTCAGTTTTAATCTAAGTATCCATTTATTTATTTATTTTGTCACTCAATCATTGCTAACATTACATATGAAAAATATCAATACTTTTTACTATTCTTTGCCTTCATGTCCATCTACAACAAACCCAATAATTAGAACACTAGACTTTCATTTTTAATGAAATTTATTTTCCTCTAAAAATTTTTTTAGTGTTTTTCACTACAACTTTGCACAAAATATTCAATAGTCAGTACAATTTTGAAAGAACAAAGTAATTACCAATAAAAGTGTGACTTCTATACAAGTTATCTATGCTAGTGAAAGAACCAATCACAATGAAGATATTAAACAACATGTCTTACTAAAGAATAATGAAATATCAAGGTGTTTCTAATAGTGGATTATTCAATTTTTAATACTTTAATTGAAGTTGAAAAATCTGTTTATTTACTTGTTTGTTTGTTAACTCATGAGAGGGAGCTATAAAGATTTTTTCCTTTCAATTTAATAACATTAAATTAGATTAAATACAATATAGTTTTGTTAAGTTTTTAAAAAAAATAATTTTTTTTTAAATAAAATTTTAAACAGAAAAATTAATTTCTGACTTCTTATACATATATAATTATGTACATACTAAATATGATATAAACCACTAAACATCATATCACATGATCACCATTTCTTTTGCTTACTCAAGTTGCTTTATATATGATATATACATAAAAAATACACATTAATGCAGAAACATCTAGCAATATATATGCACACTATATGTGTGAAATCAATTTAAAGTAAAATTATATGTATTAAGTGAAGTTTATTTATAATATAGTTTTGGTAAGCATTTTTTTTTAAAAAAAAAATAAAAAATTTCCGATCAAAATAAAAATGTTAAACACTTCTCACTTAAAATAATATATTTTTAATCTCTTATATATACATACATTATTATGTACACATACCAAATACGATATATACCCTTTAACTTGTAGCACAAATCTAGTAATATATATATAAAGTATGAGTCCAGTCAATTTAAAGTACAATATAATTTCACATTTTCATTTACTTTGCCAAATACTAAAAACTTAAATAGAGAAAAAAATTTTTTAATATTAAATGCTTAATATTTACCAAGGCAATAAACCTAAAGCATGTGCGGTTGAACATGCGAAGGTAGGGATATCTACAGGTCTTAACCACAAGCTTACGCATTGGAAGAAAAGAGGGGAACCTTCTTTACTTCAACCTACTTTCTATATAAATAGGTGAAGCTGAAGCAGTTAGATCTGAGAGCATGAAGCTATTCAATACTTCACTGGACCCCCATCCCCAATGACTTTATTTCAAGTTAAATCTAAAAAACCCAATTATAATTAAAAAAAACAATTTTTTTTTAGTGCATGGTCAAAAATTATTTAATATAAAAAAATTATCTCTATTATTTAGAAAGATTATATGTCCATAGCTATTTTTATTTTATTAAAAGGCAGATCAATACTTTTTTGTGATAAGCATGAATCCACAAAATCAAAACTCTTCTTAAAATGGCATTTGTAAGTCATATAAAATAGCTGTATTTAAAAGAGTTTGTTATTCAGTAAAATATTTATTAAAAGATGAAAAGGTAATTAAGGTAATCATGTGATGCAATATATGTGCTTGAGTGTTCACATAGAAAATTAAATATATGTTGTGATGTGTAACTAAATCTTCATATAGATAATTATTAAATATGATTCTGAAATAAATATGTGTGGGTTATTATTCCCATAGATAATTAATTGAATATAATTTATGATGGGTGGAATTACTTTGTTTTCATATAAATAATTAATTAAAAATGGTGATGATGTAATAAGTTGAGTGTTGACATATGTAATTAAATAGACATAATTAATTGTAATGAGACATCTCAATGGCAATTAATTAAATATGGTTATAAAATATAAACAAGTATGTGTAATTAAGTATTCTTACAAGAAATTGATTAAATATGATTGTAATATGTGGAATAAAGATATGTACTAAACAGTATTAGAGATAAAACTGTAAGAAAGCATAGTTATTGATTTTCCTTGTATTCTAGGATATTTTTTGTCTAGTGGGTTAGATAAAAAATTCTACATATTTAATTTCCCAGAGTCCATAAACTTTTTCTTAATAAATAATATTATATTCCTATCAACCTACAAATTAATAACAATAGACCAAGTGCCATTAAAAAAACCAAAATATATTTGAGAGATAAGATGCTTAAGCAAATTAATTGCAACATTTAGAATAAATTATTATAAGGAGATGACAAGCAATGGTAAACTATCACCAATGATGATGATGAGTAATTCAAATCAACTTTCAAGCAATTCCATAGGTTTTTTTTTTCGAATCTGCATAACTTGCAGAGATTATGCTTTTCTGTAATAAAGCTATGTTTAAACTTTCAAATGGTCAAAACCCAATCACGTGAGATCATGTTAGTTAGCAAGTACATAAAGTTTCCAATTGTTTTACAAAATGAAGGTCAATGACTTTAAGATTCATTAACTTTATGATCCCCAAAAGTTGAGGTCCTAAGTTTGCATCTCATGCACTTGTAATTAAACACAACTTTATGGTAAACTAGTAGGATAACGAAACTTGAGTAATGTAAGAATATATACAACAAACTTCATGTTTGACACCACATTACATGACCAAATATACATGTTTTTAATACTGCATAATAACAGATTATATATTTAAAGCAAGTGAAACATATATGGATATTTGCAAGCCCTACTTAACATTTTAAAACAAAAATTTTTAAAAATATATATAAAATAAGAAATTTTATTGAAACGTTTTTTTATTTGTATAAAAAAGAAAACATACTCAACAAATAAATACAAATGTCAATTTTCAAGTATGTATGAATGAATAATTCTAGTGCAGCTGTTGTCTTATAATAAACATTGAATTTATGTTTTTCAGATTTATTGAACCAATGAGATAGGGCCTGAAACATCTTTTCATGCCACAGTACCCATGTAACAAAAATTCTATATAAATATTAAAAATTTCATGTATGTAATAATATTTATTCATGCATGTGATTTTACTGCTGTTAATTTATATTAGTTTCAATAATCAAAAAGTATGCACATATTTATATAATTGAATATTTATAAATACAGTAATCAGATATATTTTAAAAATTGTATTCACTTAGGAGCACTTTAGACTATCCTCGTAGTCTTGGTCAACTAACACTTTGAAAGGCTAACCTTGCCACAATTCTGTGATCTTACGTTTGCTGCCTGCTTATTAACTAAGTCATGTTTGTATTTGTATATTAGCATACCTTCTTTTGTTTTCTTTTATTTTTTTCAATTTGCAATATTTTAACGTTATTGTAATTGAAGTTAAAACCATAAGCACATGAATTATTATGGTTGTGAAAATTGGATGCTGAAACATTATTATCTACTTTGCAATTCTGATTCAATTTCTGAACTCTTTTTAACAACAGCAAGTGCTCTTTAGTTCTTGTTTCCAATGTACATCTCGATTCACCTATATATCCAATGCCACACTTACATATCCATTTATAAATGATGCAATTTGTATTTATAAATGAGGTTTTATCTTTAGAATTATTTATTAATTTGTTTGGTACTGTTCTATTAGATTGTATCAGCCGCTTACTGGTGCTATTTATATGCAAAAGTACAAATATTCTGTTTACACAGCTTCCACCTTCTAAGCCTATATATCTATGCAAAAGCACAGAAAAGATGCTGTTTATCAGCAACCGGCCTGCTTTAGTGTTACACACTTTATTCCAATGCTCACAGTTCAAAGTTCGCTACAGTATCGTGTGGGGGTGTCTGGACTTGAGCCTGCCACAACTTTTCAAATATGTATCTCAAAGGAATTAGCTTTCAAGGTATCTGACCTACTATTACCTCCTAACAATTGTCAACCCATTGCCATGCTTACATACTCAATGTGGAACCTTCAAAAAAATTCAGAAAGGGTATGTCCAAGTAAGATTTCGACCAGCTCATGCGAAAAGTCACGTTTGCATGAGAACATGTCCACACCAAATAAAATGGCTGACTTGAACACAGGCAGTTTGAAATCGGGGCAACTGCCATCCACAGAAGCCCGTGTACATGGGGAATTAATTAATTCTACTCTAATAGAATCTTTGCAATAAGGTATGTCAATTGATAGTTTTAATTCTTGTAGATGTGAAAAGGCATACCATCTCCCATACATTGCAGGACTAAGATGAAATTTTTGGCCACTTGTAGTTAAAGCTTTTTAAATTTTTTGCAGTGTAAAAATTGTTCTCGACTAAATTAAAGGAATTGATTAAGGAAATCAATGAATTATGTTAAGTCTTTGGAATAAAATGTATGTAAAATTTCTCGTAGTTCTATCCAGAGACCAAAAGAAATTGTCCAAAGAATACATTTATTAATCTTAAAAAAAAAAAAAACAATCGAGTTGGAAATCATTAATCATTCTTAATAGATGTGCCATTAATATCCATACACATACTCTTTCAAAGATAGCTATTGTAATAAATCAATCAATCAATAAATACTTTTGCTTTTCAAAAATGACCCCAAAAAACTAAAAGACAGTTCAGTAATTAAAGCATTATCAGCATTTTTTTCACAACGATGTAGTTAGTTAACTCTCAAGCAATGCTAGTAGACTTTGTAAAGTTTATGGGAAGGGGGAATAATGGTTTTGCCAGCCAGCGTTGGTGTACATGGGAAATTCTACTATAATAGAATATTTGCAATAATGTATGTTTATGTAAAATTTGTTCCAGTAAATTTATTAAGGAAATAAATGAATTATGTTAACCCATATGATTATTATTTTATCACAAATAATGGTGTGGGCCCGATAACATTATATTTATGTGTTTTTGCATAGCAAGAATGCCATCAAGTGGCTGACATGATCTAATAGAACAGTACGATTTGTTTAATGTAGTAGGTGTGTAAAATGCAATATCACATATACCTTTATAAATCTTCCTTATAAAATTTACTTTATTCAAAATATATGGTATTGATATCCATAGTTTAATATTATTAAAATTTTTATTCTTATATCTTGTATTAAAATCCCTAATAACATTATATATATGATTATAATTGTAACCAACATTTAACAATTCATTCGAATATCTTTCAATATTTTTGCCTTTATCCGATGAATATTTGCAAAGACTGTTATTTCTAAATAAGAAAAAAAACATATCTCAGGGATATGTGGTTAACATACTCGAATCTGTTGGTAGCATCATATTATATATATATATTCTAACCTCTCCCCCCACCGTCACGCGCGATCGTCCACTCCAAATTTTATAATATATTTAAATTTTACGGGTTCTAGCTCAGTCTAACAAATAAATAAATGAAATATCCAGCATTAATTAAAATGATTACTAACTCTAATTTTTAAAATACAAATACGGTTATATTTTTAAAATGAATTAACAAATATTTACTATTTTCATGAGACATGGAGTGACGACACGGGGAACGAGATAGACTACATTGAGATATTATCCACATGATACTATCTCAATGGCATAAGAACACTATTCCCCTTTTTTACTATATTAAATAACTAACTCATAGTATTCTTACGACTTTCTAAGCTCTTTTCACTACGATTAAAATAATAATCATGTCTTAATATTCTTTCTAATAAGAATCTAGCTCAATTAATTAAAAATGAAGAAAATAAATAAAATAAATAAAATGACATAAATCTCAGGTTCATAAATTGTACTCTAACTGATTTAAAATTACGGTAGTAAACTATGAAAAGGGAATTTTATGTCATAATTCACTACGCAGTAACTAACAATAATAAATAATAATAATAACAACAATGGTATAATATAATCTTATTACTTCCTAAATGAAATAAATAAATACGTATGTGGTAGTATTTTAATAATCTGACTACAGAATACGTGTGGCAACATTAGCATATAAGTTAATGTAATATTGTGGCAACCAACTTATGACCAATAAATGATATAATTATGATCTTTTAAATTTTTAATATACCAATAAATTCTCAAAATTTATTATAACACTTTTATGTTTACCTTTTTGTGCAAAAACTATATGTCTGTTTCAATTATAAGTGTATTGTGAGATCATGCATCCATGTGGAGAAATAACAACGAAGACACAAAGCTTTAAAATAAATTTACAACAAAGTTTATTAATAACATCAATAAATAACAATATTTACATTATGTACATTGGATATCCTTACTCTCTTATCACAAAATTATTTTACTAGTTTATAAAATGAAAATCAAACTTCTATTTATTTTTCTAGTTAACTCTTATCTTTTAAAATGCTTAAGAAAATACAGTATTATTATTATTGGATTTCTTATTATGTTTCGCTTGTTACAAAATGAATTTCTTATTGGATTATCATTAACACTTTGTATCCCTACTATTATTAAAAATTATATTTTTAATTTTACAAATTACATTCGTAGTAAACATTCTACAAAAATAATAAAATTCTAGTTTTATATTAGTAGTATGGAATCCTATAAATTCAAAGACATTCTTCTACATTTGGTATTAAGTTTTATAGTTCATTATCCGATGTTTATTAGTCCTAATATACTCATTAAAGCCTTATTTCGGATGATATAATTACAACTATTAACATACCATGCACAAGTATATGTTTATTACACACTATTGAATTATTTTCTTAATAAATATGCAATATTTATTTTCTAAATATTATTTAAAACATTAAAATTTCATTATCACTTTTAAAATAAAAACTTTGTTTAGATTTCTCTTTAAAAATCTTATATTCATTTCCGAATTAATTTATAACTGTATTATACGATTCTTTCTCCCTTTATGATATTTTGTACTTTCACTTTTAAAATTACACAATTCTAAACATTCCAGCAAATAAATTATTCTTACATAAATGATAACATCTTTGCAATTCTATTTTATTCATTATTTCTTTGAAAATATCTTTCTGACGATGCAGATTCACGAAACAAGGATAGCGAAAATAGATGCACAGGATCAAAAATATAACTAGAATATAATCCGTCATAAACCTTGACAATAATGGCACAGTGAATTAAAACACTATAGAGGAGTGACCTTTATCTGTCTACCAACCTCTATTATAGGAGTGATGCTAAAGCTATTTCTTCAGCTTTATATAACATCAAAAAGTTTAAAAATACGCAAAAACACTGTCCAAAAATATATGTGTTCAGTCATAGGGCATAGTTAACTATACTGAAATCACACAAACTAACTATGATCCAAATACTTTATTTTTCTTATTTCTTAACAAAAACATCATCTTGGTTTCCTCTACATTAGTACTACCAAGTCACTATCCGATCTTATTTCTCATGATTTTTCTATACAGTACATCGACAAATTCCTATCTGCATTTCTAACAATAATAAAATTCATTTTATTTCAAAAACTATACCGCTGTTCTTTAAGAAAATCTTTTACTACTTTTCTCGTATATTTATCATATACAAACTATTTTAAAATATCTGAATACTTTATTACATGAAAGTTCAAAAGAATCACACAATTGTTCTGTTATATTATATTATTAATTATACTTTAAATAACTTATTGCATGCATATTTAAAATTACTCCTATCTCATAATATGTTTTAATGTTGTATAAAATGTGTACATAGAATTTAAACTTTCACACATCATTCTTAATCAATAGATGATCTAAAAAAAAAATACATTATGCATTATAAATAAATATCAAAATTACCAAAACGATCTTTATCTTCTCGATCGTGTTCTGTAGGCTTCACCACCCCATTGATTCTTGTAGATATATGATTTCCATACATACTCTTTATTTTAAAACAATATTTCTATCATTCTATTAAGCTATTATATTTAATTTTTCAATATTACTAAAATTATGTTTATATGTTTTCCCTAATCTCACATAGCATTTTATATTTAAAATTAAATTAGTAAAAAATATTTAAATTATATTTACGATACTTCTTCATCAAACTTTCTTGAACTGTTCATATTAAAGCTAAAAAAAAATATTTTATTTCTTCTTCAGTCACTTAATGTTCTACTTTAAGGCAAAACAATTATTACTCTGTTTGATAAATCTTCATAGACAATAATCCTTGGTTTTCACAATATTGTATACAATTATTAATTCATGATATTCTCTTCTACTATTGTCTGCTAGTATTTTCCCGCGCGATTTTTCCGATGCATCTTCTGGGTACTTTTTATTTAAATCTTCAATAATTTTCCGGTTTCCATGGATCCATTTTTTTTTTATTAAGTAATTTAATTTTATCTTTTCTAAATCAAGCATTTTTTCCATTGAATACTTTATAATATTTTTTAATTAGATAAAGTTTTCGGCTCCTTTTCTATAAACATAGAATAGCACTTTCATATTATTCTTTAACTTTTCTTTACTTTAAAATTCTGGAACTATATTTTTGTAATGTCTCTTTTTAAAAGATAAATACTCTTTCTTCATTATACATTTACATAATTTTTCTTTATAATAAAAACGCATATTAAATTTTTCCATAGAGAAGAATAAAATAACTTCAAAGTAGCCTTATAAATTATGCGTCATAATTTTTTCCTGACGGCAAGTAACTTCTCTTTTAAATTTTCATATAGCGTCCCAATTATATTTCTTTGAGTGACAAAAATAAGTTTCTGGTTGAGCATAAATAAAACTGTATTAAGGCAATTTCCAATTATTTTTTCCTTAGCAATATTTTTAAGTATTTTTCCTTGTACTTCCATTTTACTGTAGGCTTTTGGTTAAATTCGAATAAAATTCCCTGGTAAGATAACTTTTAAAATTAGCAATTCATGTAGATACAGTCAAAATATATTATATGTTATAAAAGAACTTTTAAAATAAATATGAAATTTTAAATTTTATATTACTTTTCTAGCTACGGTGTTATCAGCTACAAAATATGTTACTTTCTCTTTCACTTTCACATTACTTCTCCCCCGCTTCGTATAATTCTTATATTTTTGTCTGCTAAATTACCTCCGTTGATTGGTTAATGACTTTTTAGCGCGAACAAATTTACACATTTAGTTATATAACAGATTAGACTTTTAAAATTGAAGAATTGATGACGTAATGTCTCAAATATTATTTAGACTATTATTTTTTAAATTCAATTTTAATTTTACCAAAATCATTTAAACTTTAAAAACAATTGTTAAAACAATATTTAATATTTCAACTTGTACTTTAATGATCGATGGCAATTATATTTAGTTTCAAATTCACAAACTTTATTATTATTCTAACAAGCGTGTGTGTGAAGGTATATAATATACAGTCACGTGTTTACTAACTTTATCAAAGGATTTTTTATTTACGTCTCAGTCTAAATTACCAAAACTGATATATTTTATAAAAAATTTGGAAAATAATTAAAACTTGTAGAACTAAATATAATTCTCACCATCCCAAAGTTTATAATAAAATATACTCTATTAATTTTGACTATTAAATATAATTATACATTGCATATAGCATTTATTTAATTTATCAGTTTTAAAATATTATATTCAAATTATTAATATACTTTTAATTATTTATAGCTGTGTTATTTTATATGGCCAGCTTTTACAACCATAAGCAAGGATATAATTAGCTTTATTTAACTGTTTTCTTTTAAAATAATTTATTACACTGTTATATACCAGGTATTTTCAGCTTTAAATTGTACTATAAAATCTAATTATCCTACTATTATTTATATATCATACAAATATAACTTAAAATTTAAAATTTTTTAGTAATTGACCTTTCTACCTTATTATGACCTACAGATAAGGGCACAATATATATATCTCAGGAGTATGTGGTTAATATACTCATGCCCCAAGTTAGGCACCATCATATAAAATTTTTTTTTGCCATTTTCTTATAACACACTGAGGTCAGGGAGATACAAGAAATTCTTAAAACTAAAAAAATGCTAATTGTGGTAAACAAGACCCAAAGGCAAGAGATAATGTGTATCTATATTTAGTAGTAATGATAAAAAAAATCTCGGGAATTTCATCAGATCAGAGGATCACATGAAGCAGGAAAAGACATCTCACATAACTAGTAATGAAATTGATTATTGTCATAAAGGAAAATTTGTCTGCCTTAGTAATAATATTAGTAACAATGAAGATTATCCAAGTATAAAAATATAAGATAGCTATGTCCACTTTGGTATGACCATATCCAGAAAACTCAGCCAAACCATTTCTACAGAACAGGAATGAGCATCTACTCTTAGAACTAAAACACAAATTAATTTTAAAAATGTATAAATAATACAGCAATGCAATATACATAAGAAAAGAGCAATAAGTAATTCTTAATTATTAACAGCTAGAAATTATGGTGATTACTAGAAGTGTGAGTAGCCATATTATAAATTTGCATAAGTGGTCATATATCACTTGTCCAGTGCATTAATGCCTAATTGGCTTATTCAATATAAACTTATAAACAATAAAAAATTATAATAATCCCTGCTGAATTTTAAGATCCACCATAAAGATGGTACTCATACATACTAAGAAATCCAATATTTATATGGTAGCTAGAGAAGTCTTTTAGATATATAATTATAATTAAACAGCTATTTAAAATTGACCTTAATTTATCAAGGCTAACACAAATGATATATATAATTGTCTCTTTGAAAAATATAAATTAACTTTTTAATATTGTTTTTAAAACTAGTTCTACTTTTATTTTTATATTTGTTAAAAATCTGATTTTCTAATCTTAATAATTGAGGTAAGCGTAAAATGTCTAACTGAAATGCTTAAATGATTATATTATAGAAAACAAAATCTTTGAGCCAGATGAGGAAGGGGGATTGAAGTGTCTCTGCACTTTTGATTAGCTTTCTTTGGGGGGAGATGGGAGATGATTCTAGGAATTTAAAAAATAAAAATATTTTTACAAGACCTTCATCCCCTGATTGGTCAATACCCAAATCTAGCACATGTATGATTTAAAAATGACTGCATATAGCAATTTACATTTGTTCATTCTTAACAAGTGCAGGTTAGTTTAATGTATATGCATAATATTGAAATAAAATATTATACAAATAAAATTAAATAATATAAGTAAAAAGAGAACACCAAATGCATAAATGTTGAAGTTTTTACTGGTATTTTGGAATTGCAGAGATCTCATGACATGAGTTCAATATTTCAGAATAACAGTGAAGGATTTTAAAAAAAACAATATGAAGAGCAATATGTAGATATAATGATATGTAGCTTTCATAGTGTACAATTCACAATCATTTGCCCCTGGCAATCACTTGATCCTGGCTGGCCTTTTTCTTAGATATTAATGATGAATTTCTTATTCTGGAGACAGGTTGGTTATTTAGATTAGCAGATGATTGAGATTGGCATAATTGGCTACATAGTTTCCCATTTCTTGAATGGAGGCATGGAGGGTCAGCAGGCTGGCAGGAACATCAGCGTATGGGTACAATTGATCAGCAGTCTTCAGATGGGTTGATATTCACAGATCACATCAGGATTTCAAACTTGCACTCCCCTGGGATGGTGAAGGAGAAGCAGACATATACTTTCTACTCCCAAATGTTCATTTTTGCATGGCTTCTAGCTGCTAAATGATTGATGAAATTCTTAAAAATAACTTTGAAGGGAGATCTTTTTGACAAGCTTGAAGACTTTTCCTAATAATTTGATTTCCCATTTAAATGTGTGTGTATACCCCTTTTCAACAAAAGGCATCTAGATTAGTTTTAATTAAAATATTTTTGCTGAGGATAATTTGGAACAGCTTATCTAATTTACTTTTTTATTAATTAAATTTTCTCATCTATTTGCATTCCTTAAAGCATCAATCAACACCTTTCCACCATAAGATCAAATATTGTAAAACTAATCTGATAAACAGATAATATAAAACAATTATTTTACTTTTATTAATTAGATGAGGTTTGAATTATAAATGTACCTGTGCCTTGTAATTAATCTGCCTTTACAAATTTTATTATGATATAATGTTAAGGAATTTTAATTTAAATTACTTAATTGTTTTTACCAGAATGTTCTAGAATTGGTTAAGCAAATATATATGTTTAAACATCCTGCCTTTAGAAAGTCTAATCTTTTAAGGAATTTTCTAGATTTTGTAAATCTGAGCTAATTGTTTTTGACACCATACACATGCTTGCATTCCGTTCTTATAAATCTTTAATAAATTTTTAATAAAATAAACTTTTATTTTCTTTAGAACAGAGTTTAAAAGATTTAAATACAAATTGGCATAAAGTATATATATATTTAAGCACATATATAGCTTCATATCTGTCAGTATATATAGATATTCACCTAATTTTGCTAAGATTATAAAAGAACATCTTTAAAGCCTACTCATAAGTTTCATGATGATTACTATTTTATTGATGACCAGCATACTACAGTATTAGATGAGACTGGGCATCGATGATGATCAGCATTGATGTAATGATCCCAACATTTTTTATTTTTCTAGTTATTTTAATATACCTACATGTGCATGCAAGTGAAATATTGATGATTGCTTTTATAATATTATCCATACGTTTGGCATTGGCTAGATAATAAATAGCCTAACATTTTGTTTTTTTAAATATGGTCATAAAGATACACTATTGAATAATAATTATTAATGGTGATGCTTTGTTTATGACTTATATTGGCTTCTCATGCTAATTCTTTTATTTTCTAGGCCCATATCTATTTATGATATTCATATGCTATTAATGATGCTTATTTGCATCACTACTCAGTTCTCTTTTCATACATTATCCTACCTATATATAAATTATTATTTTTTGGGTTAAACCGTGTTATTTTCTATTACATAACGATATTTTGATGAACTAGCATCCGCTATTGTCAAGGTTTACTTTTGAAAGAATAATCATTAGATCTCAAACAGTAACATGACTGAGTGTGAGATGAGAAATGAGATTCAACTTGAAGTACTTCAGCAATCAAAATATAAAGCTTATCAAAATGTTTATTTCCCTCAGTTTTTTCATCTATTAATTTTAAGTTAATATTAGAAGACAGAGATAAAATGAAAGGTTCCCACATAGCTGGAATACGTTGTGTTTCGTCAGTCCTATTTAAACCACCGAAAAGTAATTTATCTAAAGAATTTGTTGCATTTCAAAATTTAAAAAATGATGATTCTATTGTTGTTATTCCTGCAGATAAAGGTAATTCGACTGTTGTACTTAATCATTTAGATTATAATAATAAAAATTTTACATTTATTAAATGATGGAACTTATAAAAAGATGTTAGAAAAAAAGACAAAATGTCTAATCAAACGTTCTGGTATAGATGAAGATGTGAAAATTAAAAATTTCTCCAAGAGAGGGTTCTTCATTATATCCTAAATTTAATGATTTGCCTAAAATTCATACATCTGAGATACCATTGTGTCCTATTGTGTGTGCTATAGGTTCTCCCACACATGCTTTGGCTTGATATTTAGCCCAGTGTTTATAACCATTGACAAACAAGATTCCATCAAGAATTAAAAATACAAGTCATTTTATTTCTATAATTAAAAACTTAAAACTAACTGCAACTGATTTATTGCTTAGTTTTGATGTTTCTTCTATGTTTTCTAATATTCCTGTTGAAAAAACATTATTTATAATAGCTGAATACAATGATTTGCCTGATTTTATTATTCCATTAGCAAAGCATTGCCTTGAAAATACATTTTTTATTCATGATTCTCAAACGTTTAACCAAATTAAAGGACTTTCTATGGGATCTTCACTGTCATCTGCAATTGCTGATCTTTTCATGGATAATTTTGAAAGTCGAGTATTAAATGCAGCTACCAAGAAACCTTCTATTTGGCTAAAATATGTGGATGATACATTTGTTATATGACCTTATGGCATTGATGTTTTAAATTTTTTTCTTGTTTTTCTAAATAATTGGCATCCTATATTAAATTTATTATGGAAGTGGAAAATAAACAATCACTTTCTTTTCTTGATGTTTTAATTACAAGAAAATGTGATGAAACCTTTTCAATATCAGTTTACAGGAAATCCACCCATACAAACAGATATCTTAATTTTAATTCTCATCATCACCTTGCTCAAATATTTTCTGTAGCAAAAAATCTTTTGACTAGAGCTTATAGTTTGTCTGATAAAGATCATCTTGCTCAAGAAATAGAATTTACAAAAAATATTCTAGTTTCTAATGATTATAATAGAAACATCATATGTACGGCGTTACATAGCATTGATGCTAAAGAAAAAAAAGAGGATATAATTGATAAATTCATCTTATAATAGAGTGGTTTTGCCTTATATTAAAGTAGTTCCTGATAAGATCAGTAGAAGACTATCTTACACAAACCTAAAGACAGAGTATTTTTGGAACACCAGGGGGTTTATGAAATTCCATGTTTGCAGTGCTCAAGAAGCTATGTAGGCCAGTCTAATAGCCGAATAACTGTCAGAATTAAGGAACATATAAATGCTTTTAATCAGAAAATTAAGACATCAGTTTTTACTTCCCATTTTTTAAAAATTGGTCACAAATCTGATTTTGACAATGCAAAAATACTTGCTAATCTGGAAAGGTATGATTTAAGAATCATGAGAGAGTTGACTGAAATATTAAAGAGACCTACTGGTTTAAATAGGGCTGATGAAGCGCAACGTATTCCAGCTATGTGAAAACCTCTTATTTTATCTCTGTCTTCTAATATTAATTTAAAATTAATAGGTGAACAAACTGAGGGAAATAAACATTTTGATAAGCCTCCTATTTTGAATGCTGAACTACTTCAAGTTGAATCTCATTTCTCATCTCGCACTAAGTCACGTTACTGTTTGAGATCTAACAATTTTTCTTTCAAAAGTTAACCTTGACAATGGTTGATGCTAGTTCGTCGAAATATCGGTATGTAATAGAAAATAACACATGGTTTAGTCCAAAAAATAATAATTTATCTATATCATACAACCGTGAAAACATTAAATATAATGTTATATACATGTGTGTTATTAGGAGCAGTTAATTTATGATCTTTTCATTTTAGCATTAGGCATATTCAATTTATATATCTTGTAATAGATTGGAAAACAAATAAATATAAATAATTATAATCCAATATATATATAAATATTAATGTAATGGCAGCTATGATGATGAAAATGATAAATAATTTAATGCTGAAGATTAAGTATAATTATTCTGAAAGTATTTTTAATTTTTTTTAAAATCCAAATTCAAATTAATCTATAGATGCCAAGAATTCTAAATAGAAAGCTTACTTCTGGAAATCTTAATACTGCTGATCATCGTCGCTTTAAATTACGATCATTATCCCTTTACAGCCCTAATGGATTGCATGGCTTATTAGGGTTAGTGAATATTAATGGCATACGTTTGGAATGAGTTTGAAAAGTAACTAAATTGGCTAATAAAAAAAAAGCTAACAATTTGTTTATAATAAATAAAATATGAAATTATTTATACTTTTGCAACTGCCAGCAGATAAATTCAATACAAAATATTGAAAATAGAAAAAAAATAATAATTATAAATATAAAAATTTAAGGTCTTATAGATGATTATAAAAATAAGATCCTACCATAATACAATTGTCTTAAGTTTTCAAATTTTAAACCATGGTTTTCTCCAGATATTATATGTTTACTATATATGTGAACAAATCTTTTAGCAATTCAGTCCTGATTATGGTTATCCTCTTTGGGTATTGGTGATGATAGATAGTATATGTATATATAGGTCTTATAGCAGAGTCCGCTTCTTTCCTTACAACACGATTTTCTTCTTTGAAGCAGGCAATGTTCATCTCTAATTATGAAGCATAGTCCAGGATCTTTTTACCAGTATGGTTAGTTTTCTAGCCACTCATATAGTTGTTGGCAAGTTAATGTCATCATAATTGTGGATGCGGACAGAGTAATGAAAAATACTTTAAAAGATTCAGCAAGGCATAGCTATTGGAAGCTGTGCTGAGAGAGACTGATTTAGCCAGTGGTTTCTTCTATCTTCGTGGAATCAATCTGCACTGTTTATTCCTGAGCCGAGACATAGACCAGACTACTGTCGTATTTCTTTTCAGACCTATTTATTTGGTCTCACAACATATTTTTTAAAACACCATGTAATCAAATCCATATTTATTTATATTAGGATGTTTATCAAAAAATATCTTTATCTAGATTTTTCTCACAATATGTTTTTCATAACTTTCTTCATTCACTAAATTATTTTATAAATAAATATATAATAAAAAAAGTTTTTTATTTATTTAGAGTAATGATAGAAACAAAAATCATGACGGACTTTGAAATTTGTTCATTAACTTTCTCAATTTTAGTGCTTTATAATTTTTAATAAAGTCTTTAGATTTCCCATTCAATTTTCATTTGCACACACTAAAACTTAAATAAATTATCTAATTTCTCTTTCAATAAATCATCTTTTTACCTTTCATTATATAGGTACCATTTTATTAATTATAATTTTACAAATCATTATTTCTTTTACCAAATATCTGATAGTGTGGTTAACTTTATAAAATAATTTTCTTTTATTAAATATTTAATAATATAGTTAACTTCTATAGATCTATCTCCCTTTCATTTCTTAAAACAATATGCTTAAGTTAAGCATATAATATATCTAGCATGCACTCATACGCATATGGAAATCTAAAAATTTATTAATCAATCTATCAAAGTTTTTTATTAAACTTTTTTCTTTTTGATCATACAGCTTAATATAAACAACTATTGAATTTGTTTTGTTACAATATATACACAAATATCTGCAAAATTATGATTGATTATTGTTTTAATTATATTCAGCAATATATATATATATATATTTTTATTAAGGAAAAAAAAAATGCAGGTGACTGATCACCTGCTACATGATGTAAATATATTTGTTTAAAGAAATCTTAAGATCATATACCACAGTCAATAACCCTAGTCTTCTCCATTGATTCATAAAGTCTTCGAATTGCCAAGTCCTTTAATTCACAGATTCTTAGAACTTTATTCATGCTGCCATATCCTTGTATAAACCCTATCTATGGAATTCATACTCTAAATGGTTTCTGAATTTCCATCGCTTTCCTGTTCTGAGTCTTCTTCAAAATTTTCCTCTTGTGAGCTTATTTCTTCGTCATCTGTGATTTCCTCCATTTCATCAGTACGCACAGGGCTAGTACTAATTTGTTGCTGCATTTCCTTTGGACACACATTTACTTCCTTGCTTTCGGGTCTGTCACTACGAGCCTCATCGCTCCATTGCTCTTCTACATTATCAAGTTCTTCCGCTGGATTATCAGACTCTTCTGAGATAACCTGCGATACTTCATCTTGCCTGCTTCCGGATATGTCACTACAAGCCTCATCGCTCCATTGCTCTTCTATGTTATCAATATCTTCCTCTGGATTGTCTGCCTCTTCTGAGATTATCTGCCCTACTTCACTCTCGCTACATACATGCCCCTTCTGAAAAAGACATGCCCCTTTAGATTCAACAATACATTTGAAGATCATAGGATGAGCTAAAATATTATGTTCCATTACCTCTGGGTCATTGACTATCTGACCTTCTAATTCAGTTTCCATCTCATCCCGACTCATGTTGAGCAGCTTCTTCTTCTGTCTTCTTTTCCTTTTTCTCTTTCTTCTCGAGAGACCTTCAGTTTTCTCCTCTTGCTCACCACACAGCTCAATGTTTGAGCCCACAACACTATGCTTATCAGTTTGCGAGCCGAAGCCATTCTGATTTTTCCTTTTGAAACTTGCACCTTGTGTCATTTTACCCATTTGAGTTGAACCTTTCTCACTTAGTTCCATATCACTGAGCATATTTAAACACTAATAAATATATTTTGGAAACAAAAAATATGAAATTTTCATTTCGTTAACATACATATACTAATTTACTTTAAGCATTAATGAAGTAAAATCTTAACTATTTCGTTAACAATAAATGAGATTACTAAAAATAAGAATAAAAGAACTAAAATTAATTGTAACACTTGAACATTTATCTTTAATGTTAATTGTGATGCTATTTACAAGGTGTCAACAAATGTTTGCAAGCACTACCTTAGCGGGAGTGAGCTCTATTTTTTCTAATTCAGTTTCTATCACCAATTATAAGCTTGGGCAATCAATAGATGCTAGATAATAGTGCTTATGGAATCCCTATCCACTTCCTATTTATCATATTAGTCTGGTTGATAGTTTTCATCAATGAGGAGTTTTGGATCTGAATCTAGTATCCATACACATTACTCAAGCTTATGTGGCAGAATTGAAGAAAAAAAAATAGTTTGCTCCTGAAAAGCAGTGTGTAAGCTAAGGTCACATAATGCATTTTTTGTTTTATAACCTCTCATTATATATCAAAAACCAGAATGTCTAAGTGCTTTAATAATCTTGTAGAGAGCAGAAATAATATAAGATATTTTGTTACCTTTTTATTTAATCAGATATACACATATAACACACCATTTCATAAAACACACAAGTACACTACTGGATTTGAAATTGGTCCATCTAAAAGGAAATGAGATAACAACACATAATACATGCAAATTATCAAAATATTATTCATATAAAAATAAAAAATATAGCAGACAAAAGAATTCAAGAAAGTCATTTAGTGAGCAGTACTTCATTTAAAACGACTAGATAACACAATCACTCATCTCTTCTAGCAGTTGAACATTAGAGACTAGTGTGAAAATTGGCCTGTGTTTAATTAGTAGCTTTTGCATTTAAACAGAAGCTCATGTCTAACAGGATATGAAAACACATAAAGGAATAAGCAAAGCAGTAGTTCATATTAAAAGAATTAAAACAGGCAAAACTCTCCATACGTATTGCCACTCAGTGGAAGCCAGAGTAATCAATAGATGCCAGAAGGCTTGTGCATAAAATCCCCATCTAGTGCCTACTCATCCAATATCTCCAGACTAGTTTTGGCTTGTGGCCTTCATCAGTGGGGAGCCTTGGATCTGAGAGGCATCCATTGATTACTCTGGCTTGCACTGAATGGCAATATGTATGGAGAGTTTTGCCTGTTTTAATAACAGTTATGAGCGAGCATAAAAAATGGTGATCATGTGATTTTTATTGGCATATTAAAACAACTAATGAAATCAGAATTGTCAGATAAATTAATATATTTTTTATTAGATAATGATGAAGTCACAAGAAATTTCAGAATACACTGTTAGACAGAAGGCACAGTAGACTCCTTATCATGAATCATATGGCAAATCGAATAATGTCAGAGGCAAACTTCAGCAAGCTAAGGTCTTATTAATAACTTGCACCAACAGAAATGGCAACCACTGTATTATATTCAAGAATTATAATTGCTTCTAGAATAGATCTAGCACAAGTTATTTGTAGCTGAATAACCCTTTAGCATAAATGTACAAATGAGATATCATAACTTATAGTCGCCTGCCAATTTTCATGTAGATGAAATTTTATAACAGTAATTGTTGCTTTTAAACAACAATACCTCTGCAATGGATTTTCCAGTAAAGCTCACTAATGTATTGTTAGATATTCCCAGCTTAACATCATGAAGAGTTAAAACTATTTTCTTTACAAGCTTAATTTTTGTATTTACAGAGAACATATGAGACCTTTTTGAATACTAAGAAACACCATAAATCAAGCTAAATTATAGAACAGGTGGATATTAAGTGATCATAAAGGCAATAAAAGGGGTCTTCATCATTTCATTCAGTGTGCATACTTGACTGCATGGAACATCATAGTAATTATAACAGATACTGACTGCTAGATCTTTCCATCCATCTAACAGATTTACTCATTTTTTATTCATACACGGTTCAATATAAGCTGTCTTTTTTAAATGTCATTTCTACTGGATGAAGCAATTTTTGCCAAGCAATATATGTGTATGTATGTATAAGAATAAATACATAAATACAAAAACAAATTAAAACTATATACATATAATCAATACAAAAAAAAAGGAAAATGAAAAAATGATCCAACATTTAAATTGGTTAACGTGTAAAACACAAATATGTATGTGTTTTCCTGAAGGTTTGTGATGATGGTGTTTTAGTTGTATTTATTGTTTAGACTATTTCCATCATCTAATATGAGTATTGAATATCTTTAGAAAAATTTAACTTTATTTAAATATTCCAAATACATTTAACTGTTAATAATCGCACATCATATGCACGTTTCGAGAGGTATTATTTTTCCCTCTTCTTCAGGTGTTGCTGGCATAACCAGTGACAGTACTAACATGAGAATCGAACCTGAACCTTTAGATTCTTGAGTATTGAATTTTAAGAGTTGAATGTATTTGTAATATTTAAATAAAAGTTAAATTTTTCTCAAGATATTCAATACTCAGATGATGGAAATAGTCCAAACAATAAATACAACAAATATGTGTCTATGGATCAATAAGCATTATTGCTAATATCAATTCACTATTAATCAATAACATTTCATTAATTAAAAAAAAAAAAAATTACCAGGATGAGGACGACGAAATGGTCCATCAGGTGTCTGTGTTACACCAAACAATAGAAACACAAGAACGCAAGCAACCAATCCTCTGAAAATATATATATTTATAATTAACAACTCACTCTTATACTCCATTCATAAAAGTTAAATGTAACGTCTTTTCCTTTTAATTTTTTTTGCATAGCTTTATCCTTATTTAAAAACATTAAAATTTTAAAAAAAAAAAAATCTACAAACTTTAATCCAATGCTTTTTTTTTTAATAATCTTTGATTTTATTTTATGTACAATTTCAACAAATCCAGTCTTATCAGAGCATTAAAATTTGTTTAATTTTAAAAGCTCTGATGAAGGATGTGAATCAGTTGAAATAGACAGTAAAATAAAATCAAAGATTACAAAAAACAACATTGGATTCAAGTGCATTGGAATATTTTTTTTTAAGTTTTAATATTTTTGAATGAAATTTAATAATTATAAAAAATGGAATAATGAGTGTTTACATGTTTGTTGAAAGGTGATTATTAGGAACAGATGCTTGCAGAAAAATAGGTACTTGTAAAATAAATTAATATGTACATATATATATATTAACAAAAGCCAGTCAATATCAATAACAATCAAAAATTTCAAACTGTTGTCAAGGCAACCTACTTTTAACAATATATATATGTTAGATATTTTTAAAACTTCCATTCCATTACTATATTCTTGGAATATAAATAAAAACATCTAAAAGAAATCAAATGACATCCATGATTAATTTATGCTAAGTCAGCCCTCGTTACTTGGTCCTAGTCACAATCTATGTTCAATCAAAAAAAAACCAGAAATATAAATTTTTAATTAAAGTTTTAAAATTTATATCTAGGCTAAAGATAATTTCTAGTTTAATTAATATATGATTAAAAATAAACCATTAATGTATTGAACTAAAATAGTGTTAAAATTATTATTGCAGAAAATGTTTAATAATATATATAGTCACAATGTACATATACTTACAAATTTATATGCAGGCAAAGTTGTTCAAAATGTATTGGATAATAATTTTAACATCCAATACAAAAAAAGGGTTCAGTTAAACTGGCATTAAAATTCATGTTAAGATATACATAAATATATTCTGATACTCTGCCCAAGTATTAACTACACTGAACACACGAACATCTTCCTACATATATATATTTTCACTTTTATTTGTTTATTTTTTCCTACTTTTTTAATAATTATTTTTTTCCCTAATAGTATGTGGATGAATTAACAAATGAAATAACAGAAATAAAAAATTCAATTCATGTTTATAATATAGACCTAATTACAATAATCAGAGGCAAAATTAATTATCAAACAATAAATATATTTTTAAAATATATATAATTTTTTAATTGATAAAATGCGGTATGAGAAAATATTTAAAATCTCTATCCAGAACCTTTCCATCTGCAGACAAACTGGTTTCGAGCTTATGGCTCACATCGGTGGAGAGCTAGAACATTCGGACACTAGATCCAAAATATCAACTCAAAACCCCGCACTTATTTCATATGTACATTTAAGTAGAAACTCTGAAATTTTCAGACATGAAAATGTCTTTAAATCCAGCTATCTAACTTAAATAGCTATATGGGATTGAACTAAATTCAAATGTACCATATTTTAATAGACTCAGCATAGCCAAAGCCTTAAAGGTAAAATTATAATAATCAAAAAAGCAAGTCATATGTAACGTGACATTACTTTTATAAGCTTGTATTTACAAAAATGTAATACAGAGAGCATATCAATAGCTCAAACAAGCTCTTAATTGATAAGTCCAGTATGAGAAAATATTTAAAATCTCTATACAGAACCGTCCCATCTCCAGACCAACTAGTTTCAGAATTTCTACTTAAATATACATATGAAATAAGTGCTGGGTTTTGAGTTGATATTTTAGATCTAGTGTCCGAATGTTCTAGCTCTCCACTGACGTGAGCCATAAGTTCGAAACCAGTTGGTCTGGAGATGGGAAGGTTCTGGATAGAGATTTTAAATATTTTCTCATACCACACTTATCAATTAAGAGCTTGTTTGAGCTATTGGTACGCTCTCTGTATTACATTTTTATAGATACAAGCTTATAAAAGTAATGTCACATTACATATGACTTGGTTTTTTTGATTATTATAATTTTTTATATCTTTTGAAAATCATAATTACTATCTTCACACTTCAAAAATATGGTTGAAAACAATGTAAAAAATTTATAAATGACTTTTAATGTGTATTTAGAACTATAAGATCTCTTCAATTCGCTCAAGTCATTCATTGGTCTCCAAATGCTATTTATTGTTATTCTACATATATATTTAATGTATGTATACAAACTTATTTTTCAAGTGCAGAATTTCTATCAAGCATTTATTGATAATAAGACTTTTAATACATACAGAAATGATTTTTAATTAAAAAATATAGTAATAAATTAGTTTTATTGCACAAGAGATCTGAAGAAGTTCAAGTATTGAAGATGATAGAACTGAGATGTGATTCATGGACCTTGAGCTTCCGAGTTTGCTATCTTATCACTGTCAATCATTTTTATGGGTTTAAAAAATATCATATTTCTTTCAACTGCAGATATAGAATAAAATACTAAAATTATATATTTGGTCTTTAATAATATTTAAAATCTATAATTAAAGTTAAAATAAATATAATTTTTAAGCTACTAAAAATAATTGATGTATATTTTTAAATGATACTGTTATTAAGAGATAGTAAATAGAAATATTGAAGAGAGGGATTTGAACTTAGGATTTTCAGTCTATATTCACTCTCCACTCTACCTCAAACAGCCAGTACACATGACCACACGTGAAAAAGATAAATGATCCTCTATATATTTCATGCAGAACAAGCACCCATCCATTGGAGCCAGATCACAATCTCTCACACATATACACAAACAGTCCTAGGCGTATATTAAGATAGCAATTTCTTAAACTTTAATGGACAGGCTTCAATCTTCTCATCCTTCCAACAGTTCAATTGTCCATTTTCATTGAAAAATCATTATTTATATTTTTCACATGTGTGTGGTCATGTATATTGATTGTTTGAAATGGCGTGGAAGATGAATATAGACTGAAAATCCTAAGTTCAAATCCCTCTAGTATAGAAAAACATTCATTATTTAATTAAATAGAAATATTGAACTTGAAGATTAATTTATATAATATGTATAAAATATATACAGAACAACAATATGTGACATTTGAAGATTTGTGGATGGCTTGATCTAATAGATGATGAACTTATAAGTGTTTGGTAGAGATATAACATTTGAAAAATGAATTTATATAATATATATAGCTAAGGATGATACATATTTGGAGTCATACAAAGAGTTTAGCCTAAGTAAAAAGACCCGATGAAGTTAAAATGAATAATAAAAGCCACTTTACATTTTTGTCCTCCCAATGTTTATAACCATATGTTTAAAGTGTAAAAATAATACTTAGGCTTCCTAAAAATTATAAGATGTACTCACAAATAGAAGTTAAAAGAAATGATCATGAATACTTAAATAATAAAAAGATATATTTGATCTTTAAAGTTATATGCAGTTGAAAATGAATTTGTACATTATTTTTTTAATTATCAATATCTACATTTTCTTTTAACAGCTTAAATGCTTTTTTTTTAAGTAGTGAAGAGAGTTCTGAAGAAGACTATTGGATCATTGAAACTATCAGTTATTTTGGAAATTTGCATACAGTAAAATATAAGCACATAGAAGAATATATTGGCAGTTTATTTATATTATTTTAAAAAATATATAAATACATCTCTATACAAATATGGTTGGAGGGGGGTATTTTCAACCAATTGAAGATAAAAGCAAGAAGTTCATCCTCTTGGTTTCTAGACTTATATACTCTTATTTTTATAATGTATATTAATGATTATGCTAATTCAAAAAAGATTACACAACCATGAAGTTTTGAATGCAGCATGCAAAACTTTAGTGATTAGTGTTAAAAAAAAAAACCTCTCTAATTCTTTAATAACCAGTATGTGAAGAAAAGTTTTCAACTTTTAGTTAAGGTAGCTATCACCATGACAATATGAATCAATTTAAATACCTTTTGGGGGCTAGGAACATTAAGAAGCAACACAAATTGCAATTTAAAACATAGAGTATTTAAACACAAGGATAAAAATATCAAAATTAAATTACTTGTATAAAGGACTGTTGTTTTATCCAATTTATTGTGTGGAAGTAAAATGTAGATTTCTATTGATATAAAAGTAATGCAAATTTTTTCGTAAAATTATAAACGATAATAATAAGATTATAAGATCAATCGTTAAATTCTTCCGCTTTTGCAAATGAATTTATTATTGAAAAAACACATCTTTTTTTGATTAGACATGACCATTAATAGAACTCTTTGAAAAAAATATTTTATGGTGAATTGGTGAGGCAGATCCTGTTAACATTATAAAAATTATCTTAAAAGACACTAAACAAATGTAATATTTTCCACTTTCATTGAAAAAATAAAATTATTGATATAAGGCAAAATATTTCAAAAAGTAGAAATTATTGCAGATGTCAAACCAATTGACCAAAAGACTGGCATGTGTTATTCATTTTACAAGTGGCTGCAAGTGATAATATTGTTGTGATGCAAAATGACGCATACTTGACTTGTAATACAGAAACAATGAATTACTATGACACTACTATACTTTAAGACAAATTTAAAGAATTAAATCAATATAAAAAGAAATTTAACAGTAATGAAATGGTTAAAAGACTTCCTTTCTACTTATAACGTCCTATCCAAATATTGTTGTTAATATCTGTATCTAAAATCCACATTGATATTTAGAGTAAACAGAATGGATATACGCTGGCATTACTGGGGAAAAAAAAAACTATATCATCAACCAGAGCATAAAAAAAGCAACAGGTATAAAAGATTTTTTCAGTGCCTGGCAATATGTTTGATGACTTATATATATTTTGTGTAATTATCCAACATGTACATAAATATTACACAGAGTAAAAAAATTTAAAAAATAAAAAAAATAAATACTACTTCACCAAGTGCTTTCGTTACCTTTTATTTTTAAATTTTTTTGCCCAATGTAAGATTTATATACGTGGTAGATATTTACATTTGGAACAGAGTTGTTGAATTATGTATTTTCTATGTCTATGCTGAAATGACAAACTTTCCAGATGTATTTATATCTGTCACTAATGTCTTTATCGGATTACCCAGCGAATGTAAAAAGATCATTCAAATTTATTTCCTTGAATGTCACAAAGATTTAAAAATGTGTAGAAATTAACTCTATCTTGTGAAATTCAATGTTTAGACATATTGAAAAAAATCAGCATTCTAATTTGATTTGATGCTCATCCTGAATAATACAAGTTGCCAAATTTATAACCTTTATAAAATCCAAGAAAGTAAGTATAAATGGACATTTTATGTTTTCTGAATAATCTGATAAAGATCTTGGCCCAATGACATTAAAAGCATTGGAAAAAATTGACATTCAAGTATTTACACCTTATTTGAAATACTTATTAATTATTAATATTTAACATGCTCAAATCTAAATGGGTTTATACTTTTATTTAAGTAATATTTTGGATGCAATTTGAAAATTATAATTGCAGTTTGTAATATATCTGTATTCAAAACAGATTATATTTACCTGTTTAAAGAGGTTTATTTAAACTTCCATTTTATCAATAATTTCAATCTCTATGGTCAAGTTGAAATCTTTAAGATACAGTATTTATAAATATATCGGGCCATAAATAAAGGTAGGATTTTACTTTTATTGTTAAGGAGATTGCCTGTTTTTAATGATTATTATTTATGCTATATATTTTGAAAATTTAAGACACATATTAAGTATTTTTCCCTGGAATATATGCAGAAAAATGAACAAAAAAAAAACATGGCTTTACCAATGAATCCAGACTTTTGTAAAAATGTGATTAATGCTCATGTTATAAAATAAAATTATGTATTTGCATTCAAGACTATAATAAGATCTCATTGAATTATTAACTTTCACTATTGCATAAAGTTCATATTTTATCAAACCAAAGTTAACTTATGATTGAGATAGCATACAGAATGATATTTATAATCCTAAGTTGCAAGCAGAATTACTAAAAAGTTAATTTTGTGCATTTAAAAAAAAACAAAAAAACTTGGTAAAACATGATTCATCCGCTTTGGCAATAACAATACCTGATATCTACCCCAGTGCCATCTACAGTAAACAGAAATTATCAGTGATTACTAGGTAATAGAGTTTTTAAATCCTGCCCCCCCCTCCTGGATTAGTTTCTATCTTTATCACTCAGGCTTGAGATTCAAAAGGTGAAAGTAATACAGTACGCATCTAACATCAATCTTTACCTCCAATTTACAATTCATGTTAAAGCTTAAAATTTGAACACTCTGAGGTTATGAACTCAAACCAATCTGTCTGAATAGTTATATAGATCTGAATCTGGATTACATATTTCAATAATCTCAATTCTTTCTAACTGTAGATGCCTTTTTTTTCCTGACCAGGAATGTCATTATTAACAAATCATTCGATTCTTTAGCTTACACATAATAATGTGGCAAATATAAAAGCAGCTCTTTCCTGTGGTGCCACCTATCATAAGCCTTAATAATTCGCGATTACTAAATGGTAGTGTATTTAAATTCCCATCTCCAGACTGTTTATCTGGTGTTTGGTTTTATCAATAAAACTTGTGATTCAAATTAGGAGCAATGTATACGATAACCACCTTTAACCCCAATTGCCTACACAAATTAAAAAACTGAAATTCAAAACTATATGTCAAACTGCCTGAACAACATTAATAATATCATATTCACATAATTTCTGTCAGTATAAGAAACCATTTTCTAATCACAACGTTTTGAGAAAATGAATCTAATTTTGTTTTCATGCAATATGCCTCTAAATATATTTAAAAAATAATAAAATGGTTTACGGCTCAGAAATTCAAAAAGTTTGAGCACTATAAACGATAGCACTGGGTCGTAATTTACAGATCTGCTTTTCCATCACTGCACCAAAACATGCAAGATTAATCAAATGGTTTATTACTCGGAAAAACAAAAAGTTTGAGTACTGAAAATGATATATGGACCTTCAGCTCCAATGTCTTTAATACGATTAAGTAAATTAGAAACAGGATGAGCATCATTTATGATTGCCATAAAATAATCTGATTCAATACGATGGTTGAGAAACATATTTGTTGTTAAGACTTTTATTACATTTTCACAAAATTAATCTACAACAAAAACCCCACATACACTAGCAAATATATAAAAGTTTTTCTTGTTTTAATTTTAATATAAAACATTAATAGCATAATTGTGTTTACATACTTTTATAATATAGTAGATAACTTTAGTTTTCCACTATATAGACAAACAAAGAAGTTTTGAAAAGAGATTGAGAAAATCAGAGAGTGAAAGAGAAATCGGATTGGACATATCTTAAAAAGAAATTATAGTTTAATGAAAGATGTTTTGGAGGAAATTTGAGTGAAAGTAAAAAAGAATGGAAGAAATTGATATTATTGGATGATATAAGAGATGGGAAGAGTTACCTGGAATTGAAGAAGTGAATGAAAAAGAAATGAATGGAAAAATGGGTGAATTGATGATTGGACTACTCTATGGACCTGTCCATTTGACAGAATACTGTTGATGGTGAGATGTATTAGGATATTATTTATCAGTATACTGACATTTCAGAATGTTAATCACCAAATAATCTAGTGTGTAGATATATTAACCTTTATTGACATCATTAATGATTAAACTCAATTCTTTTCATGGAAACAGAATCATCATCAAATCTAATATCATTATCAATCATGAATGTTATTAATAATACAATACAGCTTTTCTCAAGATTTTCAACTTTCTAAATTCTCAAAATAAAAATGGTGCATTTTAGCTATAAACAGCTTCAGCAGAAAAATGTAGGTTTTAAATTCAGAATCATTTAACATTTCAGTTAAATAATACTAAATTTACAAAATTCTTTATGCAAATTTATTATTCAGTTTTTTCCCCATAGTTTGAGAAATATACACCTAGAAATTTTCTTTGTAAAAATTCTGAATCTGTGTACAATTCTCATTTTCTTTAGGCCATTTTTTTTTAAAATTTCCATCCACTAAATAAATATACATAATGATATTGTTAAATAACTTCATATATGCACTTAAACCCATGCAATTATTCATTTCCTTATTTAAACTAAGTTTATAGGCTGTAAATATATAAATAGATCAGATTATTATACGATGCCAACTCAACTAAATATAGTTTATATATATAAATGAATACACCAAACTTCTTTTTAAAAACTTATTTTTCATATGACTATTATAAAAATAAAATAACACACCAACGTTTCAACTATTTTATAATATAGTATTTTTTAAGGAATACTAAAAAATAAGATATAAATATATAATAATAAATATAAAATATTCCAAACAAATCCAAAAATATTAAAAAAATACTAAAAAATTCTCTTTACCTCAACACCTTTTCTGTTAGAAACAATCTCAAAACTTTATCCAAGTTTTTACATTTATATACCCATCTAAAAATACCCTAAAAACATTTAATTAACAATAGTCAAAGATCTAGTGTCTGAACCTACCCTGACACCTCTCTGAGGAGTGCCAAAGCACGAAACCATGGTCAGGGGTTTGGGGAAAGGTTCCTGACAGAGATATTTTAAGTGCTGGCTCTGGCTAAGCATTTATCATAAAGCTTGTAGAGGAATTGGCAATCCTCACTATTTATTTAATTAACAAATCTATTACTTTCTTTTCTAGCATTCTATTTAATTCAGATTTAATTTCACTAATTTAGATTCCTTCCTTTATTATTCTTTCATGGTACAACTTTATACATTCTAAAGGTTTTATTTCAAAATCTTTATGTTTAAATTTATTCATATGATTATAAATAGCAGAATTTTTATCACTAATAAAACCTTTAGAATGTATAAAGTCATACCATGAAAGAATAATAAAGGAAGGAATTTCATTAGTGAAATTAAATCTGAATTAAATAGAATGCTAATACAAAAGAAAATAATAGAATTGTTAATTAAATGTTTTTAGTGTATATAAATGTAAAAAATTTGAAAGTTTTGAGATTGTTTATAATAGAAAAGATGTTGAAGTAAAGAGAATTTTTTATTATTTTGTTAATGTTTTTGGATTTGTTTGGAATATTTTACATTAAAATTTCCTTCCACTTTTCCTTCTTATTTGCATTGCTGAATTATATATAATATAATACATCATATACACCTTAAATGAGGACTTTACAATGCACTTTAACATATGATTTATTCTATTTCCTTACAGTTTCAACTGTCCAGCAGTCATCATCAGAGCTCCAATGTTTAAACATATACAATTAATACCTATCTATATATATATATATATACACACATGCACATACATATAAATATATATAAATATTTAATTACATAATTGTGTATATTGCTTTGAAAAAATACAGACATCAAATAATATTATTATTATAAATATAAAAATAAAAAACTACATTTCAAACACTCCAAGTATTAGCTTAAATATGAACTTTTAATATCTCTACAATCTAATACCTCTTTATCCCACACTTATATTCAATTAATTTCTTTTATATAAAATTTTAATGTTTATTTCTTCATATTCTAATCATTTAAATTTGCCCTTTAATCTAATTTATTTCTTCTATTTTAATTACTTATATATTATACATACATTAATCAATAACAATAAATATTAATATAATATCCTTATAATTTTATTTCCTCTTAATTTTTAATTTTTTAACTAATTTTACCTTTTATAATCCTCAACATTCTTACTCCTCTAACCAAAATAACTTTCAAAAATTTTTAAATTTTTTTATTTTCTTCACCTCTATGCCCTCTATGAACAACTTCCGAAACTATCTTATTCTAATTCTTTAAAATCTATACATACATATTCAATAAGAAAAATATTCCTACAAAATTAATGTTTTCAAACCTTGATCCTTATTAAGAGATGGCCTAATGCTAATCAATATAGCCTCCTTTATCTTTCTATCCCTCCCATTTTTAGTACGATTTATCATTTTAATACATCTCTTTTTAAACTTATGCCCTGATCTCTAATGAAAATAAATAAACAGGTAATCTATTACATCTGTGCTGAGTCAATCTTGTGTAAATTGAATTTTTTTCTTTCACCCACATAACTAGTCCTAATATTTTTTTCTTTACAAGATTTTTACAGTCTATTTTATATACTCCATTTATGCAATTTTCTATATTTCTTATATATTTATTGTCCAAAATATTAAGCATACTCTGTTTTCTTATTTACCACTTTAAATTTTATTACATTATTAAACTTTTTATTAATTCTCCAAATTATTTTATTTATATTCTTTACAATATTATTATTATATGTTTTAATACCCATATATTTATATTTATTATCTTTATTCTTCTTTCTATTATTCTCCTCATTATTATTAACAATAAATCTCTCTTCTGACATTCTTATATTATCCTCTATAATCTTATATATTATATTTGTATTTTTATTCCTTAGTATTCCTTGAAAAAGACTATATTATAAAATAGTCAAAACACTGTGTTATTTTATTTTTATAATAATCATATAAAAACAAGTTTTTAAAAAGAAGAAGTTTGGTGTATTCATTTATATATATGAAAAATTATGAACCATTTTTGAAAAAAAAAAGTGTGTAGATCAGTGATGAAGAACCTATGGTGCATTTAAATTTTTTACTGGCATGCAAACTATTTATATATCATAATTTTCTTCAATTTTTTTTTTGTTGCTAAAATCTGTACTAATAAAAATTTACTGTAAACTAAAGGCAAAATAAATAAATATAATATTACATTAGAATTCAATCTACAATTGAACTCTGATTAGAAGCAATAAATTATGATATTTTAAGTCAAATAAAGTGATACCAGTATACTGTGGTATCATATTCTATAAACCCATCAAATGATTCCATAAAAACTAGAAGTAACTTTTTTCAAATCTAAAGTAAAAGTAATCAAATAGTTTTCTGTCCTAATTTTTTTCCACCTAAACGTGGTGACACCATTTTTTTAATGTACTCAAAATCGTGAACAAAGGGATGAAATGTGTAATCAACGCCATCAAATGATGTTTTTTTTTTTTGCTTGAAACTTTGCTGTAAAAGTGATATAATAAATCTTTTATTTATAAAATTATTAAAGCTCATTTAAATTTACTTTTAAACAAAATTGTTACCATTATATTAATATGACTAGTGAAAATAAAAACAAAAATTACCAAGCAGTAGAGAATTTCAAAATTGGTGGACTTATGAGTATGGAATGATTAACAAAGGCACCAGGGTAGTATGGGTTTTGTACTTGGAACAGTTGTATTTAGTTTATTTAGAATTTTTACTTAATTATTATTTTTATTATTTTGTTTTATAAACTTTTAAAAAACTGCAATAATTAAGTTCTTTATATTTTGATTTAATAACTGTATGGCATACCAATCATTCAATAAATGTTTTTTGGAAATTTTTGGCAAACACATGTAAAAAGGTTCACCACCACTGGTGTAGATATTTTACAATTTATATATAGTTTAATATACAACAGGCAGAATTCTCCATTCAGTAGCACCACTCAATGCAAGCAAGAGTAATCAATGGATGCAAGAAGGTTTGTGCACTGGAGAGTTTTGTCTGTTTCAACAGCTTGATCAAGCATAAGAAATGATGATCATGTGATGTTTAGTAGTTTAATATACATTATATCAATTAAATGTTAATATTTGTTATATTTAATTCAATATAGTTTTACATAATTATTATTACTACTACATACAGTTACTACTACTATTATTTTAGGCCTAAAATAAATTTAAACTATATTCACTTCTAAATTTCTCATAACAATATTTTAAGCCCTTATATAATATTCCTATATATATATATATATGAATACTCATACATATTCTTTAAACATTTATTATATATTTTAAATTATCATAATAAACATCATTTAAAAAAAACAACATACATTTGTTTTCCCAAAAAATCTTAAACCATGTGGATTTTCTTTATCCTATTGATTCCATAATCTAAACTATTCTTTGTAAGCACATGTATTATATTGTAATAATTTTATTTTTAAATGGATCTAATTAATTATCAATTACCATTTTCTTAAATTATAATATTTATTAATCAGCTACTATTAATTTTTTGTTATATATTGTACTACTAATGAACAGTAGTACATGTTTGTAAATTTTATGAATTATAAAATTTTATTTAAATAACGAATTAAAACTTTAATGAATTATAAAATCACAGCAGAGCAGAGCAGATCTTTTAGCAGTATTATTCCAGTCTATAAAAATAAAACTTATTTTTTGTGAACTCCAAGAAAACACACGTTGCTAATCAGAAATCAAAGTATGCTGATGTACTCCAATCTTTGACCACCCTAAAATATCTGAAGGTCTCTAACTAGCCACAATGAACATATAACAACCTGAGCCATTCAAACATTTGTCTGCCGGACTGAAATGCAGCAAAGAACCACATTCGTCAGCTATCCAAATACAACACGCATCACACAGTAGAAAGAAGCAGCCGTCTATCCAGAGGAATGCGTAGCTCAAAAAACCTATAGATAATATTAATTATTGTATCAGTAATTTATTATTGTAGCCATTGCAACCTTTGAAATATCCAGAGTCAATAGAAAACTAAACTCTTAACTAGCATAAAAGAACTATTTATCTGCAGACTTGGTGTAATTAGCAAATATTTCTAGAACTTTCCGAATCATACAAACAAATAGCTTATGACAAAATGTGTGTGTGTCATATATGTAATTATTGTTTTATTTAGGGAAGAGATAATAAATGGAGTCTTAAGTTAATTTAAAGTTTTAAATAAATTAATTTGGAAATTAGTATTTTGTCGGTCAATTCTTCTACTAATACCACTAATTAAAGCAGTTTATTATATTATTTTTTCGATTGAGCTAGGTGAGATTTATCAGGCACTGAATTTGGTGGCTGTCATCATCCAGAGCATACTAGTTACTTCTTGTAATTAACTGATGCCTGAAGTTTACTTCAAAATAAAGTGCTTTGAATGACAGGGCTTGAATCCAGCAGCAGAAGAAGTTCTGTAGCTTGGAAATGTGGCTGTAGATTATACCTTGTAAAATCTCGGTCTAGCTATAGGTACCCTCTGGGTATTTTTCTCTGCCCGAGGAGCCGATGTCACGCAATACTAAATTGCAGCTGGAATAGATCTAATTCATAATAAATAATTGTGTCATATTTTATGAATAAAAGAAGTCAGCAATGTATTACAAGTTTGTTTTTACTAAAGAGTAAAAAAAAAATTAATTATTCTATTTTTTTTATATTCGATCTAATCTCCCACCTGGTTCAATATACTCATAAGTAATATCATTAAACTGAATTCAGTCATTCTTTTTCCCAAGAATAAGAAATACAAATAAAACCCTAAATATGATTTTTTTATTTTTTTTTTATTTAACATGCACACATTACATTTTATTCTTTTATTAATTGGTTAAGAGCAAATTTACTATTAAATAATTATTGAGCTTTTTACGGTTTCATTTTACTCATACTTAATTCTGAAATCTTATATGTCAGGATCTTATAAAAGAGTTTCCAAAAATGTTCAAAATAAAAAACCTGTGTGCTATTACTGGCAGTTGAATGTTCTTTGAAAATTTATGTAAAATTACATTTTTCTAAAGATATTCAATATTCAATACTAGATGATGGAAATAGTCCAATATTTAAATACAACTAAAGTATTGTTCATCTATGAAGAGAAATTCAAATTCTATTTTTCTTGTATAGAATGCAACTAATATTTTATAAAATGCAACATTTTTCTTTGACATATATTTAATTGGACCTGAGCAAATTTATTGTTAAATAAATAATTATTAATATTTTTTTATACTAATCCTTCTAAACACTTTTCTTCTTCCTTTCCTTTATTTCTGCTATCTTCATATACAATATTGCAATTCAAATAATTCTTCTTACACTTTTTTCAGCCAAAACTTATTATTACTAGTAGGAAATAGAGAATAGAGAGAAGTAGAAGAAGTGAAAAAGATCTGATGAAGACTGCAAGGTACAGTCTAAACCGTAATAATAATAATAATAATAAAAAGTTTTTGCTGAAAAAAGTGTAAGAAGAATTATTTGAATTGCAATATTTTTCTATAATATTGTATTTTTTACTACAGATGCTCTCTTCTGCCACATTTTAAACAAAAGTTTATTCTTTTTATAAGGGAGGCCATTTTAATTTCATATCAACAATTTACATCTAGGATTTTTAGCAAACTAAGTTATTTGATATTACTTCCATTTCACTTATCATTTTATAGATACAGAATAGATATCTATATTTTTGAAAACCTGTTTTCTAGTATTACTTTATTATTAGGTTTCTTATATATTGTTATTTCTATGTTATTTTCTCTATATTTAAAATTTTAATAAATTAGTACATGTAAAAAAACTTTTTTTCTATGAAAAATTTTGTTTTTTATCTACTTAATATTAAATGCATATGTGAAGTGATTTAATAATAATTGTTATTTATATTTAACATAATACAATCAATACAAAAAAAAGCGGAAGAAAAGACAGATTATTTTATAAATATTTTCATCCATTTCATTCTTTGTCCAATTTATTTTATTCATCACAATTTCTTATAATAAATTTAAATATTTTCTTTATCTGTTTGCATTCTCAGTATGAGATTCATTTCCTTTTTGTTCATTACTAAAAAAAAATATCCACAAACAATAAAATACTGGTAATTTATATTGATTTTCCTTTAATTACATATTGTATTAAAAAAACATCACAAATAATATACGTTCTCTGTCTTTGATATTACTAGCATTTCGTTATATTCCCAGTGGAGGAGTCAATAAATACTAGATGGTTCTATTATCAATGCCTCGAAATTCTCACGATTATTTTCTGCCAACCCATTTTTGTTCAGAACATAGGAAAATGGTAGACACAAAAAAAAAAAACAACTTCCTCTCCCAGCCAAATAATACCCAATGACTTTATACAATCAATAAATTGATATACTTACTTTTCCTAGATAAAATATTCCATACTGAATAAGTAACATGTAAATTACTACCTTAAAAATGTAGATATAAGAACAGAATTATTTTTTCTTTAAGTATTATATTTAATTTTAGAACTATAGAATAAATGTTTAAAATTTGTCTTACCATAATTATGCAGATATGCTAAATTTATAAGTAAAATTTTCCAAATATTCCCAATAAACTAAACATGTTATTAAATTTAATGCATGTGCTATGTCAAAAACAATTACCCCTTTCTTTCATAAAAATGTATTCACTAACCTTTTTGTATTATATTCACTGTCTAAACTAACAGGTTCAAATAAAGCTACGTAGATAAGAACGCAAGTAAGAAGAAACAATACAGTCAGTGTATGGGCTCTCCTAAAAAAAAAAAAATAATCATATATTAATTTTAAAATATTTTTTAAAAAGGATTCAAAAATATAAATTTCATACAGCAAAATAATATATGTAAATAATTGATTAAGTAATTTAGCATTGTAATAAAACAAATATCAAAGTTTAAATAAAACAATATGAGACTTAGGAGGTATAAAATAATTAAAACAAAAAATGAAAAATAATTAAAAAAGATAAATCGGAAATAAATAATTAAAAGTAAGACATTATGATTATCAAGAAACCATTTCTGATCAGTGAAAGAAATAGTTAGATTAACAATAATTCGTAGTTAATAAGGAAATTATTAACATCAAAGGTTATGTAACAACAAATATAGTATTAATACAAATATGCTTCTAACAATGTTCTGTTGTTTTCTTATACAGCGATATCTATATTTATATGTCACTACATATATGTTGATATGAAGACTCACAAGATACTGATATAAATATATTTTGTGGGTTCATTTGTTAATGATTTTGATTATGAATATATATATTCTGCATGTTCAACTACTTCACACTCAATCTCATTCTTTACCTCACACTTAAACTCGTTACAATTTGAGATCTAACTGTTTTGCTTTGAGAAGTTAACCTTGACAATGGCGGATGCTATTTTGTTGAAATGTTGGGAAGTAAGCAAAAATAAAAACACAGTTTAACCCAAAAACTATTTTATTTACATCATATAACTGTGAAAACATTATACATTTATAAAATGCTCTGTTAGCTGATTTTTTTTTTTTACAGATGATGGAATTATGGTAAGAATTTAATTAAAAACAATTACATGTGAAATGCACCAGAAATATTATGGTTTTAGTGCTTACTAATTAATGCATTCAGATAAGTCTTTTTCAAACTGGCAAACAATTGTAATATTAGAAATAAACATCTTAGAGTAGAAAAAATACCAATACAAACCTCATTAAAAAAAGGGTACATACCTGATTGAAAAAAACATTAAGGAAAGAAAAAAAATCATTATCACTATCATATTCAACCATTATTTATCCTTTCAGATGGGAAATGCTCAATTTTACTTACCAATACCATCAAATATTTAAGCAAATCTCCTTAACCATAAGAGAAAGAATCTCTCCAACCGACTCTCACAGAGGAACAATGAAGGAGAGGCAGTAATCACTAGATTTGTTAAACGTTAGATGGTGAGCTTGAATGGGCTTCCTTCATTGTTTTCTTCTTTATTTAACAAGTTATACATTGTTTTATAGAGCAATGGTAGATGATTAGCTGGGTCATCCATGGGCCAACTGTTCAAGAAACAATCCCAAGCCTCTTAAAAAGAGTTCACTTGACTTGGACTCAAACGCCAAGTCGTAGACATAATAAACAGAAAAGCTACCTTTGTATCATAAGATCCTTCAAAATACTGCTAGAACAAATTCACTAAAACCTTTCTTTTTCAAGCATTTAAGAATATTTTTGTTTATTATTAAATCATTTCCAATAAGAGTACTCAAACCAGTTTAATTCTATTATTAATTTCCTCCATTTATATTTCCATCTGCATTAATAATTTGACTAATATATTTCCATCTGCATTAATAATTTGACTAAAGTATTTGTAGTGTTACATTTATATGTTGGACTATTTCCATCATCTAATATGAGTATTGAATGTCTTTCAGAAAAATTTAACTTTATTTGCATATTCCAAATACATTCAACTGTTACTAATAGCATACATGTTAGTATATGCAAAAACGTTTTGAGAGGTATCATTCTCCCCACTTCAGGTGTTGCTGGCCTGACCAGTGACAGTACTAATATAGAAATTGAATCCGGACCCTTAGATTCTTTGAGTATTGAATTTTAATTGTAATGCTCTATCCAACTGAGCCAAAACAATTTATAGTGTTAATTTCTAATATATTACTCACATTTTCTTGAAAAGACATTGAACATAATCAATTTATTCTATGTTCTAATTCCAACTTTTACTGAGTTCTTGTAAAATTTCCTGAAACTCTGAAGCATTTATTTGCAATATTAACTATATCACATGCAGAATTTAGATTTTTTGTCATACATAATCTCCATTCTCTTTTACTCTGTAATAAAAAGTTTTGAAGAGATTAAAGAATCTCTCTGATTTATACATTTGCCAATATTAATCTTATTAGTGCTATTCAATTGTGTTTCTTCAGATTTTGACAATATTTTGGATCTGTCTCTTGATGCTCCAAGATTTTTATTATTATATATCATTCTACAATAGCTTATAAAATTAAATGCCTTTTCCTACTTTCTAAATCTAATAGAAAATGGCAACTCATTCTCATCAAATCTTTAAAAATTATTTCAATTCAGCCAGCAAATCTTTTTATAACTTCTCTTATTATTTTAAGCCAATAAACATCACATGACCACTAGCTCTTATGCTTGTGTATAACTGTTGTTAAAACAGGCAAAACTCACAATACGTATTACCACACACAGCAAACTAGAGTAATCAATGGATGCCAGAAGGCTTGTGCATGAAATTTCCAATCTACTACCTACTCATCCAATATCCCCAGACTGGTTTCTGGCTTATGACCTTCGACAGTGAGAAGCCTTGGATCTGAGAGCACTGCACCTAGATCTTAGGATCTAATGCAACCCTCCAGCAGCCACTTTTTATCTCCACTTAACTACAAAACTACGAGTCTTAAACTGAAAATACCTTAATGTTTTCAATCCAAGCCCATTAGCTTACATTGTCATATGGGTCTGAACTCAGTTCAGAACCCATACATTTTGATGTCTTTGGTTCTTTAATAACCATAGCCACCACTATCCTATTAGGCAGGATTGGTTTTAAGCCAAACATCACATGATCACCCCCTCTTTATGCTTGTGTATAACTGTTGTTAAAACAGGCAAAACTCACTATACATATTGCCACACACAGCAAGCTAGAGTAATCAATGGATGCCAGAGGCTTGTGCATAAAATCTCCATCTAGTGCCTACTCATCCAATATCCCCAGACTAGTTTCAGACTAGTTTTGTAGTTAAATGGAGATAAAAGGTGGCTGTTGAAGGATTGCATTAGGTGCAGTGCTCTCAGATCCAAGGCCAAAAGCCAGAAACTAGTAAGGGGATAATGGATGAGTAGGCACTAGATAGGGATTTTATGCACAAGCCTTCTGGCACCCATTGATTACTCTAGTTTGCTGTGTGTGGCAATATGTATAGTAAGTTTTGCCTGTTTCTCTTACTATTTGAATATAAACAATTTAAAATTCAGCCAGTTTTTTGTGCGTATTTATTTAGTTTGAATCTAATCTTTTTATATATGGGATGATCTTATAACATTATAAAACTTAAGTGCCCTCTAATAGCTCTTTATTTAACTAAGATATAAGATGTTACATAACTGTCAAATTCTGAAATGTCAATTACAGTACGAAGAGTTGGAGCATAACAGATAACAAATTTCCTCTGAAATTAATCCTGCGAGTCTTGTATTGTCATAGTTCAAATTCAGAATTTTAGCTACTACATAAAACATTATACTTTAATTAAATGAGCTAATCTATATATTGCGTTTGAAACGCACATATGTGAAGCTATATTATGAATTAATAATTGCTTAGTGCTTTCGGGAGCTAATAAAATGCACTTAATTGCGCTCATTTAAAATATAAGATTTACCACTGTAATTCACAAATTATAAGATGGATAATGATCTTTGTATACATTTTACATTGAGGTGACAGAACACTAATAGGTCTAGTATTTTTCAATCTTGACATCGATGTAATCATTGTAATCCGATTTTTAATTTGTATTTATTTTTACATATTTCTCTTGAGCACTAGCTTGCCCTTAGATTGAAATAATATATATAAAAAGTGCCATTATATTATAAGCCTAAAATACTGAAGCAAATCTGTTCTCACCTGTTAAAGATATTTACCTGTACATTTGATATGATTATGACTGAAATTAATTATATATAGAAGAGAAATGCTTTTATTCTAATATTTGGGCTAATTAAATTCCTGTAATTTAATTGGCAGTTTTTCCATCTTTCAGATTGCTTGATGGTAAGTTACTATCGTAAAAAATTAATCAAAATTTATCTTTCTATGACATAATCAATAACTTTTACATTGCATTTATCTTCTATTACAGCAAGAAAGATTGAATGACTTCAGTGCAAAGAAACGTTATGTGTATATTACAAAAGTTATGTTGCCTTTGGAATCAACAAAGAAAAGTAGATTCTCATAAATACAACTGTTTCTGCAGTATTCTTATAATGCTTTCCAGACTTCCTTTCAACAATAATATGACAGACTAAGATGTTAAATGCAAGATTCTCAACACAATTGTCTCATTTGAAGCACATTAGTGAGAAGAAAATTTACACAAAAAATATATTTCTAATAATAGGCTATTTAAAGCTGCCAATTATGTGTATATAGTCCTATGATGGTTATTACAGTGGATTAATGGCATATTCAAAATATATGTTTTTGGGTTGAAACTCAACTTCTAATTTCTGGATCTTAAATATTACATGATTGTGTAAACAACTAAGCATTTGTTTATTTTTGATTAGTTAATATTGTTGTAGCACATATCCAACCACAAATCTCCCAAATGATGGAAGACATAATAATCCAAAAATAACATTTTATAAACAATGCAGACGTGGCAATAGAAGGGTTAAGTTTATTTCAATAATTGTGAATATGTGGGTGTATTATGTCTATACAGTATCTCAGAAAAAATATATATTTTTTTGTTAATTAATTATGACTAATTGTCAAGAGAACAAAAGGGAAGTAAAACAGATTCAAAACAAACTGAAATTGTTATAGCAAGACAGTTTTCAAGTTTTAAAAATCTTCATATTTATAATGTGGTTTATTAAAAAAAAATTCAAATTTTCAAAAAAAATATTTTTAAAATTTTTAATCCGTTTTCCTTTTTTATTTCTAAATTTATTTCTATGTTTATCAATAAACATGCCGTTGAGATAGATTCATATAAAGTTTGGATGGAAGTGACTTGCTTTTGTTTTTCTATAAATATCAAAAAACATGTAAGATAACTTATAAAAAACTATGACAGTAATTTTAATTATCAGAAGACATTTTGCTAGAAGAAAGAGAATTGGAAAAACATTTAACGTGAAAGTCATTGTCGGATAGCATAGTATTCATTACAGCCTGCCTTGGTGAAGTACATCATGCAAACATCACATAATCACTAATTCCTATGTTAGCACATAACTGTTATTAAAACGGGCAAAACTCTCCATACAGTAGTGCCACTCAGTGCAATAAAACCAGAGATAAAAGGTGGCTGCTGGAGGGTTGCATTAGATTTTAAGATCTAGGTGAGTGCTCTCAGATCCAAAGCTCCTCACTGATGAAGGCCACAAGCCAGAAACTAGTCTGGTGATATTGGATGAGTAGGCACTAGATGGAGATTTTATGCACAAGCCTTCTGGCATTCATTGATTACTCTGGTAGGCACTGAGTGGCACTACTGTATGGAGAGTTTTGCCTGTTTTAATTACATCTCGCAAATATATATAAATACAGGTATAATGTTAAATATTTTTGTTCTTATTAAAATATGTGATGGCCACGTACACCCATAGATTAAATTTCATCAGAACATCAATGGTCCATCTCTCAGCTTGCATGGGTTGTTCTATAGAAGATGCGTTGACATTATCCAGCCTACAATTGGAAAGATGGCCCTAGCATAGAAGGAAGGTGTCTAGTTTATGAATAAAATATCACTATCATTCATTCTATTTTTCTATCCTACAAAAAAAGAAGAGGAAAAAATCTACTGATGCCTGCCAATTAAACAAACCAAAAACATGACCAATACACTGATTCCCCCACCTACTAACCAGTGAAAAAATTTCATAGACTATTTAATATAATAAAGTAAATTTACTTTATTCTACACTTGTAGATAATAATTTAATAGATTAATTTATATATTTCCAACTAAATCAGGAAGTACATAGGGTTAATTAATGACTACAAAAAGGAAACAAATAAATAATCTAAAGAATTATATACTGTAATCATTATGAACTATAGCTGAGTACACATTGGAATATTAACTTTTTATATACATGTTTTTTTTTTTCTTTGGATGACAAAAGGTGAACAGATTGAAGTAAAATCTTTCTATTATTATTATTATTATTTTGTGAAAACATTATATATGATTTTACTTTTGTTAACAATTAATGCTTTTAAAATATTTATTTTTTAATTAATACTAATCTACTTACAATGAAAATATTATATGTTTGTTTTCTCAAAGTAAGGATATACATTTCTTTTATATATATTATCTAGTTTCTAAACACATTTATTATTGTTGTTATTATTCTGTTATATGATTCAAATATTGTTTAGACATCTGGACTAATAAAAAAATTTTTTGTTTTAAATTAATAATAAAAGCTAATGTAATTTTATTAAATATCATTATCTAGAAAGATAATGCCCATGTTAAGTTATTGATGGTTGTACTATCCATTTTGAAATAAAGTATATTGTATAAAAGAGTAAGTACACAACATTTGCCTTTGTTCATTTCATTTATATATTTCACTAATTTATTAGAGGTTTAAACAAAGTAGTTCAATGTCATGAATGAGTTTCATGAACCTCAAGCTAGGGTTTGGTGCTGATAGGATAACCGCTAAATAAATATAGATTCAAACCTGGATTACTAGGGGTGTGATTATGGGTATTAAGTAATGCGGCCACAAACAAATAAATCCAGGTGATGAGCAGGAAATATTACAGCTGGAGAGTCTACATTACCAGCAATAGTATTTTGAACCAGTAATGCCCTTCAGCATGCTCATTACAAATTGTGATTGAATCAATACATGTAGCAAGTAATTCCAATCTGCCATGTATATGTCCATTTACATCTAATGCATCAACATGAAGCTTGTTGAAGTATGAGCTAGTTGTCATGCTGTTACACTATATATATATATGGTTATATGTTATCCCAGAAAAGATGATGCAATAGATAATTATGATAAAATATGGCCTGTATAGCAATTTATTAATTTTATGCCATATTTTGATAAAAATTTAGAATGAACACAAAAATCTCCCTACCACTTTGTTCACTTGCACTTCATTAACATTGAAAATGATATATTGCTGATTTAAAATTTTTTAAAGATAACTTATTTGTAAATTATACATTATGGTTTAATTGTTAATAGATTAATGTTTGACTTTGTATCAACAACTAGTTAATTTGTTAAACATTTTTAGAAAAATTCAGAGTTCATTTATATCTTTAAAAATTCGGCTGTTAATAATACACAGATTATTATAGAACACAATGCTTTGAATAGCTGTTGCTGACTTGAATAGAGTGAGGATTGTATTGGTAACCTTTAAGTTATTGAATACTAAATTTAAAATGAACATCTATCAAAGACAACAATAAATAGGAATTTGGCTCCATTTATGACGATTTGTGTCAGAATTTAAAAATAGCTGAAGTTTACAAAAGTTTATTTCAATAATATAGCTAGTAAATAATTCTATAAGAGAAAGAGTTATTGTTGGGGATGGTAAATCTGAAGCATGTGAAATGAGAACCAATATTATAAAGGGCATACAGTAGCTCTAATTCTGATTTACATTTTTATTAGAATGGTCTTTGGAAGCATTAGTTGATGGCTTTGAAAATCAGACATTAAAGTGAAAAGAGATTTGATTGTGGGGTTTTTAATTTGAATTGCTAAAACTCAAAATAAGAACTTCAACTTTTTAGAATGTGATTTTATAATAAAGCGATCAGTGTATCACCCTTGGACATTCAAAGAACGATTTACAGAATGTACTTAATGTTTTGAAACTCAAATTCTTTATCAGTGATTGATAGAAGAAATCTTCCTTAGCAATATTTAGCTTGGATTTGTTAGCTTGAGAATATTACCATCACCATTTTCAATTGTCTATTCAGGGTAGCATCTTCAAGTTTAACCTAATTTCACTTAATCTCTAGTCTCTTTTCCATATCATCCTATCATCCTTCTCAAAGGAGATCTCTTTTTAGGCCCTGGGATCAAGTTTAAGACTTCAACTGTCCATCTACTATCATCTTTTCTAACAATATATCCAACCTCAACATCATTTCAGTTTCCTAATTCTTTCAATAATGCCACTGATGCCTGTTTATTTTCTCACCCATGGATTTCATTTTCAATCACTTTTTGTTACTCCTAATCCACATCTATTCACATTTTATTGACAGATATGAAATCTTTGTAATACTCTTTTGTTAAATGTTTCTTGTCTCAGATTCCATAAATAAGAATTAGTAAAATAAACATAAAATACAGAGACTTCACATTACTCAATGAAGTATTGAGTGATATATGTTGGAATTAACAAGAAGAGATGTAAAATGAAATAAATGGGTGAGAGAAGAAATATGTGTTACTGACATTGAAAGAATTAAGAGACTGAAATGGAGTTGAAATTGACATATTGCTAGAGAAGATGATAATAGATGGACAGTTGAAATTTAAAACTGGATTCCATGAGATTGTAAAAGACCTAGAAAGAGATCACATATGAAATAGATAAATGAAATAAAGACATGTTGGGCTGAGGAGAAGACAAAAGACTAGAGATCGAAGAAGATGGATTTAACTTGGAGAGATCTTCATCATGAAGTAGATTGATAATTTTGAAAATGATGATGATGATGATAAATACATATACAAAGGTGGACTAAATAATAACGAATCATTCTTTGGTAAGTATGCCTGCTGACATGCATGCTTCTGCTGCTACATATTTTTTACTAGGGTCCTTCTGTATCAATTTGCCAAATGACCTTCCTTATTGCATAAAATCACATCATTAGCACATTCTTTTGTAAAGAGCGTTTCACATATTTATCGATTTTTGTAATAGCTTAAAAGTTGGACTAATGCGAAATTCTATTTTCTTTTAGAAAAAATGGCAGGGAAAACACAAGTTTACAAATGGTTTAATGAAAATGTCAAATTCACCATATCCCAAAAAAAGTGTGGAGAGTGAAATACATGGTCAAGACAATGCTGATTTTTTTTTTTTGATACAAATGGTATTTTTTCTCTCAGAATTTGTAAATGATTGTTTGAGCTGATGCAGTAAATGTAAATATCACATCTTGTGGCAAAGTGAGGAGTGCTAGTTTCATCATGGCAATAATTTTTAATTAAATTCAGCATAACCCAGCTTATCTATCAGTCATATTCCCTTGATCTCTAACCATATGATTTTTTTATTCTCTTGGGTGAAAAAATGGCTCAAAAATTTTTTTCTGTGAACTTAGAAGTGGTGAAGAAAAAAACGAGCAGGCGTTAAAAGGCATCACTTTGTTAGTATTTCCAGATTACTTCGAAAAGTGAAAAACACATTTACATTGATATATTGTATTAAATAAAAAGTATTTTAAAGAAGATTAAATTTATAATACTTAAAAAAAATAAACAATTTTTTATTAAAAAATTCCAGTTACTTTTGCGATCATGCGTATTTAAAAATCTTTTTTAAATACATAAACATATTTCCTTTTAGTACTAAATTACTTCTATCGAAAGTACTACAATTTCAATTCTATAATTAACTTTATTCATTAAATTTCCGGTATTAATAATTTGATTATAGTATATATAATTGTTAACTTGTGATTGATGATTATTAATTTTTTTATTTTCTTCAAAAAAAAAAAAAAAAAAAACATTGAATATTATTTGAGACTTTTTGGTATTTATCTTTACTTTATTACCGTTACCTGATAACTCTTGTAACATTTCCAGAAACCATAAAGCAATTTTTTGCAAAAGCAACCACATCACTTGAAAAATCTAAACAGCTTCTAATCTCCATTTATTTTTTCTTTCTCGGAAAGTTTTGTGATAATGGTATTGTAGTTGTAATTATGCGTTAAGACTATTTCCATCATTTTGTTCAATGTTTTTAGAAAAATTCAAACTTTATTTAAACTTTTCAAATATCTTTAACTGTTGCTACAGAGTAATATATAACAAAATTTTCAAATGATATTATTCTAGTCTCTTCTTCAGGTGTTGCTGGTCTAACCAGTAACAGAATTGCAAGAGAATCAAACCTGGGATATTTAGATTTGTGAATATTTAGTTAAAATAAGGCTCAAACAAACTAGGCTATTCTATCAAAGACAACAGTCAGCAGAAATTTCACATACTTATCTATGAGAGATCTCAAGATTTTTCCATTTTTTTCATAAGGGCAAAGTTGATAAGAAGTTTCCAAACAATCTGAATTATTACGCTAGGTTGACTTATAATATTGTTTACCATTATCATGTGAACAGCTTATTTAAATTTTCTTCTTTGGGTTTTTTCTTCTCTGTACAATAGTTTTGTCTTTTCCCAATTAAACATACGTTCATAGATACACACATGGTCTGCTACTTAAGATGGGTCTGTTTTTTTCATTTTTAATCATCAGTTTATGTTCTTTTTATCATTTTTCAATAGAATTGGTTTCCTCATTATATAACTTTCCACAATCACATGATATTTCGTAGATGACAGGTTTTGTTTTTCAATATTTCAAGTTTAGATTTTGTAGAAGTTGGGATTTTTCATAGTTACAGCTTTGGAAAGCTGTTCTGATGATATTACACCGAATGCAGATTTCTTTTAGTTTGTTTACAATCTATGATATATGAGGATACACTACAATATCTATAATTGTTTTTTTTTCTTTTGATATTTCTTATTGTTATCTATTTAAAGTTTTCTTAAAGACAGTTAATGAATAATCATTTTTCATGAGAGTTTGTTCCATATAGATCGTCCTTTGCCCAATCACTACTTAGTGAAAAACTACTTTTACCTTGTTCCATACTTATAGCATATTTCCATGTTTTACGTTCCTGTCATGACTGAATGTGTGCACTAAGGATTTTCCTGTATGTATGGGTTTTTTATAAGTTGTATTTTTTCCAAGAGGGAATCTTGTCACAAGAACATCTAAGAATGCTAAATTTTGTTCCTATTCTGATTCTATTATGAAATTAATTGAAGGGGATATGTTATTGATGTGTGTCCAAAATGTTTGTATATAGTCTTTTACACCACAACATATGTATTACCAATATAGCAAAGCTAGACTTTAGATGGATATAAAGTAATAATTATGGCAGTACTTTCAAATTCATAATTTACATTTAATAAGTCAACACTTCAATAAGTATTCCTCTATTTCTTTTTTTTATTATCTAAAATGGCACATATAAAATAATCCTCAACATAAAATATTTCATTTTATGAACCATTTGTTTTCATATTCCTATATATTGAGAAATGAAATGTGGAAAATATAAGCAGATACATAAATTGGTTGTTGAATTTATATATACTTGTTTATAACATATATATAAATATTTAATCATTAAAACTAGTCAATACATAGACAATCCCAATATCAATAACAATCTCAAACTGTTGTCAAGGCAACCTCCTTTTAACAATATATAAATATGTGTATAAAGCTACTCACAGAAGAAGCCAGATTCCCAAAGAATCATTCAAATATGTCTCTTGATTATATTAATGTCAATCTATTTTCAGGCTTGTTAAAATCATTAGAATTTCATTTGAATTAATATCTGAAATTATAATTGGCTTAATTAATATAAAAACAAAAATTGGCATTAATAAAAAGTGTTAGTCTTTTTGTTTGATTTATTCCTATATAACAAACCAAGAATCAAATAAAAGTGTAAATTATTGTAGTAATGTTTCACAATTGGTTGTTATGAATAGATTTACAATATCAGGATTACTTACTTGAACAAATAAACATCACATGATCACCACCTCTTATGCTTGTGTATAACTGTTGTTGAGACAGACAAAACTCACTATACGTATCGTCACACACAGTAAACTAGAGTAATCTATGGATGCCACTGATTACTCTAGCTTGCTGTGTGTGGCAATACCTATAGTGAGTTTTACTTGTTTTTGATTACTTATTTGATAAGCCATGGGTTATTTATGGGCTTAGTTTAAAATCATTAGTTAAATATTTGTATATACTTTATATGCATTATTATTTTACAGCCTTTTGGTTAACCTTGAGAAAGATTATATTTAAATAATCGAAACATTTGATAATTATATATCATTTTCAACTGATTCAAAAATAAATTCCAAGATTTTACAATAGATTGATAATGTCTAATAAGTTGTGTTTCAAAACAGCAATACATTTATGAAATCAAAGCCTTTTCTAATTAATGATACATAAATATATAGAAAATAAGATTTCATCACACATTTTAATTATTTCATAGATGATTCGTGGAGCAAAATCCTGCTTATTCTCTTGGCTATTAGAAATTTAGCTTTTCCTTCAATCTTAACAATTTATATTGACAATAAACTAATATATGTATCAAAGATGATTTTTTATTTACAAAAAAATGTGGAATACTATAATACTTTTTGTAGAAGTATTTCCACCTTCTATTAAACATGTGATGAAGATGCAATATATATTTACATATAGAAATACACATTTTCATATTAATATCTAAGGTATTAACAGCTTATAAATATATGTCTTTATAAAATCATACATCATTGAAAAGTAGAAATCTAGATGAAAAATAATCAATTTTTTAAAATCTCAAAAATATTTTATTTTTTTTACATTTGAAATCTTTTATCAATAATGAATAGAAATAGATAAAATTAATAAATTAATTTTATTTTCTTGAATGCAAATGCCTATATAATTAAAGCAATGATTTGTATTTATATTTTTAATTGTTTTTATTTGTTAACTGGTGCATTCCATCTAACATCTATTTAAACCACTAAGATATTGGATGAGTAGGCACTAGATAGGGATTTTATGCACAAGCCTTCTGGCATCCATTGATTACTCTGGTTGGCACAGGGTGGCACTACTGTATGGAGAGAGTTTTGCCTTGTTTACTAACATCTGTTTCTGGTCGATTGCTAATTAATAAGTCTTGCATCATTAAACCCACGTGGTATCAAACTTTTATTTTTAATTTTATATACTTGAAATTAAATTTTTTCATCTTATGTTAAATCATTAGTTGGAAGATCATACTGACCAGTGGTCAGCTTTTGTAATTTTTTTTATCTGAGAATCGTGCAAACCTTTTTTCTTAGAATAATCATCTAAGACAACTTTTTAAAAACAAAAATAGATAAAACAATAAGAGAGAGGAAAATCCTAATATTCCTGTAAATGATTAATTCTGTATATAAAAAATTTTGTTTTTATAAGATAGTCAACCTACATTCAATCCAGAATCAATAGATATTTTTTTCTGACTCAGTGAAACAGAAAAAAACCAACTCATGATCAAAAATTATTCATGAAGACATGTTGGATATTTCACTTTTATAAATACTTTGACAATACAAAAGAAGAGTATATCGTATCTTTGATAGTAATAATTTGTCACAGAATAACCAACTTCCGAACTGCTTCTTAAGATGACTGATTCTTATCTCATATAGGATATGTGAAAATCTATTTCTCGTAAACTTATCTTTTTATCAATTTGAATTACACAAAAGAGCAATCCCGATAACAAACATAGTCTAAATCTTTACAATATTAATATCAACTATATTCTTTATTAATTTTTACAATGTTTTTTTTACAGATAGTTTTTGATTGCCCCAGCAATCTACTTCAGAACTTCTACTTATATTTGAAATTAAGTTCTGAAGAAGATTGTGGAGCAATCGAAACTGTCTGTAAAAACGCATTGTAAAAAATAATAAAGAATATAAATGATATTAATATTATATGGATTTGGCAATGCAATAAGAAAGATAAAGTTAAATCCTTACAAATTTATAATTTTCTAGTTGTTTTCATTAAACATATTGGAAACAGAAATGTGTTCTTATTGATTTTTCTTCACCAGTTTTAACTTCTAGATAATTTCGTTTTTTAAAGCTGAAATTGATTATTTTACTTCAGTAAATAATACATTTGGAATCATTTTTTTTTATTGTCAAGTTTCATCAATAAAAGTACCATGACTTATAAAATGATTTTAAAAAAAACTCTCGTTAAACTTTTTTTATAATCTTTTTTTTTTATTAGCGATTCTTTTAAAGTCAAAATGCGTAAATAATGTTTAGTCTTTTGTTATAGATATATGTTAACTTTCTTGGTATTTTTTTAATTACTTTTTAATTGATTTTGTTTAATTTATCATATTTTGGCATTATCAGTAACAACAGCAAAAAAGTTTAATTAATAGCAATAGATCAAATAATCAAGAATTCCAAATAAATGATGCACTAAAAAATTCACAAAACTAGTGCATAAAAAAAATCACAATAATTTATATGCAATAAATATGTAACATTGCTACATTTAAAATTTAAAACCGAACAAGAACTTTTGATCAACCTTTAACATAAATAAATAAAACGACAAAATAAAATCATGATGTAATTATATTAGTACAAAATATATTTTTAAGAGGTTTTTCCCGATATTTTTATAAATTAAGAATGCAAAATTATTTATTTCAATACTCTTTGATATATATATTAAATATAATCTAATTATCAGGACACGCATTATGAATTATTTTAAAAGATTTAAAATAGGATGGAAAAAGCGAATGAGAAGCCATAAAAAATAACACAGGCTAAAGCGACTCTTAACTATATTACATACAAAAAATAAAGAAACAGACCAAATTTGATTGAAATACGGCATCAAGTTTTCCGAAAAAAAAAAATGTTGCAGAGCTATTGAAGAAACCTTTGACTCTCTCCAAAAAAATTAGACTAAAACGATTGTAAGTTTTTAATTTTCGACTTCGCTTTAAACAATTCAATTGTTATTGTCCTTTTTAGTCCCTATAAACGAGTTCACTTTTTTACCCCCACAGTAATCAAATTTAGATTTTAAGTACAGTATTCCAAATTCTAGACTATGTTTACAAATTATTCCGTCTGCTACTTTTCTTACCATTATGCACATAAAAGCAAAAAAGGAAAGGAAATATCTTACCAAAAAAAAGTGGTTGTTCCATCATCATAAAAATCTTTTTTTTTGTACCACTCCCAATCGTGAGCTGTAGGAATTTTAGAAGTGTTACATTCATCTTCGGAATAATCACCATTGCCAACTTGAGTTTCTTGAACTGGTTGAGACTTCATCGCAAAATGTTCTTATCGTGGGATAATTTTCGTTATATATTTAATTTACATTATTTAAATAAACTTATGTGCAAGCTAAGATATATATAAAGATATGAAAAAAACTACTTGCGAATATAAAAGCGATAACAATGATAAAAATAGAACGAACACTGACTTTAAGTGCTAATTGTAAAAAAAAAAGGGGGTAATCAGTGCATTGAATCAGAATGACAAGTACTTGCGCCGCGTGTAGTATTTATAATTTGTTACTAAAAATATTTTAATAAGATATATTATTAAAATACAAATATATAATACATATATATGTTTTATCAAAATGTTTGTAAAATTACGTATATTTCAAAATGTAATACACATTTACGAAACAATCCTTTAAAATAGTCCACATTGTTTGGTTATTATTTTTTTTTATTTTTTTATTTTTTTATGAGACTATAAGTTAAAAGAGTATTAAATATTATTAAATTCACAAAGATTCCCGTTTGCTATTTAGCATATTGTAATCATTATTAAATATTTTATAAATATATTTTAATATGATTAAATTATTTACACTCAAACAAGGAAAGAAAGAGAGTGGCGATGCGGCTCCCAGTGGATCTCAGAAGAGAGCATCAGCTGCTCAACTCAGAATTACTAAAGGTACGACTTAAGATGTTTACTATAAAGTTTCGAAAGCGTTTTCTCAATATTAAGTTTATATTATCATTGTAATTTTTATTATTAAAAAAATAGAAACTGTGTAGAATATATACTTATCAATCGAGAAAAAAAAATTCAACAAAAAACTGGAATAACGTTTAACTTAAAATAAACGTCCATTGAACATTTCATTCCATGTTTAATTTAAAAGCTAAGGTTAATATAAATATTGCTTTGTAATTTATGTAAGAAATGATTTCGATTATTTTTACTTAAAAAAAATTAACTGAAATATAATTTTATTTACTAATTAATACGTAATTTTAACGTTATTGAATTGATGTAATGTTTATAAATATTGGCATTTCTTCTGCTCACTACGTATAAACTGTTAATAAATTATAGTCCTTCGTATATTTATAAATATATTGTGCTTGTTTTGCTTTAAAATAAAGCAAACACTTAGGAAAAAAATATAATTTGGATAGAATTTCGAAGAAAGTTAAAAATCTTAATAAAATACACATAACTTTATCGGTTCTCCCTTATATTATGTAAATATTATCCAGTACTTTTTTAGTAAAAAGTACTGACGAATATATGAAATTACAGACCAATGAAAAAGAAAGAATGATTTTGAAATAATAATTTAAAATTTTTAAAGAAGATCCAGCAGTATTGGCCACGTGTTAGCCGTTTGACTTCCCATATTTTTGCATTTAATTTCTCGAGCATTGTAAAATACAGAAATTTACATTTTGCAATGAAAAATATTCTTGAAATGATTAGTCTCAGTATAGTTAAAGTTCAGTTACAGAATATATCTAATAATAAACTCAAGTAAGAGAAAAAACAAAAATACAAAGCAAATATGAAAATCCTATAAGAAATTGAAATAAAAACAACTTAAAAAATCATAGTGGGGGTGAAATTCCGCAACTTAAATACAATTTATTTGTGTAGCAATTTAAGAACACACATGTATGTGTATGTTAAACTAATGTTGAGTATTTTTTGTTATTAAGTATTTTTTTATCTAATAAAAAGCCTCGACATGCTATCTATATTATATATAAAAAGGCATTGTATAGATTTAAATTTTTAGTTATTGTTGTATGGACTACCAACTTTATTGATCTATATAGTATTTATTACCAAGTGAATAAAAAATAATACATAAGCTTTTTTTTTTTAATTCATTGCTACAAGAGTATCCAAGAAAATAATATATTTAGCAGTAAAACTAATTTAGTTATCAAAATAATATAAATTAGGAGTAACTCCTCAGAGCGTGCATTTTAAAATCTCTATGCACTCTTCCGAGAAGATCGATTTTAAACGCATAAGTATATGTTTATGCTTAGGGTTTATTTTCTATATAAATCAGTCTTTCCTCACTGTGCTTAAATCAGGGCTTTAATCTATTGGGTGCCTGAATTATAATCTATCAATTGATTTGTACAAATTTATTAAATCTATCACGAGAGAGATGCAATCTCATTTTTAACTACCTGCAAATAAATACAAAGTGAATTTAGAATTTACTGTAATATAAACTATTACTTATATACTGCACATACATAATATTATAAGTCAGGAATGACTTCTCAGAGCATGTGCTTGCACACTACCATGAGAATTGATTTTAAACGCATAATTGTACATTTATGCTTAAGGTTTATTTTCTATATAAACTATTTGATCTGGGAGAGTGCACAGAGATTTTAAAGCACATGCTCTGAGGAGTTACTCCTGATTTATTATGTATGTATGTGTGCTGTGTAAGTAACAGTTTATATTATAAAATAATATCAATTATTTAACAAAAAAATATACCGATGTTTGCAAATCCATAACAAATATCTAAATATAGTTTTTGAATTTATGTCAAGTGTTTATTAAATATTGTAACTTTTATTTCATACAAATTTTATGAATGGGCTATCTTTTACTTTTTTTTTATTTAATACACAATTTTTATTGCAAAATATATTATTTTCTTCATCTTGTTTAATATATACTGGTAACAGTAAATCTAAGAATAAATGCAAAAATTTTACTTTTTATCAATTAGTTTTTTTTTTTCCTTCATGATAAGTACAATGTAGCTTCATCAAGCAGGTAGACCATTATGCTATATTAGCACCATTTTAACAATAGGAAGTGTTATCTCGAGATTCCAGTGATAATAGATTTTGATTATACTGCCATAAGAGAAATATGTTGGATCTAGTATTTAGCCATTCAATTAGTTTGACTTGCTTGAAAGAAAAATGTAAAAAAAAAAAGTTTTCCCACATGAGATAATGACTTAAACTAATTAGAACAGATATAGTTTTTAAAGGAATGATTTGTTACTGCAAAAATATATATTCTTAGTCTGATGAAGGATGGAAATTGTTGGAACAAATTAAATTTACATGCACTATATCAGATAGCAAGTTGTACTAGTCAATAATAGATAAGCTGAAGAATCTCATATACAGTATGTGATTTGGACAATTGAATTTTGTCTCTTATAACATTCTTAAGTAATAAACATCACATGATAACCACTTCTTATGCTTGTGTATAACTGTTGTTGCTGTGTGTGGCAATACGAGTATAGTGTTTTGCCTGTTTTAATATTCTTAAGTATGTACAAGAAATGTAATTGGCAAGAAAACCACAAAGACACAACAATGTTTTAAATTAAGTTTATTAAGAAGTAAATTTATTTCAAGTAATAACTTAATTTAACTTTTGACAGTTGAGTGGAAGAAATATTAATGGTATAATTGTAAATGAAAACAGTTTTACCATAGAATTGCTATACTGTTGATTTGTTACACTGTAAAAGAAATTGTCTGTTAATTGAAAAATATTTTAATATGTCAAAATCAAACGGAATGTTTGCGAGATTTTTAAAGATTAATAACAGATCACCAGCAAAGAATACAAAATAATCTGTGACACTAGGGTGAAGCAGGAAAAGACCCTTCTATGTTTTTAATGGATCTTAATAAATTGTAAGCAATACGGATACAAGAAATGAACTCTAGCAAATATCTTTATGGCAAATAAATGGAGCTATTGAAATGTGGTAAACAAATGATTCAAATTCACGCTGTCTGACAAACAATGGTTTACATTAATATTATTTTAGTGAAAATAATAGCCTCCTGCTCTAACAACATTGCTTGAAAGACAACAATTTTTTTATAGTGTGGTATATGGTAGACGGTTTTAATAGAATTAACTCATTTAGATTTTTGATGAAACATGCTAAAATGTTCTAATCAATAACTTTTAGGGTGATTGGTTTTAAATTATCTACTGTATAAAAAATAATCAATTTTTTTATTCTAGAAGTCATGTGATGTTCAAACATCAGAAGTGATAAATTGATTTGTAGCTACAAGCCTTTAACTCTAGTCTAACATTCTATCTCTGCACTAAATTGCACATGGCAGCCATTACTGAAAAATATGTTATTGAAAAATTTCTTTGAATCAAAAAATAATGTTGATAGTTTTGGTAGAATATGTGACTGAACATAACTGATTAAATCTGGAACAATTTTGTAAATATTAGTATAATATGTTGTTTTAGATATATTTCATGAACAATTTTATTATACGGGGTATAATTAGAAGAATTCAGCTATTTCCAGGAAATAGCCTGCAGCATAATTAGTTTTTATACAAAATTTAGAGAATTTCTATATCAATACCTCTAACAGATTTCAGGAATTCTTGAAGCAGGAATAATATTTGGCCTGGCAAAATTTAGCTTAGTTTTAATAAGTTGTAAAAGATTTGGAATAATTTTATTCTATTTTAAGGAAACTGATGATTATGGTTAGTTTCAGTTTTTAACTTGTGGACTAAATATAAAAAAATTTTTAAGAAACACTTTTTCGCATAAATGCACTTTAAAGTAAAAAATTAATTTTCTTCAGCTTTTTTAGTATTTTTTATATTATGTGATCAAAATAAATATGTTGGGGCACATATATTTCAGAAATAGTCTAAATGAGCCCCCTATTATTTTATTTTTGATTACATAATACTAACAAAGCTGAAAAAAAAATTTTTTTTTCTCTTTTTCATACCTTTAAATTTTTTTATTTTTTAATGCATTTACGTGAATAAAAACATTTCCTTAAAAAAATTTTGTTTTATTTTCTACTTTTTAATTTTGTCCTAGTTCCACTTTGGTGATTTTTGTTTGATTTCATTTTTGTTCTCCTGAATATAATGGTCACATCGAGAAAATTAAGTTCATATTTATTTAATTCAAGTAAACAAAATTTAATAATAATGGGTGAATTCATTTAAATTATATTTGAAAATGTTGAACGAAATTGCATATATTTCAATTAATTATTCGGTTTTAAATTAAAAGAGTGTTGTTGAACTCCACTAGCATCAGTGTTACATATAATGTTAAAAATTTAAATCTTTTGTTTGCAAACTTTAAACAACTATTGTTATCAGAAATACATGTATATGGAAAGTTTTATCTAAGAAATAGAAGTGGATGAAAATTGAGTTACTAGATTTTATCTAAACAGAAAACTAAAAAATAGTAGTTAAATAAAAGCATATAAAAACTCTAAATTTCAAAATCTGAAGTAACATTATGTGTGAAGTTGATGTTATTAAAATAAGCTATTATTGAAAACAGAATATAAAAAGAAACTAATTAACAGATATTATATAGTGTTAACTTCAAATCATTGTGAATAGTTCATTTGATGCTAAATTGTCTAGATCTTTAAGTTGATTCTGACAAATGTTCAGAGAAAGTCACTTAGCAAATATGGATAGCTGTCTTGAAAACAGTAGGTGATACAATTAATGAGGATCCATATATTCCAAAAAAAAACAAAAACTGACTACACCGGGTAATCTGAGAAGAAAGTTAGTTCATCATTAAGTACATATAAAATCATTAAAGACAATAGTTGTATTAGAAGCATATAACAATTTTTGTTAAATAATATATATAGAGTAGTAGCATCTTTAATCTTATTAGTGAATAGATTGTTCTAAACTAGAAATGGTAAGCCTTTAATAAAGAAGGTGGTTATATTAAAAATACAGGAAGAATATACAGAGATATGTATCATAAGAATAATCCGTCAATTAAGTTGTAAAAATTTAAGACAAAGATTAATATAACACAAGGAATCGATGAGAATGGAGTAGTTACAATTTTAATTTATCACTCAGAATAATGTACAGTAGATTTTCTTACAGCAGTTATGATTCATACAAAAGCCTAATTGCTCAGAAATATGAAGATTTTAAATCAAATAGTGTAATCTTATATGTAACTAAAATATTGACTTGATATATTTCTTTTGAAGATTTGATATCATTTCAATTTGTTATATTGTTTGCACTGCCGCTAAATTTTGATCTGCATTCTGAAAAAAAAAATGCATATAATAAGAAAAAAGTGAATTACTATATATTTGATTGGTAAAGCAAGTGAAAAGAAAAATTTTATGAGCAAAATATTTATAATGAGATGTTGAAAGAAATTGTGGTAGGGGTAAACGGTTTTGATTTAGGAATAAGAAATGTAGCAGTATATTTATGTTTGCCACTTTAAAAAAAAAGTGCATGGCAATGCTTCAAATGGTATAGTAGAAATCTATTTATATTAATTCTTGTTAATTTAGGAATATTGCGATAAGAGCATATACTCATTCATGTAGTGCTATATGTCATCGCAGCCTTATACAGATTAAATTAGGGTTAAAGTGATCCACTAGAAAGTTGAAAAAATAATCTGAGTTAATGTATAGGATCTATTCAGATACTAGCTTAGAGGTCAAATGATCAGCATTGAAATATCAGAATGTAAAATTTATTCAGACAATCAAATGTTCAGTTGCTAGATACTATGTAACTAACATTTGAGCATCTAAATATATAATTTAGTAATATATAATTGAATTGATAGTAGCTTGGTAATCAAGGAATTGACATTTGCAAAATATATGGATTGTCATTTATAATTGAGTCATCAATAGCTCTGAACTTATGTGACCAATATTCATGCATAGTTAGTAGCTCAGAAGGCAATTGACTGAGTTTCAAATATCAAAATATGATTTCTGCAGATATAATTGAATGACCAGTAGCTAAGGTCAAGTGGCTAATGTCTGAGCACCAGTGACCAAATGAACTTAACATTTGCATTCATTTGGCTAAACTGAGGTAAAAAATAATAGGTAGAGCAATCTTTTCACTTGAGAGTCATGTATTATCTGAGCAATAGAAAAATTAATGTCCTTTAATTTTTGAATCCACATTATTGTAATAATTTGAGAATTGTTTTGTATTTATTTGGGAATATATTGGAATTGTTTGTTTTTAAATCCATTGCCACCCTAAACCAAGTAGGACTTAAATATGGGAGACTTGACTTGATACATGATTAAAATTAAAAAAGTAGAAATTGTAAATTCTATTAAGAAATAATTTCCTGATGTAAGTGGTAGAAGATTGATTTAATGAGTTTGAATATGACAGATAATTTAAATAGAAGGTAAATCTAGAGAACACTGCTTCCAATTAAAAGAATATTGAGTATAAACTTGATAAAAAATAAAATTTATGCAACACATTAGATTTAGACATCAGTTTAGAAATAACATTGAACATGATTTATGTACTTATTAATTTCTTCAAAAAATATTTTTCAAAAACATTAGACAATTCTAAATTTTATTATTTATTAATGTTCATGTATATTTTATATAAGCTTATATTTCTTAATTTTTTTGAAGTTGTACATATATTATTTAAAATCATGAAAGCGGCAATTTTTTTTTTTTTACTTTTCTATGACAATTCTATTAAATCATTGATTATAAGTATAATATTTGCTTAAATAAGATAGCTATAATTTAAGTGATTATACTCAAACATGATTTTTTTTTTAGAAAAAAAAAAAATATATATATATATAATGCATCAAATTGCCAAATTTAACACATTATTTTTATGAAGCCAAACAATTCTGATTCTATATTTTTCTCTCATTCTCTATCTCTTTTTATGCAAGAGGTCTTAACATTGAGAAAGCAGCCATGATGGAAGGTTTAGGTTTAGCAGACTATGATCTTACACAATCAATAATAAGACACCTTGCTTCTGAATATGTGACAGGAATTTCACTTGACAACTGATATATATATATGCTTGAGCAACTTTAATTAAGAATTTTATTCTCTTCACAAATATGGAAGGAGTTAGAAATGGTATTCTAAAAATGGACCAACAAAAATTTAATTAAGTTTTTGTGTCTTGTGGATTTCTACTGCCCATTTCATCAATAGATATACTTGTAAGATCATGTAGTTGTACGGTATTTCAATTTTTCTTAACGTAAGACACATGAAATGTGTGAACTTTATTCAATACTGGCAAGATTTCATATTGATATAACTTTTCATAGATTAACTTGCGAAGGGAGGAAATGATATTGGATTTGCTGTGACATATGGACTTAAAGTCTTTTATTCTTGAAATTTCTAGCTGCATTAATGTAGGGACTAATAATATCAAAAATTAATAAAAACAATCCATAATCTCTCTTTTTTTATATGCTGTATTATATATATCTAATGGTTTTTTGCTAAACATAAGTTCCGAAAAGGATTGTTGAACAATCCAAACTATCAGCTTAAACTTTAAAATATTGAACAAATTGATAATTAAATGCATATGGAAAACAATGATTATCATTGTTGTTATTATATTTATACCTATATTAAAAATTATTTTGTACAATGGTATCTATATTTTGTCAGTGCTTACATGTCAATATTATATTGAGAAAGTTTAGAGAAAGCTTTTATTTCTTGCTTAAGATTGTTATTGCATCAATACCAGTTAAAAATTAATTTGTTGTTGTTAGTTTAAAGCATATGTTGGCAGGAATAGTATATTATAGAAAAAAATATTGGAAACAATGCGACTCTTCTGTAAATTTGAATGATCTATTATTGAATTTTGGACTATATCTCAATTGTTAATGACATTTTATTTAGACAAAATAGATTTATAAATGGGTGTGGATGCATCCATTCTCAAGATGTATCATTGACTATAAATTATGGTTAGGAGTCAGACTTTTAAAAAAAGAATGATATTATCTGAACATTTATATGATAGATTGTTGGTCAGAAAATAAATTAGCTTGCTTCAAAGTAAAAAAAATAATGACATTTAGGTCCTCTTCCAAGGATATTGGTAACATATTTAACATTTATTTTTTAAAAGCAACTTATTTGCAATAAGTTTCAACAACTGTCAAACATTAAAATTGTCAATTTGAATAGCATGGAATTTTTTCAAATAATGAATTGTGAATGGAAACTATTCTTGGATTCATTAAAAATAAAAGTTGTGACTACTTTTCTAGCTGTGATTTATATTATTCATTATTAGCAGCCACTCATAAATGTAACATAGAGATAAGACAGAATAAAAATTAAATGTCATAACTCAAATATCTGATAACTAGGCCTTGGGTTCTGTGTTGACCCAAGTGACTGTATAGAATAAGTAAAAGAAAATGGAGAATGAATGAGAGAAAGAAGTGATTAATTCACTTATAAATATTAGTAGTAATTATTAATGAATTAAGTTATGAGAATGAAACTTTTATTCAATATTTTCTAAATTATTAGAAGTGCACTTCTTCAAAGTTCAGTAACACTAATAATATATGAAATTAAACCAATTCTTCTACAATTTTTATATTCAGAACTAAGCTAGAAACTTTATTATAATTTGATGACACATAGGATTTTGTTTATTTAATCTTAACCTGTTTAACATGGTATCAAAGTATTATTAGAAACATTCAAAAGCTACACCCAGAACGCTGATGCAGAACTCACAGGAAATTTGCAATTGCTGGTCAAAGTGATTGATTTTTTTTCTAATGTAAAAGATAAATAAGTTATAATAAAGAAATTGTGATTTTCAACAAACCCAAGGATTATCAATGCCCCCCCAAACAAAAAAAAAAACCCTCATGAATGTTGCAACTATCATCTCAAGCAACCTGTATCAAGGTGCCAAATGCTATTTCTCATATATTTTCAATTGGGTTGCTTATACCAATTATAACAGGTTAAAACCTAAAATAAATGCATTTTCACTATAAGTACTATCCTAATTTTAGTTAGTTCTATATATATAAACAAAGATGTCATGGGTAAAAGGTATAAACATATTTCCAATTCATCCGTTTATACCTTTGCTTGTTGTTACATTAGCATTATATTGATGTTTCATATTTTTTATACATATCATTGTCAGATAGTAGAGGTAATGTTGGTGATAAGTTTATTGTTGATAAAGAAATACTTCCTATATAATAATAGTTTTCTAGATTATATGATGATAGGATTTTAAAATCTGATATATGAGGGCTATTCAATAAATGAAGCCATATTTATAACATTGTTGGATTTGTATGAAATTGCTACTTCTGACTTTCTTTTAAAAGTACAAACTATCGATATTCTAATCAAAAGTGCTCATGTGCAATATCTATGTCAGAGCTAGATCTGATAGCACAATGAACATTGATGTATTAGAGTCTGTAGTGTTATGATGGATGAATAATTTGCCTTTACAACTGGGCACATATTTTATTGAAAACAAATTTATATAGAGATTATGGAGAAGTCATGCACTGGTATATTGAATGAAAAATAAAATTCACATGGCTGTATTATCACTGCTGTTTGTAAAATCTGCAAGTGGAGAATCAGAAGGCAGTAAATTTACAAATGGAAAATTAAAGATAATAAAGATAGATTTCAGGTGGAATATACATTGATTTAAAGTAAGTGTAAGCGGCATATTAAAAGTGAAAATCCTTAAAATTATATAGATTTCAGTCAAGTTTAGTAGTTCTAAAATGGAAATATATTTTACGAAAACAAAATTTGACTTGATAATAGAATAGACTGTTGATAAAGTGAAACATTACTGCGGAAATTTTTTCAAGTTTGTTAGATAAGAAAATAAATATACATAATTGGCTAAACCAAACCAAAAATGAAAATAAGAATTAATCCAAACCAAAGGTCAAAATTTAAAAACAGCGGCATTGATAGTAAGTTATATAAGGGATAAAAGATTAAAACAAAAAAAATATTCAATAAATTAATATGACTAAAAAAATAATAAATAGGAAAATGAAAGATATAAATACTGATGATAAATAAAAGTATGTATAAGAAAGCAAATAATGAACGAAGATGTGAAATTAATAAAACAAGACAAGTGTCGTTAAAAAGTGAATGTACAATGGTAGAACAAAATAGTTTGGAAGAGAAATGCAGTTACAGGAATATAATAGTTATTGAATAAAATAAGGATAATTAGAAGAAAGTATTTTTGAAGTCATGGTTAAATATATATGTAATTCATATTATAAAGACAAGTCTTTATTCAAGAAATAATATTGAGTAGATAAGAAAAAAATAGAAAGTGCAATAATGAAGCAAAAGCAGTAAATAAAATGAATTACTGAAGATTATAGGGGAAGGAGGTTGGAGACCTGAGAGTGCTAATATTTGTAATGTAATTAATGATATAGGAGAATAGTCAATAATTTTTTAGAAAAAACCAAGTAAATTGTGAAGAATTGAGAATGATTCTTTTCAATTTTCATGCTGTTATGGCAGGGGTGAGCAATTGTTTTGGCTCGGAGGCCACAGAGATTGGCGGAGGGCCGCATCGGGGGCCACTCTGTGGAAGCGAAGGTTAGCGGAGGGCCGCACCTTTTTTTCATGACAATAAACACACTGCTTTATTCCCTATATTACCAAAGAAACGTTTGTCCATTCTTCATTAAACATGACATTCATCACAGATTTTACATTTTTTCGGAGGGTTCATGGTTTCACTAAAGTTGGAAATGTATATATTTGCTAATGCAAAGATAAAATTAAAATTAACCAGATCAACTGGAAAAGCACTGCACATCGTATCTACACTGCGCATGTATATTGACATGGCCATCCTAGTGGAAAATATGAGACGAATCTTCGGTTGCGCATGGGAAGGAAATCTCAATTCAAGGCAGATTTTTCTGATTGTCTAGGTGGGCCACATAAAAACTCTTAGCGGGCCGCTATTTGCCCACCCCTGTGTTATGGTATTGAGTCTCAAAAAGATGCATTTCTAATAGGTTTGAATTTAGAAAATTGACACGAGCTAAACAATTAGTAAAGGAAATGTATAAAAAGAAAATTAATACTTGTATTATTAGTGACTTGATAAATGGAAACATAATATTCTCTTAATGTAAGTATGGAGTTTTATAAACAATAGGAATTTAAAATAAAAGTTCAACAATTGATCAGAAGTTTAAGGATTATTGATGGATTAAAACTGAGAGATACAATCATTTGCTTATTCTGATGAGTTAAAGTATTTTTTTTGCCAGTTTGAATATAATTCATTATAATTCTATTAAAAAATCACTGGATTACAACATTTTTGTGCTGATGGTGTTTTGAATAAGTGGAATTGTTTGATCATTTTGTGAATAATAATGTAATAATTAAATTGGCTCCATTTAATATATATATCGTTGTGGATTCATTTATATTCGGACAGAGTTATCCAGATCTATAAGATTAATAGCATTTGTGATAATCTTAAAAGCAAAATGGTTATGGTAAAATAATCAAATGATTTATTTTTGAGGAGTTTATAAGAACCACTAAACATCACATGATCACCATCTCTATACTACTGTATGGAGAGTTTTGCCTTTCTTTACAACAATTATGTGCTAGTATAGAGATGGTGATCATGTGATGTTTAGTGGTTTAACACCAATCCTGCCTAATAGGATAGTGGTGGCTATGGTTGTTTAAGAGCCAAAGACACCAAAATGTATGGGTGCTGAATTGAGTTCAGACCCATATGACTATATAAGCTATTGAGCTTAGATTGAAGATATTAACAATGTTTTCAATTTCATTCTCATAGTTTTGTAGTAAAGTAGAGTTAAAAGGTGGCTGCTGGAGGGTTGCATTAGATCCTAAGATCTAGGTGCAGTGCTCTCAGATCCAAGGCTCCTCACTGATGATGGCCACAAGCCAGAAACTAGTCTGTGGATATTGGATGAGTAGGCACTAGATAGGGATTTTATGCACAAGCCTTCTGGCATCCATTGATTACTCTGTTTGGCACAGGGTGGCACTACTGTATGGAGAGTTTTGCCTGAGTTTATAAGAAGTTCTAGCAATAAAGAAGATGGAATGGAGCTATGATTCATGAATCTTGAGCTCCAAAGTCCACCCCTTTACCACTGCATTAAACTATAGAAGTCAATTCGATGAATTGATAAGAACGCTATAATGTTATCTTTCCTTCAGTACTATTATAATTTTTTTTAGAAATACATGAATCTATAAAATATTTTTAGAATATTTTTGTTATTGTATTTTATAAAAATAAAGGAGATAGAAAGACTGCAGTAATTGTTATGGAATATTATTATAATTCTCCACAACAAATATATTCAAGGATTTTATTGAAAAAGTTTGGGTTATTGTCAGAGACTGGAGGTGGTTTAAACAAATCAAGAAATACTATAGATATAGCTTCCATTGCCATGAAAATATAAAAAAAGGGTTATGAGCAAAAATGTGATTTGTGTGTATATTGCTTCCATTGATTTGATCATATTATTTAAGAGTTGTAGTAAAGTTTAAATATAGTTGATTTTTTACACGTTATTCCATTGCTATGGAGTACATATTAATTCCGACTTAATTTTTAGGACTGATTTTTTTTTTTAAGAATATAGAACGTATTTGATGATGTCATTTTTATAAAAATAAAGACAAGGCATTTGAAATAAAAAGTAGTGTTAAACAAGGATGTGTACTAGACCCTCCCCCAACTTTGTTTTCAATTTTTATAATAGTGATTTTTGGAATTGTTTATAGGTGGATTAGTGAATCATGATTCAAGTTGCAAGATTTGATGGTGGAATTCTTCATTAGAATAGATCAAAAGCAAAAATATCTGGATTATAGATTTGCAATATGCTGGTGATTGTGCTATTTTTGCTAGATGAAAAGATGATTTACAGAATGTATTTTATATTTTGAATGCAGCATTTAAAGATTTTAGTTAATTATTAACATCCAAAAACCTCAAATTATTTATCGACCAGTGATGGAAGAAAAATTCTCAGTAACTTTTAGTTTGCTTAATTATCAACTTGAAAGTGTGAGACTTTAAATATTTTGGTAATTTTTTAAGTGGAAAGATAAGCTTAGATCTTGAATGCAACACGGATTCTCATGCTGCATAGAATTCTGCTTTTAACGAGTCAAAATATTTCACCATAATGATATAATTATTGCAATATCATTAATTGTCTTTAGAACTGTTATTTTTGCCATTATGGAAGGGAGACTTGAATTCCTATTTGATATAATGTAAAGGCATATGAAAAATTTGATTTAAGGATAGTGTATAAAATTCTGAAAATAACATAGTAAGATCATAAAAGCAGTGAGTATGTTCTTTAATTTTCTGGGTATGATTTCAAAATCATGTTCTTGTTGGATTGGACGTGTGAAACAATGAATGATATAGAACTTTCTAAAAAAAGTACTTGATAATGAATTTGAATGAGGTTTTTGTGGGAGAAGTAAACTTTATGTATATTATAAAGTTTATCTCACAGACACTGATAAACATGCAATTTTTATTGTATTCATTGATTAGATATACTTGAAGATAGACTATAATGGGATTTACAATTAGACATGATGTTAAAGTTTTTCAGAAAAAAATGGCTTCAAAAATTATAAATAAGAACATTACAAAATACCACATAAGCAGAATAATGGATTGCTGATTGCTTTATAAAGTTGTCATAAAAGTCATCTTTTGTGATTTTTTTTTCTATCTTTTTTGTTTTCTTGGGGTTGGAGAGGACATACATACTCATTTGCTGATGATGATTAAATTATTATTTTTTTAATTAAAAAATGTGTCAAGTTTGTTTGTTTGTTTTTTCAAAAAAAAAATTGAAATATAATACCTCATTGAACATAACTAATTTAGAGCAATTACCATCCCCACCCTCTTCCTGGAAAAACTCATAAATAAAAAATAATTCACATACACACATTGTTAATTGAAAAATGATTTATTTAAAATCACCCATACTAACAAAAAAAAAAAAGATTTCTTATATTTAAAAAAAAAGTTCCTTTTGTGATTACACTAAATAGTTTTAATTTAAATGATAAATGTCAAAATATTAGAAAAAGAAATTTTTTTAAGAGATAAATTTACTCAACTCTGACTAATATTAAAACAATAATGATGTTTATTGTTTTTTATTACATGTTGAGCCTCTTTAAAAAATCTTTTGCCATTTTTATTTAAATATTCAGTAAGTAGGTAACTTCTAAGACAACGAGTCCAATCATAATCAAAAAAATATTAAACAGTGTATAAAATAAACAAAGCAAATGAAAAATATAGAAGAGCTTGTTCAGCTTCAAAAATTGCACAATTAGGAAAGATGCCAGAATGTCATATTTTAAGTATGATTTTTCTGGATAGGAATTTGAGTGTGTGTGTATGCTTGTGTGCGATGTGTTAAATGAATCTTGATTTTGTTTTTTTAAACAAAAATTTTTATTATGAAGTAGAAAGATGCAGGATTGAATGATAGGAGAGATATGAAAAAACTTATATAAGATTGCTTTGGGGTCGATTGATTGTTTATGAAAAACCAATGTTTCCTGCACAATTTATTGCCTATTGGGGAATTCAAGATCCAAGGATCCCAGCTCCAATTGTGTCACTCCAAGTACTCAAACTTCTTACAAACTTTCAAGCAATAAATCATTTAATTATTATTTTTTTTTTTTTAATAACTAGAATTATCAGCTTTATCTGGACATTAAAAAATTTCATTTGAAAAATTAACGTTAACTTCAGTGTTCACTTAATGAAATTTTGTATTTAAAGTAATTAAGAATACAAAATTAATATTTGAGAATTTTTTAGAACATTGTTTTCATTTTAAGGAAGAATGGTTCTAATTACATTTTAAAAATAATGAAGTCTATTATACAAAAAAATTATTGAAACAAAATTTTTGATAAATTATTATCCATATGATCTATACCTATTATTTTTGAGGAATATACATTTTTATTCAAAGTGATATATATTTATACAGACATACCCAATTAACTAAGTTTGTTATTAATGTCAAATGTATATGTCCATATTTAATAGCATTGTATAAGTTTATTTCTGTAAATCCAGTGCTTATGGGCATAAATATCTCATTATTTTTAATCATTTCCGGATGAAGGATACTAATTTAAAGTTTTTGTAGGACATCTCATCCACTTATTGATTGTAGATGTAATTTTACTTCATGAACCATTTCAGAAATGTTTTTCATCTATTGACATTCTTCTAATATGTCCAACGCAGTTCCATTTCAGTCCTTTAATTCTTTCAATAATATCATTGATAACTTTTATTTTTTCACCCTTGTAAATTACTTTTGATATATTCTTATTTAATTCCCATACATCTCTCCAAACTTTACTTTGTAGTTTGCAGTATTTTTGTATTGCTCTTCTATTAAGTGTCTAAGTATAAGAAAACACAATTCAACCAATTTTTTAAAAATCTACCGAGGATATAGGCATTTTTTTTTTAGTATTGAATAATTTTTATCAAAGGCAGTCCATCCATCTTATGATTAATTTGCTCTCCATTCTAACAACATTTACTTTAAGCTTTATTTAATAATCAATCAATTTTACAAACATAATGTTTTGATTGTAATTATATAGAAGGTAATCATTCCTTCTCGCTAGCGCCATTAAACAGTGATGTTAAAACTGCAAGGATACTCTCGCCCTAACCACAAGATTGAGACTTTGAGAAAATAAGAATGACCGTCTTATTTTCAAACTCAAATGCAAAAGTAAAAGAAGTACTTGGAGATACTTCTGGATGATGGTAAGACTTTTTGGGAATTAAATATCCGTAGATCACAACTGAACTGTCACATCTTGTGCTCTCCAAGTGACAAACCATTTGATTACTTTTTATTATTGAAATAGCTAAGATTATGAAAATGGGATTGATATTTTATAAAGTAAATTGACAATAAAAGATTCTTTAATTAATATACTACAATATTTTATTGAAGCTTGATAGTTAAAATGTTGGAAAGATTATGCATTGTTAGCATAGAACTTAACTTTCAATTCCATTAGTTAGTATTATTAATTCTTAAAAGAAATATGAAATCCATCAACATAAATTTTTGTGATGCATGCATAATTTTTATAATAAATCATGTAATTTCTTAGCTTTCACAAAATATGATAAAAAAAAGAAGTTCTCTATTGTAGTTCCATCTATTGTAAGAGTAACCTCAGGTCAGTTTCTAGATTTTGCTTTTATTGTTGGAGCTTAGGGGATTCAAAATTGAATTAATTACTAATTTCTATGAGCTAAAGAAGTGATTTGTTAATAATAACATTGCAACCAAGTGAAAACAGTGTCTACAGTTAATAAAGTTAGTGACCCGGGTTAGATCTATATAATTGTTCAAGTAAATTGGCTTGAGTTTAAACTTTATGATGTTTTAAATTTCTGGATTTTAGTTTAAATTGTAAAAAATGGAATTATTAAAGGTAGTTGTTTGATCTATAATTGCATCACTTTCAGCTTTAAATCTCAAGCGAAAATGCACCACCATCTTGCGATCACTGATTATTCAAGCTTATGATAGATGGTTGTTTTATTGTAATTTTAATTAAGAGGAAAATTGATAATTATTTTAGCAATAGACAGACTACCACATAAACAACATTTAAGTAAAGGTTTTATGAAAGTATTATGAAATATTAGATAAATGTGTATGTATATATAATTAATCAATCATATGAGTGAATCATAATGCCCTTTTATAAGCATGATTTAAAATTGATAAAAAGACCAGTCTATTATATTGCATAATTGTTTCATAAAATACATATGGTCTTCATAATACATCAAATGTATGTTAAATAATACGATTATAATATATATACATTCTATTAACGGTTCTCCATAAATATTATTTATAGATAGTTATTGTTTTGCATATAGTTTTAATGAAAAATCAATTAACATCTTGCAGGATATGTGTTTCTGTTAATCAAACCTGACATCATCAGCTGTTTGGGAGATCCATGGAGATTATATCGAACATAGCAATTCAATTTTTATTTAAATAGATTTGCAACACTCATTTTGATTTTAAAATGTGAACATAATCACATGACTGCATTTCTATAAAGGATATAAATACAATAATGTTAATAGATTACATATTTATGTGGTATTTAATTTTTAATATATATATGTATATGTTATTAAATCATTTGTGCTCTTTATTACTGTTTTACAATGCTTTAATTGCAACCCTCTATGACAGTTTCCATTGCCCAGCAATCTTCAGAACTTTCACTTTTATCTCCAAATCTCAAGAAGATAGAAGTGAAAGTTCTGAAGAAGATTGCTGGGGCAGTCGAAACTGTCATAGAGGGTTGTAATTAAAGCATTCTAAAACAGTAATAAAGAGCATAGAGGATTTAATATTATATGGATTTGGCAATGCAATAAGGAAGATATAATTATTATACTTTTTAAAGAGAATAATATATTTGTGTATAGTAAAATATATTGTGGATGAATAATTTCTGTATCACAAAGATATATAATATTCTGTACTTTTTAGATATAAATGAACTTAATTTACCAAAGACCTGCCAAACAGAATTTCCAGATCCAGATGATTTATTGAATTTTAAATTAATTATATGTCCAGACGAAGTAAGTAAGCGTTGAAATAAAAAAATGTTAGTTATTTTAAAATATGGATACGATTTAAATGTTAAATATATAATAGGTAATTTTTCTATCTTTAGATAATTTTGTGAAATAATGAATTATCAAAAAAAATGATTAATAATTGATATTTATTAAAAAAAATACTGAAAACTTTTTAAGTTGGTTTATTAACTACATATTGTAATGACCTTAAAATATAATGGTAAGTTGATGGTATTAGTCCACCAAAGACTAATTATTACTAAGAGTAACACCACATTTAAAACTTTATACATACAAAAAGCAATAGTTAAAACATACTTATCAAGCCAGAAATGTTTGTTGCCACATAACATTTAAATCTTATTTATAAATTTTGGTATATTTTCCTCTCATATTCCATAATTATTGATATTAACTTCATCTAAAAATAGATTCCCCATAAACTTAATCACTTTGATAACATGGGCATCTATATGCCTGTTGGAGTAAAGTTATTATAGAAGCATAAGCATGGTTAAATTGTATCAAAATAATAATTTAAAAAAATATCCAGGTGAGCAAAAATTTGTACTCGATACCCAAATATTTTAATAAACTGTATCATTTATTTAATTATTATCAATTACGGCTTTCTTATTGGCTATCTGCTGAAAAATATTTGAGATTGCAAAACTGTATTCACCATCATCTTGCGAGATGACTGACTTCTCCAGAATTTTTCATAATTTTCACAAAGATTTTTATCCTGGGCTTTTTTTTTATATACTTAACATATCAATAAAGTGCCAAATTTTAGAGATGCCCAATAATATCTCAATGTATATTCTTTTTAAACTCTATAATATCTGAAGTCAAAATCTGCATAATTTATATTTCTGTAAAAGAAGCATTCACATACTTAGGAAATCTATAACTTGTATAATGATCAACAAAAATTTACTGGCAAACCAAGTTAAGATGTACTGCCGATTTTTTTTCAAAATGATTAAAACATCTACTCTTATAGCATTGCTTTTTATCATATCTTTTTCAAAAATTCACACAACTTTTAATCCACTTTCCACAGTGTTTTATAAAATTTCTTATGACAGTTTTGATTGGTTAATAGTCTTTAGATATCTGAAGAAGACTGTTATGACAGTCAAAACTGTCATGAGAAATTAAATCAAGCATTGTAAAAAGTCTATTAACCTTTTAACCGCTAATTATATTATTGGTTGTATGAGGTAAAAATCAAATCTTTTAATTGGCCAACTCACAAACTGAAGACAAAGCCTATTGTTAAAACATATTCGCCTATAATATTAAATTCAACTCAGATACGTTTATAAAAAGTATATTACTAATTTTTCAGGTTATGAAGAGAACGAAAGTTCTTTCAAAAATAAATTGCTATTTATTTATTCTAAAATATTCAATTTCGGCAACATAAAAGCTATAATATAAACAAAAAGGTCGACTTTTACGTTATAGAAAAGTAAATATTTCTTTAATATTTTTACTAAAATCTTCAATATTTTTCGAAAATAATTTTGTTTTTTTAGTTTTTTTTTTAAAAAACTAGTTTAATTTCTGAAATTATATTTTTTTAATACTTAAAATTGCATTCGAAATGAAAATCTCAGCGTTTTTCTTTATTTTCTTTGATCAGGCGGTTTCTTTGATCTTTCCAGCCAATCAGAATGTCTTTTTCGGCTGAGAGCTCACTAACAATCAATTACAAACAATGTTCTTTCTTTGTTTAGGTTTAAATGCGTTTTTTTTTATTTTTTACTTGTAAAATAAATCGGAAGAGGGCACCATCTTACAGAACTTTTAAAAACCTATTCAAAACCTATCAAACGAACTTTTTAGCATAAGAACTGGCAGAGTTAGAGTGACGTCAGATGTCGACGAGGAGCTTCGTAAGAGACGGTTGAAGAATTAAGAGATGTGTGCTTTATTGATTTTTTTTTTTATGTTTTAAATTTTACACTTATAATAAATTCTTTCTCTAATATTTTAACTTATATAAGAAAATCCTATAAATAATAGATACTTCAGGGCTATCAAAAAGTACAATGGTCTCAAACATCATTAGTTCCATGTCATATAGCTTCATTTGCCACATATTTCTTAAATCATTCTTCTCTCCATTAAAGTTATAACTATGTAATGTATGTCCCGATAATAATATATATTTTTTCTTTAATTATAGTCTATATATCATTTAAGTCATATCACTTCATTTTCAAACTTTTTGTCAGATTCATAGATTTCCACTGGAAATGATGTGATTTGCTGGTTAATTGTAGATATGGAAAACAACTCTCTTTATATATATTGTGAGAGTACCACATGAGCCCAACCTAAAACAATTTGATTCTTTATGAATTTACCTGTGCCTATATCAAATTAACATATAAATAACCTACACCTATCTTAAGCTTTTCATATATCAGCTATATACATAAACTAATTAAATATTAAAATAATAATTAAAAATGAATTATTTTAATATATTAATATGCATACATAAACAAATGTTTCCAACTAATAGTATTTTTTTTATTAACCAAAACTTAACATTGGCCAAGCCTTAAGTCAACATTGCATTTTATCAGTTGAAACAAAGAAAATAAACGTTTGGAGTTCATTACAAATTGTATATTTAAACAATAGAGAACGTGAGTGTGATTATGTGATATGCTTTCGGAAATTAATCCAAGTATAAAAACGAACTAATATTGTTATAATAATCTATTTAGTTATTGAAGCAATAACTACGTCATCGGCAAATTTAAATGTGTTCGAATTTAGAACACATTTAAGAAAAAAAGAAGATTCACTATTTTAAAACTTGTTCAAGTAATTAATTTACTTACTTTTAATATTATAAAGAACTAAAAAAATAATCATTTAAATTGTCAAGGTTATAAGAGAAATCAACGTCTTCGAAATGAGTTTTCAAAATATATGTTTAAGAAGACAAAAATTTACAAAGATGTTCTCTGGCTAGACAATTTATGCCAAGGATTTCTGCTGATGTTTTAAACCTGAACATGTAAATTTATTCCTACTTAATGCCTAAAATATAATCATCGTAATTCCCATTAAAAAAGCTATCTTAATAATGGATTATTTTAATGAAGAAGATGTTAAATATTTTACTACGCAAATATTTAAAAGAATGAATATTTGGATGCCCTCTTCGAAGGATGATCAGTGAACTTTATCTTTCAACATTCATCGTCATTTTATTTCGTCTAAGGAGGGATATAAAACCATTATTCTTTCTCATCTTGGCATACTTCGTTGTGTACTTTAATAACTCTTAAACTTTATTTCCTTTGTGAATAAATTGTATTTACTTCATATATTAAATTGATCTTAACAGGATAAATGGAGAACTGATAAGATGAACATTTTATTTTTATTTATTTAATAAAATCTAGATGTTGATATTTTGATATATGCTCTGATGAAAGCGACGGTTGACTAAGGTAAAAATTTTTAAATTATTTCAATTTGGAAGTAAGTTTTATTATACTCCAAATTGAACCTTACCTGTGACAATTATCATAATTTCTTTTTAATCAGTAACATAATTAATATAGGAATACATTCTAATGTTATTCTAGTGTGAATGGATGTTATCTGGTACAAACATATAACACACACTGAATCATTTTAATGACGCAATACGTAGATTTATAATGTATGGTGGTATTATTTATTGTACACATGATTTTAAATTATATATATGTAAATAATTACATTATGGTTTTTTTTTTTGGATGTTAAATAGTTTATTATTGTATCATATATAAGCACAGATTATAATTCTAAATTTTAATATTTTTAATTATTTACGTGATAATATTTTTGTTTCTATAACTGATTAAAATGTGTTAATCTTGATTTTAAAATTAAACAGGTCTCATTTGTTTATTTTATTTTGTCATTTTATAAAACCATTAATTATAAATATACATACTCATGCATATATATATTGAGTCAACTTAGTGATTTAATATTTATAAAAAAATTTATATATAGCTTATACTAAATTTATCATTACTATGGGATATTTGTGGAAATGCCTGAAGAGAGTCAATTGCGATTTCTACCCTGAGCTCGAATTCCGAGAGTAACGAGGTTATTAATAGAGGAGTGGATTGGATTATATTTTAAATCACATCATCCATGGCATTCTATAAGAAGACTCAAAGTCCGAATATAGTTAGATGCGACTTCCTTGAGTCCTAAAAAGGATCATCCCGTTATAATATATATAGTGTTGGGAATTTTACAGTGTGAAATATTAATATATTTGGAAAGTCGAACTCTCCAAGTGCAATATACGAATAACATGCAACGGCTAGTAGTATTATTGTTTAATTGGAAATCAGATAAAGATAAATCCACTTTTGCCTACGGTCTTGAACTTTATACGTAAAACTAACTTAAACACTGGTAACTGCAAAAATAAAATTCTAGGCATTATGGAAGTAAACAATGCCCAAATGAAACTAGCGCTAATTAATATGCCCAAAGCAGAGTCTAAGTACTTATTTTTAATAATTTTAATGAAAGACTAAACTCATCATTAATATATAATATTAGAAATTTTGCAGCATTAAATATTTTGTAATATATTTGGAGGTGGGAACTTTCCAAACACTGTATAGAAATAATATGTAAACTCTCATTAAGCATACAAAAATGATTCTACTTTCGCTTGCTATTCAAGAATTTACATAGAACTTAACTTAGATTAATGATAATTACGAGAATGAAATTCTATTTGTCATGAATTTTCATCCAAATATATTACAAAATATTAACATTTAGTTTAATCTTTCACAAGGTTATTAAAATTGAGTACAATGATATATTGTGTTTTAAACTAAGTAAAAACTTTCCTATTCAAATCCATAGCAATATTTCTATGATAATATATTGTAACGATATATAAATATGTCGTTACATTAAATTGAAATAAAAACTTTTAAGTTCGCATATAAAAATAAGTGTATTAAAAAGAAAAAAAAAACTAAACGCTAAAATTAAAATGTTTGTTAAACGTATATATTCGCACAGATGCTAAACTTTAAAAATATATTTTTTTAATAAATAAAAAAAGGTATTTGAATGTATTTTTTTTATAAAAAAAGATTTAAATATAAAAATAGTTTAAAAAAGAAATAACGTAAGTAAAAATAAAAACAGGTATTAATTAATTCCTGTAATCTGTAAATGGAAATGATTGTTTATTAATTATCCAAAAGCTGTCTAATTAAAAAGTCAGAGAGTAAATTAGATAAGAGAATAAAGAGATTTTAGCTTGACCAATGGAAGCACCAAGCCTCAGCCCGGACCCGAACGAAAATTTGGATTAGTGACGTCTTTGTTCATTCAATCTGGAGATTTACTATAAAAAGAGAAATATTGAGTTCCACTAGCAGCGTGGTGTGTTTGAGAGTTGTGGTAGGACGCACATACCACACTCTATTTAAAAAAGGAAAAGACTGTGATACCTTGAACCAGCTATTGCCATCTCCAGAACATTATCTTCCAATGGAGGCGTCGCGGGAATTAAAAGCAGAAACCTGGACTCTTCTACCGTAAGCTACATTGACATGAACTCTAAATTTAAAAATAATTAAGAACTTTCGTTCAAGCTTATGAACTTCCATATGACTCTTTTTAAGTTAAAATCAAATTAATAATGTTTAATTTTATATGTTTTCCGATTGATAAAAATCATTTCCATTTTTTTTTTTTTCTTATTGTATAAATTATTTATTGTTTAAATTTTAAATGAGGAAATTTAAGGTTGGGTATGGACGTTGCATAGATTCTTTAACGGTTGATTATGTTGTGGTTCTCACATTCGATTAGAATATATGGGTCAACGATATCACTGCAGCATCTTACGATGAATGCTAATGGGATTTGTATATTCCCTATGCAAGTGACGTTTATCGATGACTTTGTATTTTGATCGGTTGTGTTTAATTTGGAATGTTTTTGACCGTGGAATCTGTGCAGCTGATCTATACTCAACATTTTAAAACATTTTATAAAATTCATTTGTGCGAACGTATCTAAATGTTAAATTTAAGTCGGGCGTGAATGGCTATATAGTTTGTAAAGTTATATTAAGGGAGGGTAATCTTAGGTTATTCATTTCGTAGTTGAATTGGTTCAATGGATTGGATATATTTGTGTAATTATAGATGTAGTATGAGATCCGCTATGGGCAGGATTATAGATATACGCCACACACCCTCTGTTTGCCTATGGATGGATTTGTAAGACGGCAAAGGACCGCAGTCCATTCCTATGGAGTTTTATGTTTATTGTTCTACTCGCCAACAGATGTCACATTCCTGTTGGTGGAGAGACAATGTCTTCTCTAATCTACTTACTGATCAGATGTACATTCCTGACAGTATAGTATCTTGTGTTGTCGTATCATGCTACATTGAATACATGAATGTATCAGATGGATTGGCGCCAGTTTGATTGCGAAATTTGTTGCCTAAGGTTAAATCAGGGAAGAATATTTTCTTTTCAAATGCAGATCTATGTAGTCTATTCATACTTGACTATCTAAATAAAATATTAAACTCATTGAAACTTAGTTAAATGTAAAATTAAAAGATTAATAGAAAAATCTAAAATGTTAAATTTATTCCTCAAAATTTAAATGTTATTTTATATGTGCGTAAATAAATATTTTTATGTGTTAATTTCTGGCAGTGGCTTTTATTTATTGATATTTAAGATATAAATTAAGATATAGATTTTTATCTCTGCATCTCCACTGAGCTAGTGACTTGGGCTAACGATCGGAATATTTAAATAAAGTGGAATCTTAACAGCGCATATCTGCCTACTTTATAAATTTTTCTAGGCTCAAATGCCTAGATGGTGCCCTGGTAGTTGCAGATATTGTTTTTGCGGTTAGATTCGATCTCCACTTACTTCCGATTGTTATAATATAGTGAATAACTCCTATTTTCTGTGTGATCATAATAAATTTATTTAGAACGTGTGCACAACCTCTGAAAAAGTGATATAGCTATCATACTGAATCATCAGCTATTTATTCTATTTTCATAAGATTATTGCCACGTAATTAGTCAGAAAAGTTTAGTCTGGTTCAAAATGTATATTGGAGAAATCACATTAGACCAATTCAGTACTATTGATCAAAATAATTTTCTGACTGTATACTTGCAATTCCTCAGTCAAAAGATTATATACAAAAATCTTTTATCCATAGATATATTAATTTAAAGATTTTTATAGGCTTTTAGATATAAACATTAAAATATGTTGGAGATTTTTCTCTCTAATAATCTAAATAAAATATACAATTATAATGTAATGAAGCAGTGATCAGTAAAATAAGTAATTTAATACACCAACTTCTTTTTAAGTCTATCCTGTTTTTATATGATTATTATAAAAATATATAAATATACATCAATGTTTCTGCTATTTAATATTATAGTCTTTATCAAGGAAGCTGAAAAATAGAAATATATAACAATAAATATCAAATATTACAAACAATCCCAAATATATATATAATACTTTATCTCAAATCCTTTCTTTTACAACAATCTCAAAACCTTGTCACATTTTTTATACTTTGTCTAAAAATACCCCAAAAATTCTATTTAATTAAAATCTATTATCTTTTTTTTCCTTTTTTTCTTTTCATTAACGTTCTATTCAATTCAGTTTAATTTCACTAATATAAATTCCTTCATTTATTCTTCCATAGTATGATTTTATACATTCCAAAGGCTTTGTGTAAACTTAATCATGTGATCAAAAACAGCAGAATTTTTATCATTTAAATGCTGTTTTAATCTAATTGTTAATTTATTTTTTGTAGTTCCAACACATAACATCTCTTTCTTATTTTTAAAACAATTCAAACATTTTATCATATATTTTTTTATAATAGTCATATAAAAACAAGATTTAAAAAGAAGTTGGTGTATTGAATTACATATACTGAAAACGAGTTGGTGATATTTTTTAAAAAATTGGTAATGTAAGCTGAAACTATGCTATCTGACAATAATAACAGTGCATTAGATAGGGATTTTATGCACAAGCCTTAATGGCATCCATTGATTACTCTGGTTGGCACAGGGTGGCACTACTGTATGGAGAGTTTTGCCTTGTGTATAAACAATTATGTGCTAGTATAAGAGATGGTGATCATGTGATGCTTAATATATAGTTAGCTTAAGAATATATTCTTAGTATCATCATAGCTGAAATTTGATCTAGATTATTGCATGGAAAAAATTCTCTTATATTTTAATGTATATATATATTAAACATTTGTTTGCAATATAGGTTTATTTGGAATAAAACTGGATTATTATAAAAAGAGAAATAAAATGATTCAATTTGATAGATAAAATTAGAAATACCAAAATATTTACAAGAGTGTGTGGCTGAAAAAGTGACATTTTTTTCTTCTCATGTGTCATAACATCAGCGGGGAAGCGAACCCGCAAACCTGGGACAACTGCTGTCCTCTCAACCACCAATGCTTGACAGTTAGAACTTTAATTAAATGTCAGAGAATTAGTATCTAATCAAAAAAAAAGAGTTTGTAGATTATCTTAAAGATTACATAGTTATGAATATAGGGAGACCTGCAAAATCTCCTTAGACAGATTTCTAATAATATTATATATATATATACTTTAAATTAAATCTAGATCATTGTATATGTGAACAAAGGGAGTAAAGTACTCTCCTCCCAGACTATGAATTAAAAGTAGTCTAAATGTTGAACAAAGGACTCATTCTATTCTTGATACTTGTTCAATATTTAGAGTGCTTTGAATTCATAGCCTGGGGGAGAGTGATTTACCCCATTTTATATATATGTGTATATATATATATAATGCTATAGTAATTTTTTTGCTTATTTTTTTATCAAATATTTTAACTTCTGAGCAGAATTTTTTTAATTTTTATCATTCAATTTTTTTGTGCATGATTTTGTATTTTAAATATAAAAAATAAAAATAAATTTTCGCTAATAGATGTATCTATTACAATAACAAATCAAAAAATGCTACTTGCAAATTTATCTTTCAGAAACTTACAATAATAGTTTTTTTGTTTGTTTGTTTAAGGGATTTTATAGAGGTGGAAGATTTGTATTCAGCTTTAAAGTTGGACCTAATTATCCACATGAACCTCCTAAAGTAAAATGTGACACACAAGTTTATCACCCCAATATAGATTTGGATGGTAATGTTTGCCTAAATATTTTAAGGTAATATTTTTAATATCATAATATTTTATTAAATATTTATCTCGTTTATTATTATTATTCTTTTTTTTTTTTTTTTTGGTACATGTTTTAATAAATTGATTTTATTTAATGTGTATTCATATTACCATGTTTATCACATATATATATATATATAGTAATGATCAGACGTACATATTTCAACATTTCTATATTTATTTATTTACATAAGTTACAAGGGCATCTCCTAGCTTTAAGCATCAGGAAATCGCCTAATACATATATATTTGAAACAGTATTTTATACAACTTAATGACGTAACCATTTCTAATGATCGGCTAAATTGTGGAGAACATAAAGTTTCTCCCGATGAATGATATTAGACCAAGAAATCTTACATAAGCAAAGTAACAAATGATGTAATAATAATTTATTTACAAGCATACTTATTAATTAATGTACAATTTATTTTCTTTAATAAAATTAACAACTCATATAATAATAATTTTTTACAAAGTATAATCATTAATTGACATGCACTTTATTTTTTTTAATAAATCCATTAATCTTTACACATCATAGTATCAATATATTCATAGATAATGCCATATTCACAGTACCTTTAACCGGTCTTCAATAAACTTAAATATAACTTTATGCATGTATGAATTAATAAATATAACATCTCTTTCATTTACATGTCTCCTAGTACTTGCGCATACATATGTTCTATATAGGATAGACATCTATGCTATCTTTATTATAATAATAATAAGGAATGATCTTTTTTAGATCCTATTCCTAAACATAACCACTTATATAATAATAAGTATAACGGGATGACCATTTTTGGTCCAAACCCTAGTGAATAAATCTTCTGTACAACAACTATTAGGAGTGGCCCTTTTGGGTCCTAATCCTAATTTAATGCAACTACAATTTATCCAGGGATGACTCATTCTGAGATCGATTCCTAACTCATCAAACTCATAGGATTGTATTCTCTCATATGAATGCTAACATATATAAACTATTAAATATTGTATAAACAACTATACATATATAAATCCATCTAGATAAAATCCCATTTTCATTAATCAAATATAAGTTTAACTAAAAACAAAACTAATGGAAATAATTACCCCGTTAACTACAGTTATTTGTTACTAGACAATTTATATATCTACATTGTATTTACATGATTATCATTCTTTCTTTCTTTTTTTCTGTTATTAATAACTTATATACAATTTATAAACTTAGCATACACATTTGATATATAATAGTAATTATTTTTTTCTTCAAAAAGTAATTTTATCAAATAAAGAGAAGTTTTTACAATTCATTGCCTTTTCTTTTTTTTAACTGACAATTTCTTTTGAATAATATCTTGATATCAAGCCTTATTTACAAATTTAGATTATTTAAATCAAAGTACAAAGACCCAGAAAAAGACCACATGTGAGATGGATGGATGAAATAAGAAAATGTGCAGGGGTGTTGTGGAGAAGAGAAGCTAAAGATCGGAGAAGATGGATTAAACTTGGAGAGACCTTCATCCTGCAGTGGATTGATAATGGTTGATGATGACATATCATTCTTTAAATATAGGACTCATCCAAAAAAATTGTCATTTACTTCTTTTCTGACAGATATAAAACATCCACAATTTCATTGGTCTATATGTTCCTAAAACATTCCAATGGTTTTTGAACCAATATATAATGACCCTGTTTTAAAAGTTAATGAGTAGATATGGTGGATGCATCATTAAAAATCATCATCATCAATTCTTATATTATTATTTTTAAGAATGATCAGAATAATCTCTCCATTTGTTCAAAACATTGCTCTTATATAAAAGGTCATTCATGCATTTAATAGGATTATAATATCACATTATTAATTAAGAAAAAATTAAATCATAATCAATCATATGATTATATTTTCTTTGCCATTTTCATCCATCAATTGCTATCAAGCCTTCTTGTCACTTGCAAACTTTTGCTTTTCACCTCTTCATTTAATTAATTTTACCACAACAACTCTATCCTATCTCACAGACTAATATCTAGTCTTTCTTTTTTAGATGTGGCAAATGAATTTATCCGTTTCTCTTTTTTGTTTGTAATCCTAACATTTATATGAAAATTTTATTATTAGCTGGTAATTCTGGTTTTTTATTTTTATTTTTTAATTAGTGTCATTTAAATGATAGGCATTCTGTCATGTGACCTTGGTTTTTTTTTTCAATAAAGTCTTTTGAAATTTAATTATGAAGCTTATATTTTTTATCTTTTAAATTATTTTTATTATATTAAAAAAAAAATATAGAGAATTCAAAGAGATGTTTTTGCTTGGGATACATAAATGTAAGTAGTAAATGAAGCAATTAAGGGTTAGATGAAATGGTTATGTTTTTACCTAAGGAATTCAGAAAACAAATTGAAAATGTTTGTTAGATTAGAATTTAAGGATTTTAATAGAATAGCTAAAATAGTTTTTGTGGTTTTTTTTTTTTTTTTGGGGGGGGGGGGGGGGAGAAACAGCAAGGTGAATAAGAATGATAATTGGATTTGCTAAACAATTGTACCAGTTTTTGTGGCAATTGATTTATAAAAAGTGGAATGACTATATTATGAGAAATTGTTAATTACTATAATAGTAAAGCTGGAATAGAAGAATATTGTCATTAATAAAAAGCTTGAGATAAATAGTTTATTCTTTTAACTTCACAAATTGCCAATAATATCTTATTTAATATTAAAATTGTTTATTTTTTTCAATTTACGTGAAAGTGATCTGTATTTTTACAGAGCCAAAATAAAGTTTTAATAGCAGGCTAGGTTCAAAATTGGGGAATTCTTAGTCACTCTGTTTTTCTGAAAAATGAAGGTCATTATTTGTTTGTTTAAAAAGTAAGTCTTCAGTCATTCTACCTTCAATACAATCCATCTGATCTTTCAGTCCGGAATTTTTTAGGTGCCTAAGTATGAAAAAAAATTCACTGGGCTGAACTATATATATTGATGAGTGGTTCATCCATTTGAATATTAGCATGGTAATAATAGTTGCAACGTTAATAACATTAGGATTTTGTCTTCCTTGATTCCTTTAAGATTTTTGTGAAGAATCAAAGTGTAATTGTGTATCTATATAGACAGGGTGGCACTGTTGGAGTAATTTTAATTATAGCTGAAATTTTAATTTTGTCCTGCTTAGTTTGCACCTATTGTAAAATAACGGACTCTGGAACTCAAGATCCATGAATTGACTCAGCCTTCTCATTTTCAATGCTCAAATTTCTTATGAATTCCTGAGTGATTAATCATTCGATTATTTTTTTATAGTACATTTGCACATGTGATTATAGAAAAATGATTCTCTGTAACAATAAAAATATAGTATTTTTTTTTTGCAATTAATTAGATACAATTTCTATATATGTGGTTGCAGAAAAAAATGAAAAAGTTGGTTTCTTCCAATGCATAAGCTTGTGGTTAAGACCTGTAGAGGTCCCTACCTTCGCATTTTCAACTGCACATGCTTTAGGTTTATTGCCTTAGTAAATATCATTATGTACTTGGTAAATTTTGATTCATCAAAAAAAATAAACCTATGCTACTACATAATGTGCAGAACCTTTATTTTAAAATGTTAATTTTAAATAAAACTGGTAAACAACTTAAAAATAAATAAAATGTATTTAAAACATCAAACCAGTTTTTATTCCTTATTGGAATCTTATTAAGATGTCTCCTTTTTATAATCATATGTGACGTGATGTGGCTACGTTTTTATCGAAATCAGGAATCTCTCAGCCACCGTATCCAGAAATACCTGTTATCCACTTTATTTTCCCTTTCCATTCCCGTATCCTAAGTTTTTCCCATATTCTTCTCTATCCTGCTTCATCCCATTTTCATAACATTTTTGTCCACTCCATGGCTTTTATATCTAGATCACCCTTATCTTCTTTCAAACCCAGCATAAAGATTAAGAAACCATTTTCTGTACAATCACTTAATTTATATTTATTTTCCCACAACTTCATTAGTTGTACCCTTTCTTCTTGTAAGCATTTACATTCAATTAGCAGATGCCTAATATTTTCCATGCCTTCCTTGCATAACTTGCAGACTAAATCACCCAAGTTTCTCCATTTATGTGTATATTCCCTTGTTGCTAATGATGCTGTTTGAGCCTTAAACAATAGACTAATTTTTTTGCTATTATCATAAATTAATTCAATCCAATATTCTGTTTACTTCTATATATATTTAAGCTCTTTTTACTCTCCATACTAGTTCTCCATCTTTCCAGCTCCCTATTTTTTTATTAATGCATATATTCTTCTATTCCATTCTTTGCCACTATAATACTCAACAATCCTCAATACAATCATCCCACCTTTTGTATAAGTATACTGATATAAAATCTTTATTCATATCCTCTGCATACCATATTACTTTTCTCACCCGTCTTCTTGCCTGTCCTTTACTCATAACCCAATTGAAAATTATTTTGGCTATTCTTTTAGTATCTATAAATTGCAATCTACTGAATGATAAACTATTGTATAGCAATTTCATCCGATGGACATTATTCAAATTACAATATATTAAAAACATTAAAAGTAATGTACTTAAAGATTAATAAATAAATAAAAAATATCAGTAAATAAAATTAAATAATAGTTATAGCGAGTTGTGGCGTTTACACCCTCGTGAGTAGCATTTAACAGTTTGTTTGTTTTTTAGAAAAAAATCTCATTAGTCACACAACATCAACATTTCCACATGAATATCCAACTTTCCATAATTTATATATATTAATGCAATTATATTATTTAATAAATTATTTGGCATATTTATAAAATATACCTCTTTGATTTTTCTTTTCTTCAAATCATTTTTCATATATAAAGTAAAAACATCGTCAACGCGAAAACTTTTTTTACAAATACAGATATAAAACTATCCACAGAATATCACAATTTTTTTATAATAGTAATAATAAAAAGTCAGATGTCATATGACTTATTACCAATATGTAAACTTAAGAGCATGCTAACGCTAATTTTTTTATATAAAAGTTTATGTTCATGAATTCTCTTTTTCAATGCACATTTTGATTCACCAATGGAACTTGGCCCACAATGGCACACCATTTTATAAATAATATTACATTTGTTCATTCTGTCAACAGCATCCTTTCCATTAATAATTAATCTACCAATATTTGGTCCAAAATTAAATGCAACATTAAAATGAAAAGAAACCAATGATATAATCATATCGCACACTTAATAATGTATATGTGTTAATGAAATCCATATTTTCTCTTCAGTATTTTTCTTCATCTCTGTGTAAATTTATATGATATAAATAAAGTATCTTTTCCGACATTCAATAATTCATTAGCATATTTTTCAATATTGGATAATTTATCACTTTGAAATTTACATAAAATATTATTTCTAAACAAAAATGTTCTCATTCCAATTAATTTATACTTAAGAGCAACATTTGACTTGGGATGTACAAATGCCCTGATTAACAAAGATTTTATGAACATTTTATAAATAATTGATTATATTCTCTCCATAAAGTTAAATCAAGGTGTTTTCTGTATTCTGTCCTCAGAAGTAGCACACCATTTCAGGCCATCAGTATCCTTTAATTTATTTAAAATATGTATTGTAGCAGATGATCCACCATTAAGTATATCATCAACATATCCAAAATAATTTTAAATACTAATTGAAAAAACTCTTTTAAGATATTCAAACTTCATAATATGACAACATAAATGCTTTCAACAGCTGAAACTAGTAATCCCATGGGCCAGTCGTCATTCATTTTATGCAATTGATTTTCAAATGTGGAAATCAAACTTTGGTCAGTAAATGTTAATAAATCTTTAACAAACAAACATTTAAATTTGTATACTCTTTATTATATAAACAGATTGATAAATAAATTCAAGCTTATTATTACTTTCTAATTTTTCACTTTATAAATCAAATTTATAAAAAATAATATTTTAGTTACATTTTTAAAAGTTTCCAATCATCTCATACTGGTAATGATTATTTTCCACCTAATTGTACTGGTCATTTAACCATGTTTGTACATTTGTTTATATTTTCCTGAATATATGATCATAGTTTCATAACATTTTCTTTTTTTATAATTTTTAATATATTTTATTGAATATTTTTCTCACATTTCATTCTATGATTCTAAAAAAATTAATATATGGCCCTGACTTTGTTTGCATTTTTTAAAATTGCTCTATCCTGTTTCTTATCTCTTTTACCTACCTATCTTTACTGACTGATATAAACTATTTTATTTTTAATATTATCAATCCTTTTAGCATTACAATCCATTTTTGTAAAGGTGTATTGTTTTTCCATCCTACTTTAATATCATTCAGTAACTTTTCTTTGGTTACTGTCTTATATAGATCTGAATATGTTATTGAAACCCATTTCTTATCTTTATATTGTACCCTATCGCTATAACTGAATATCCTAATATGGAAGTAAAATCCTAGCTCACTCTTTATAATTATATTAGAATGTTCCAACTTACCAATAACTATACTATTTAAGGTTTCTTATCAATTAAAATTAAATACTAAATTTTAATTTTTTTTTTTTATCTCCAATAATCATGTGACTTAATACTCAGTCATAGGGACAACTGAATTTTAAAATTCGTACATACAACAGCATATACCCAGTGGCATTGAATACCATACCAATATTAACTCTTGACAACACAAAGAATATTCCAATGACTAACAATTCCTACATTAAAATAAATCCTTATTAAAATAATTAACATTCTTAATTAAATTATACTATTATTCATTCTAATCTCTCTAATTTTATTCTTAACCTATTCTCTTTTATAAAATACTTCTCGGGGGAAAATTATTTTTCAATCTGATAAATTCTACTATACAATCAAATATAATGAGGGATTTTACTTTTATCCAATTGTAATCAATAATTAAGGAACAATAATTTGACTATAACCACTCGTGAATTACCACAGTACTAAATAATAACTTAGTTAAAATAATTTCCTACCATAAATAATAATAACAAATATTTATTCAATTTTATTATCTTAGCTCAATTTATACCTTTCCTTTCTTTATTAAATAATAATAATATCTTATTACTATTATATTCAAATGATAAGAATACTATCCATTAATCTTTACGAAGTTTAAAAATTTTAAATGAATTTCTTCCTTATTTTCTTTTAAAATAAATAAATAAACACAGTACATGGTTTTCATCTTTAAATAGCAATTTAACTTTATGAATTACCATAACAATACAATTCATCACTTCAAATTTCTAATGTACTTCCTCACATAAAACTTTTATAATCATCCAAAATAAAATTTATTAAGTTTAAATAAATCAACAACACGAATATGGCTAGCTTTTTTTTTTATATATATATGTCAAAGTATTGACCGGGAAGCGAACCCCGGCCAGCTGTTTGGAAGGCAGCTATGCTAACTGCTAGGCCGCTTTTTAAATGTTTTATAGACTTAATCATTCTTAGTGATAATCCACAAGAATATCACTTACTATGTCTTTGCATTCTTAAAAATAATATAAATTGTATTCGCAACAATCATTATACATTTATTTAATACTTTGTGCTGTGATTAGAAACTTTGGACTATGACCATGATAAGCAATGAAAAACATTAATAAGAAATAAAACTACTCACTATTTTAATTTTAAAATAATTTACAATTTATTTCAAATAACATTAAATTATATTTCACATCAATATTAAAATTTAACATAATCTAAAAAAAAAAAAAAATTCTAATATAAAAAATAATAATACTTCTCTTTTTTATATTCATTTACTTAAATAAAGTTAGACTTATATCTATATATTCTATACAACATATTATTTAATATATGATATTTATAAAATATACAAATTATAAATATGAGGTTATTAAAATAAAATACCTGTAATCATGATAACATTGCTTATCCCATAGTGTATATTATATCTAACTTTTAATATAATATACTGCCAAAAGATAAAATTCTATAATCTTTATTTTGTAAATTAAAAAATTTATAGTATCTTATAAGCAATAATAAAATAATAACTTTCAAATTTAACTGTAATCAAATATAAGTAATCCGGTATCTAGAATCAATCAGATAAATATCATGTACTGTATATTAAATATTTATGAAAAGACACTAAAATATAACTTTTTCTTTTATTTGATCTCTTTTATGAGCATTGTTCGTAATAAATAATTATTGAAAAACATTGGCTATTTGTTTTGCATAATTATTCTATAGCTTTCTAAGATTCTCCCTAATTCATACTTAAAAGCATAAGATTATAACGCTGTATTAAACTACAAAAATACATACAAATAATATGTACTCCACGTACTTAGTCTAAAATCTTTCATCATGTGTGTATTAAGTAATGAGGTTTATAATAATAACTAACTGATTTTGCATAGGTGTATCCAGAAACCATTCATTATTCTGTCCATGAGATGACCTTCATTTTCATCATGGCTTATTCTGTCGAGCATTTACTGATATCTAAAAATGGGTTACCTATCCAAATATCTTCATCCTGGCATATTCCTTCAAGCATTTATGGGTATGTAAAATCTAATTACTTCTCCAACATATCCTCATTTAATAACCTAATTATAAGGTTGGCCTCTATTCTTGGAGCTTACCAACAACTAACACAACATCCACTATATCAAAATTCCATAAAAAACTTCCACTGATAGAATTGGGCCATTGTACAATATGATAGTATGAAATACCCTATTATCCCAACAATATCATTCAGTACAAATACTCTGAAAACTTATAAATGTCAAAAACTTACTATGAACTTACCTTTCTTAATGCTAATCAATGAAACAAAAGAAAACAATAATATAATAATATAATAGGCAAAACTCTCTCCATACAGTAGTGCCACTCTAAGCAAGACAGAGTAATCAATGGATGCCAGAAGGCTTGTGCATAAAATCCCTATCTAGTGCCTACTCATCCAATATCCCCAAACTTGTTTTTGGCTTATGGCCTTCGTCAGTGAGGAGCCTTGGATCTGAGAGCACTGCTCCTAGATCTTAGGATCCAATGCAATTCTCCAGCAGCCACCTTTTAACTCTATGTAACTACTAAACTATGAGAATAAAATTGAAAACAGATATTTTCAATCTAAGCTCAATAGCTCAAATAGTCATATGGGTCTGAACTCAGTTCAGCACCCATACATTTTGGTGTCATTGGCTCTTTTACAACCATAGCCACCACCTTCTGGCATCCATTGATTACTCTGTCTTGCTTAGAGTGACACTACTGTATGGAGAGAGTTTTGCCTATTATAACAACAGTTATGAGCAAGCGTGGAAGATAGTGATCATGTGATGTTTTAAGGTTTAAAATATAATAATATGTTATATTTTTAGATTATTTTAGTTATCAAACCATGAGATTCACTTAAGTTATTATTTTATGAATAATGAAAATATTATACATTCAATTCAAAAATACATTTCATATTTTTAATATTATTATCCTAATATTATAACCAAAATAAATATAATATTTATTTTTATCTGATCCACAAGGTTAACTAGAAATTAATCCCTTCGGTACACATTACCAAATTTATTACAATTTTATAATAATAATATATATCATGCAGACAATAATCATTTACATTTTATAAAACTTTACCCATAAATTTTTAAACATCTTTTATTTCTAAAGATTAAATCTAACACTTGACTAAAATATTTTATACTAAACCTAAATTGTATTTACTAAAACTAACATAAGTTTAGTTATTGTACAAATAACCAAATCAATAAAGATACCAGACAACTAAAAGTTTTCTTCTAGCGTTTTTTTTTTTTTAAATCTCCTCCTGAAGGTAAAATGCTGGTATCCATAGCAATGGTGTAATAAAACTTGCTTCAACGAAGAGAAAACCAACTCCAATTTTCTCCTCGAACGTTCTCCAAATAACAAAAAAAAAAGTCTCCACTTAAAAATAATGCAAAGTATATCCTCATAAGAAAATCATCGATGAAATATAAACAGTCTCCTTATAGAATTCGCAGTTTAAGTTAATAATCATAATAATATTTTATATATTCTAAACGAGTTTTATTATATTAAATATTATGCAATTAGGTTATTTATCTTAGGAAATGTACATGGCAATAAATTTTTCTTCATATCTTATATAAGTTTTATAAATAAAGTCAGTAGTATTATCCAGATATTCTGCATGAATATCTAATTATTAATATTTAATCCATATAATATTAGTTTTCAATATGTATTTAATATAATCATAAATAATAAATGTTTCTTCCATATCACATTTCCATCTGTTCTATAAATTTTGTAAATTTGTTCAGAATCTCTTTTATGAAGTCTCCCATCAGCTTTTCTTTCCAATATATTTCCATTGATCCATTTATCTATATCTAAATTATATTAACTACTGAATAATTAAGTTATTTTAAACTTAAAGCAAGATTAATATTTTCTTCAAACTATTAAATAGCATATAGTTTAATTCTTAATAAGATAAATTCTTATTTATCACCTAAATTGTAACATTATTCATTTAATCTTTTGTCGTCTTAATAATAAGTAAAATATATCAGTTTTTTCAAATACTTGCACACTCTGAAAATTTATGTAATTATCTTTATCATCGTGTAATATGAAATCTATTAAAAAAAATTTATAATAGTATTTTACACAATAAGAATCAATAAATAATTGCCTTTTATATCAAGGCAGTCCATGACAACATATGCATTCCAATAACAGATATTTTCTCTTACGAAAATACATAATTTATTGAAGAATTGCAGTCTGTCCAATGGATCAGCCAAAAATTCAAGGTTCCCTACTGACATGTTTGTTACCAACAAAGAAGCTTTAAAAGTTCGCTTCGTGCTTAATTATCTTTAAATATCTTTTTAAATTTGTCCTGTAACCTTAATAATATTTTATAAACTTTTTTACTACAAAATAATAAGTTTCAGAAAAAATTTATACTTGAAAATTTTGACACAAATTTACATGATTTTATCCTTCAAGATTTTATTCAATTTTCCCAATCATCTGTCAATTTCCTACTTTTATAGATAACATAAATCAACTAATAATCACTGATTAATTTATCATTTTTACAATTTACTAAATATGAATATTAATTACTTAAAAGATTTAAAATCAATACTTAAGAAAGTAAAAATGATAATTTTAACAATTTTAGATGTGATACATTTAACTTTTATTTTTATTCACTAAATATTATCTATTTCAAATTTAACTATTATTTTATTCTTACAAACGTTTATGAAAAATTGAGTAATTAAAAATCAATATTTATTAGACCATTTTAATAAAATAATTTTAATCATTCAGACCAGAAATAATTTTGCCTGTTGTGAAAGCATTATGCATACATCGGTAATTTTACCGGTACACACGCTTAAATAGCATATCTATTTTATAAGCTAAGTTTATATTACAATTGCAAAATATTTAATTATAATGACTTTAATAATTAATTATATTTATTCAGTAATAATCTAACTATTATAAGAACTTTGAAATTAAATTATATTGACTTAATATAATTTCAATATCTTTTCTTTTATAACGTATTCCTACATAATTATTCTGAACTTCTATTTTTTGTACAAATGCTGCTTCTGAATTTAATATTAGTTTATCATTTTTTAATTTAAAACCTTTCAAAGCTTCTCTTTTTTGAGGCCATGGTTGATATGAATTTGGATCAATAATTCTCTTTTTTTTCTTTAAGTATGCCTCTATTAACTTTTTTTTTTTTTTTAAATATATATATATAAGTTTTTATCATTATTCAGTATTTTCTATTATAATTATATCAACAACATATCTGTAGTATTCAATTTTTTTTATATTTTTATATACTTGTAATTTATATTTTCATTTAAATAAACAATGCAATGTAAAACCCATCCTTTCCATTATTTTCCAAAATTTTTTCCTATATTTAAAATATAAAGCATCATTTATCAATACTAATACTTTTTCAAAAATATATAACCATTCATCTGATATTTTATTACTCATGTTAATTTTATTAAACTATATAAGCTATTGAGCTTGGATTAAAAATATTGTGTTTTCAATTTCATTCTCATAGTTTTGTAGTTAAATAGAGTTAAAAGGTGGCTGCTGGAGGGTTGCATTAGATCCTAAGATCTAGGTGCAGTGCTCTCAGATCCAAGGCTCCTCACTGACGAAGGCCATAAGCCAAAAACAAGTTTGGGGATATTGGATGAGTAGGCACTAGATAGGGATTTTATGCACAAGCCTTCTGGCATCCATTGATTACTCTGTCTTGCTTAGAGTGGCACTACTGTATGGAGAGAGTTTTGCCTATTATATTATTATATTATTGGTGTTTTCTTTTGTTTCTTTGATTAGCATTAAAAAAGGTAAGTTCATAGTAAGTTTTTGACATTTATAAGTTTTCAGAGTATTTGTACTGAATGATATTGTTGGGATAATATGGTATTTCATACTATCATATTGTACAATGGCCCAATTCTATCAGTGGAAGTTTTTTATGGAATTTTGATATAGTGGATGTTGTGTTAGTTGTTGGTAAGCTCCAAGAATAGAGGCCAACCTTATAATTAGGTTATTAAATGAGGATATGTTGGAGAAGTAATTAGATTTTATATACCCATAAATGCTTGAAGGAATATGCCAGGATGAAGATATTTGGATAGGTAACCCATTTTTAGATATCAGTAAATGCTCGACAGAATAAGCCATGATGAAAATGAAGGTCATCTCATGGACAGAATAATGAATGGTTTCTGGATACACCTATGCAAAATCAGTTAGTTATTATTATAAACCTCATTACTTAATACACACATGATGAAAGATTTTAGACTAAGTACGTGGAGTACATATTATTTGTATGTATTTTTGTAGTTTAATACAGCGTTATAATCTTATGCTTTTAAGTATGAATTAGGGAGAATCTTAGAAAGCTATAGAATAATTATGCAAAACAAATAGCCAATGTTTTTCAATAATTATTTATTAGAACAATGCTCATAAAAGAGATCAAATAAAAGAAAAAGTTATATTTTAGTGTCTTTTCATAAATATTTAATATACAGTACATGATATTTATCTGATTGATTCTAGATACCGGATTACTTATATTTGATTACAGTTAAATTTGAAAGTTATTATTTTATTATTGCTTATAAGATACTATAAATTTTTTAATTTACAAAATAAAGATTATAGAATTTTATCTTTTGGCAGTATATTATATTAAAAGTTAGATATAATATACACTATGGGATAAGCAATGTTATCATGATTACAGGTATTTTATTTTAATAACCTCATATTTATAATTTGTATATTTTATAAATATCATATATTAAATAATATGTTGTATAGAATATATAGATATAAGTCTAACTTTATTTAAGTAAATGAATATAAAAAAGAGAAGTATTATTATTTTTTATATTAGAATTTTTTTTTAGATTATGTTAAATTTTAATATTGATGTGAAATATAATTTAATGTTATTTGAAATAAATTATTTTAAAATTAAAATAGTGAGTAGTTTTATTTCTTATTAATGTTTTTCATTGCTTATCATGGTCATAGTCCAAAGTTTCTAATCACAGCACAAAGTATTAAATAAATGTATAATGATTGTTGCGAATACAATTTATATTATTTTTAAGAATGCAAAGACATTTTTTCAATATCAAATGAAGCAATTATTCCATTTCTATTTAATTTTATAGTACTTAATTTATTTATAATCTCTTCTGAATTCTTAATACAATATTTATCAATACCCATTGCAGTGTCAATGTTTTTATATATCACTATATAATTTCTTAAGAATATAACTATTAAAGTTTAAGATTAGCCTTACTAGCATATTATTCGTATGCGTTATAATCTTCCCAAACACACATAGAGGTTCAAATGCTATACGATATAAAAACCTGTTTTTTTTTTCATTAATTAATTGTTTTGTTTATACAATTTTATATTTTGTCATCATTCTGTTTTCTAGATCTTTATTCAACTTTTGGTAAGCTTGCTTTTCTATATCTTTTTTTATTTTTCTACCATATTCCAGTTTATATAACCTTTATATATTATATAAACTTTGCATGCCAGTTTATATAATTATTTAGGAGTTGTTATGCAGCATATGTCTAGTGACCTTTCACTATAAGATGTGAAGAAAGTATTACTTATTAACAGATCTGTATTCTCTTGGACTTTTTTTGATGCAAAGCCAGGCATTCGGTTACAGTTGATGTTTCTTTTTTTGTCTGGCTTCCTTACAGAATTTGTCATAACCTCACTGCAGATGCTTGTTTGAATCCAAGGTTGGATTGGCTCAGCATGTTAAGAGAGTTTCTTAAACATTCCTTTAACTACAGTGGCTTCTTCTAAAAAAAACATAAATCAATATCTATTTGGAGGTTTTTGTAGAGAGTTATTTGTCTGCACTATCAAAGACATCTGCTCTGTCCTTAAAGGAAAAAAATGAGCGATAGTAGGTCTAGGGTCATCAGGAAACATCTACAGGTGGTGAATATGTTATCACACTTCTTCTATATTTTCTTGCTATGTTACAAACCATTGAAATAGGAAATTATTGTAAATTGTGTAGAATTTTATAATTATAGGAAAAATAAAAGATAAAATAGCCCCTGTAGGACCAATGTGTCTTCATATCCCTCCACAGAAAAGTAGCAAAAGAAAAAAAGTTATCTATTAGGCTATTCAATTGTCTGATGATTATATAAATATACATTTAAATATCTATTATTTTTTATTAATATTAGCTGATTGTTCATCAATATTTGTGACAATTTATATTTTTTCCTCTCGACTTTGTGTTTATATTCAATTTTTAATTTAATTCAATAAGTATATTTGTATATATTATACTTATTTTAATATAATACACAATAGAATTATACTTATTGACACCTGTAATGTGAATCATAAATAAAAAAAATTAATATTACCAATCACTTACAATATCAAAAAAAAAAATAGTCCATATGTTTTCACCATGCATTTCATTAGGTAAAATACCAGATTATCAGTTATACTAGTCAGAGATTATTTTACACAGTTCTACCAATAACAACTCTACATAAATATCAAATTAATATTAAATGCATTAATGTAGAATAGGGATATTTAGGTCCCATTGCAATATCCCCTTACTAAAATTAATTTTAATAAGGAGTAATTATAATAAACAATTGAAGTATATTTTAAAATAAATCATTATAATTACAATATTTGTTAAATTTCATTTTAGCAAAGATGTTGAAATGGATTTCAAACTTTTCTTATATAACATTGGAGAGTTTAATATTACATTATTGATTTTAAATACAATGGGATTTGCAATTGTATAACAACTTTCACACTTTAAAAATAAATAAATCATATGTTATAAAATAAAATATCTTTATATAACAGCAGTAATATATATAATAATAATAATAATATATATAAAAGCTCTTTATGGCAAATATTAATTTTTGCTCTTTTCTATGTGTTGGAACTATTTTACAATTACAATCTACATTGCATACATAGTAAAAATTAATTATAACCTATTATAACAATAATACAATATGTACATGGCAAAAAAAAAAAAAGCCTGTATAAATGTATACTATATAATTTTCCACTCATTTAGCATTAGTCAATTATTAGTTAAATTAATTGATGTTATATATATATATATTCATACAATTATTTTTGTTGTAATTAATGTAATTGATTTCATATGTTTTCTATTAGATTCTTTAATATAGTTTAAAGATTTTATATTTTTTACACAATGTATTTTATGTCTATCTTTTAAATAATGAATATAAGGCAGATTTATCATCTCTTCTATTAATTCCATTATTATGGTCTTTTGCTTTTTTGTCTAATTCTTTCCCTGTATGTCCCTAGTAAACTATACTGCAATTTCTTATGCTACGAATGCAATGTAGACTGTAATGGTGAAAAGTGCAAAAATTATTATTTGCCAAAAAGAGCTTTTATGTATATTTTTATTGTTATTATATATATTATTGTTGTTATATACCGATATTTTATATTGTATGATTTGTTTAAATATATATAAAAGCAGCATAATGGATTAAACTTCTTTCCATTTTTTATGATCATTTAAAAATAAAATATATCATCAAAATATTTTTATAGAGAAAGTTACTATTGTAAAGCTAACGTCTTAAGACTTAAGCAACAAATGACATAGGTTACCTAATTAAATGTGTTTTGCAAGCCACCTGGGTTTTTTTTTTTTTTAAATGATATTATACATATTAAAAACATTTAATTTCTTATAAATAAGTGTATGGACTCTTTTGTTTGTTATAATTATATATAAATTCACTGACTTATATATAGAAAAATATAGGTAGTTAATATATACAATAACTATTTTTATTTAATTAAATGAATTTCAAAAAAATGTCATTTCAGTTGGAGGAAATTCAGTAGTACTTTAGTTAAATATTTTTCAAGTATATTTTTTTTTATGATTTCAAAGATGATAAATTTCTCGACTGAAATATAATTTTTTTACATTTAATATATTTTTTTCTATATTCTAGAGAAGATTGGAAACCAGTCCTAACAATAAACTCCATTGTATATGGTCTTCAGTATTTATTTTTGGTAAGTTTTCTTTAGTTTAAAACCATTTCAAAATTTTCTGTTGGTATTAGTAAAGAGAGGAATTTAAATTATTACTAGAGCTTTTGGTGACTGTTCCCAGTTTAGTAATAGCAGAATAAGTTTTTTGTAGTGTTTCTTTTTGTATCTTGTAATAATGGAATCATAGCTTTGTAATATACAAAGCAATGTCGCTGATTGATAATTGAGTGTTTACTATTGCGTAATCACAGTGATCTTTACCATAAGGCATTCCAAAAGTAATAAAATTTAACATTTCATCAAATTACATATTATGCACAATTTGTTATTATAGTACTAGAGAATTATTCTATAAACAAATTAGATGCCAAAACAAATAAATAGGCCATTTAACAACGAAAACGAAAGAAAATATAGTTCAAACCTTATTATCAAAAACTCTAGGAAGCTTTAACATTTGTTCATATCATCTTTATTTCATTTTAATCAAAAGAGGGAGTCATTAGCAACAGCAGGTATTTGTGGATGAGCATGCCTATTCCAAATTCAAGAAGAAAAAAACTTACTTTAGTGATGACTTTTGCAGTGATTATACAAATCAATCTATTAATCATAAATATGTCCACATATAGAATATGTTGGTCCATTTTTCAATTTATTTGATATTATGTGATGTTGTCTTTTAACTTCTGCAGAAAACTTTCTCAAATACTTCAACTCTATGTTTAACTGCAACTCCCCAATGTATTCTATTCTCCGCCATATCTTCTCAATGAAAACAATCAACATTGCAAATTTTGCAGTAAGATTCATCTATATTTGTTTTATTTACTACCATTGGGTATTTAGGTATTTGTTTAGAGAGAAAAATTCTGAAGCGTTGTCTAATATAGTGTTTTGCGTGATACATTGTTGCACATTTATAATTAAGGTCTGGTTCGTTTAATAATACTTTTCTAAAGTTATTTTCTATCAGTCTGTATAATAGTTGTTCTAATAATCTTATCATTTAACTCTAGGCCATAATCACAATCCTTTGCTATTGTTCTCAGTGCTATATCATAAGTTTGATATTTTTCACCATTAACCACATAAACTTAAACACCCCCATTTTTTCTTTTTATATTTTATTGATGAATATATATCTTTCAATATAGTCTGCATAATTCTTCCAAGATGCAACGTTTATCCATATCAAATTTATGAATGTTGCTACTTAACGACAACAACTTTTCTTGTTAGTCAGAACAGCTATTTGCATATCAACTTATATCTATCCCATGAGATTTATCCTTAACTGTGCTATTCTGGTAATTATTGATCTGTCCTGTTCTGCTACTTTCCTTCATTTATCAATCTGTGCCATTCTTCTATTGTCCTTTCATTTTTCTATTATCTTCAGTTACCATTCTACTATATTCTGAGGATATTATTGTATTAATATCAGTCTCAGAGGTGCATCAGTAACATTAAATAAAGCAAGTATACTTTGAGGTATTAAAATAGATTTATTAAATGTCAGTTGCAAGCACAAAAAGAAATAGAGTATAATTAAGCTTCTGTGTGTGTCATTTTTTCCATATCCACAGTAAATAATTATATTCTACTGCATTACGTCTTAAATGAAGACAGTTCTTCATGCACTAATTCTGGTCTGACTGCAATCAATATATATATATATATGCTAAAAACAGCAATCATAAGTTTCAGCAGTTACATCACCATTATGCAGACAATCAGTTGCTACTGTAATATGCTAAACACGCATGCAATTATTATGCTTCATTACACCAAAATAAGTCTAAGCAGTGTTTTTTTTAATACATGAGTCTATTTTTGCATAATTATTTGCGATTAACATACTGATTGTTTATATACATTTAAATGTATGATTAGCATATGTAGATTTTCTAGAATACCATTATAATAAGGGATATTTTATTCATATCGTGTCTGCACATATTTACATCAATACTTTAAATGATCAAATTTTAGGGTTAAAGAATTATATTAAATTTAAAATAATCAATTTAAAACAAAATTGAACCAGACAACTAAATAGAAAGAATAATAAAAAGTTTAATTTAATACATCATTCCAGCTTTCGTTCCTTATTGTAAGCATATCAAGATTTTTTGTAAAATCACATTTTTTGTAATGTAATGTAAATAAAGTCCATTGTGTGGGATTGCCATACATTTAAGAGCAAGTCATGATTTTGTTTATTTATTTTATATTCTTTCACTAATTTTTTTTGTATTAATTTCAATATTTTTTTATTTATTCAATTTTCACAGTGATGCTTTTTGTATAAATCTTTGGATATTTCTACAAATTTCTCATATATAGTATTAGTGGCATTAATGTTTTTGACTTCATTATAATCAGTTTCTTGTAGAAATTTTCTAATTAGTTTATTATTATATAATATCAGTTTATTTTTAATTATTTCTGATGTGATTTTATTATGCTGTATTTTGTTTTGAATAGATATAAAGGTAAAATAAAGATCAGCAATCTTTTCTTTAATATCTTCAGTGAGAATATTATTTTTCTTTAGGCTTGTATTAATGTGATTAATATATGAAGGAACTATATTCATTATAATTTCTTCTCTTGTGTATGTTTTAATATGACAAAACTCACCATAAGTAGCCAATGCAACTATATAATCTTCAACAGTTTTAAAATTTTTATACAAATCAATATTCATATTATCTATTAATATTATTTGATTGTTATTTTGTCTTAAAGATTTAACCACGATTTTAATTCATCTATAAATATTTTATAATCATTACATGGTGATCTGTATATTGCTAGTAACATAACATTTTTGCTATTTAATACCACCGTATTTTAAAATTTCTATCTACTTCCTTTCCGTTTTTAAGATTACAAAGAGCTATTTTGATTTCACTAAACTAGATATCTTTCTTTTAATCCATGTGATTAGATAAAATAGATATATCATTAAAAATCATCATCTCAATTCTTGTATCAATATTCAGAAAATTGGTCTAAAGTATTTTTCCACCTTTTCCACAGGATTGTCATACCATTTCTAAGGTCTATATGTTGCTTTCATTACATCCAAAAAGATCTAAAGTGACTATGATTAGCAAATGTCTATATCTTTTTTGTCGTTTTAATCCACCAATCATTTTTAAGTCTTCATGTCAGCCATTTAATTTATTATTCTGTGAAGCAGAATATGCCATATATTTTCTTATAATCAAATCATTAATAAAAAAAATGATTGTTAGAAAAGTTGTCATGATTTTCCTTTTTAGTGAAGCCAAGAATAAGTTTCCTTATATCCATAGCATACTTCTTAAGAAAATTTCATGTTTTTGTAAAATGACAATCCTGAAAGTTCAAATTAATACTTTTAGTTTTTAATAGCTGTTGAAATTTAGTACATATGGTAGTTGCTTCTAAAGAATATTATTTTTTTTGTGAATATGATTGGAATTAAAGCTATTTATTCAAGTATTATTTTAATCTTGGAATGTATTATTCTATAAATCATCCAATAATCTATACTTATAAATGCGTGCATATTTTGATTTCTAAGATATAATTATCATCAAGAAATACAGTATTAATATTAAAAAAAATTTTTTTAACATATTAGTAAAATAAAATTTATATTAATGTATAAGAATATTAATTATAGCATTAATAATTATACTTTTATAAATATTATAAATAGTTTAATGCATTTGTGCTGATACTTTGTGACCATGTCAAAGCTAATTTATTATTAATTATTGGGAAACCTATTACGTATAAATATGCATTTTATTATTCTATGTTAATATGTGCTTAGATGTTCTTTATTTGGTCATTTATTCATGGCACTATCTGCTTTAGCAATAAATCACACTAACTTAACTTTTTAGATGTTAAAACAATATCCTGTTTTCCTTTTCATGTTTTTTTTAAAAAAAATGCTTATATGAAGTTTTTCTTATATATGTGTACTCTTTTATTTTTAATATATTACCTCAATTTTGTATAATAAATTGTAATACACTGTAGGCTGTTATGCTAGAATTATTTGAGAATGTTCTGGGAAAGTCATTTGTATCGTTAGTCCACTAAACATCGCATGATCACCATTTCTTATGCTAGCACATAACTGTTATTAAAACAGCCAAAACTCTTCATACAGTAGTGCCACTCAGTGCCAACCAGAGTAATCAATGGATGCCAGAAGGCTTGTGCATAAAATCCCTATCTAGTGCCTACTCATCCAATATCCCCAGACTAGTTTCTGACTTGTGGCCTTCATCAGTGAGGAGCTTTGGATTTGAGAGCACTGCACCTAGATCTTAGGATCTAATGAAACCCTCCAACAGCCACCTTTTTTTGAGTTTTTTTTCGTTAGTGTTATTAATTAGTCTGTTTAACCCATATTTTTTTTTTTAAAAAAAAAAAGAATTCTAATAGGTTGACTGTTATACCTTTCTTTTTTTTTTAAAAAAAAAAAAGCTTTAAACTTTCTCCAGTAACTATCAATCAGAATCAATGGAGAAAACTGCATGGTTTTTTTTTATTTTTACACCCTTGTGATATTTTTTAAACTAATTAATTTTTCATGTTTCCTCATTATCAGATGCATTTTAGGTAGTTTTTTTTAAAGCTATTTTTAATCTGAAGAAAACAAGTAATTTTCGTATCACTTAAAATAATTACTGACAAGATATTGTTAATCATGGATATATATGTTTCAAACTTTTCCTTAATTACGAATGTCATTTTTTTGTTAATTGCTGAAGATCAGATAGCATTTAGTTTTTAATGTTTCCCTCTTCATCTATTTGAGCTGACCTGTACGATTTCGAAGAACTAAAGTTTTCTGAATCAATTATCAACTGAATAAATAAAAGTATCTTAGTTTAGTCAATTGAATGAAATTTTTATGCTCAACCTGTTGCTTTTGTGCTTGAACATCACTTGACATTTAGAGCAATAATTTTTTTTCTATTATCTATTTGACCAGCAAATGGAACAGACTTTAAGACATTTTCTAATTGTTTTTATTGAAACACTTTCTCAAGAACTACATAAATAGATGAAAAATCAGTGAGGATGTGGTATTATCAAAGTTGTTAATTACTTTTTGTACCATTTCTTAACCATAATGTATCTTTAAAAAGTGGATAATAAGTTGATCAAAGAACTGTAGTCTGGCTATTGCATTAAGTGGAAGAAAAAAAAATTAAAAGTTTTTATTCTGAAAAAAAAATATATATATAATGCACACATGGTTATCAACAATTTTTTTTAAATATCTGCTGTCAGATATACTTCCATGCATGTTATATGCTATCATAATTGTATTTTTTTTATTATTATTATTATCAGAATATTTTTTGTAAAGTAAAATAAGCATTTGATTGCAAAAGCTTAATAAAGTCAAGCAGTCTTATTGGTTTGAAAAATATTTCTGAGTATATTTCTTTTCTCAGAATTGCCTATTTTTAACAAAGAGGAAAAAACTGTTATTATCAACTATTTGTTCTTCTCTACACATTTTTTTATTTTAATAGACAAATGTCATGTCTTTACTGCAAATGAAAACATTGTAATCAAGAGTTTCAATATAAAAGCGGGCTTTTTTTATTTGTAGTATTTTGGACAAACATGAATTTTGATTTTGATGAATCTATTTATTAAGACAACATTAGTGTCTTCGATTTCTGTTTTCCTGAGACATTGTGTACTACAGGCAAAATAGGTGACATAGCACATCCTTGCCTTAGTCCCACCCCATTTTTAATTTTAACTGATTCTATATTCCCTAATTGATATGTATAGTAATTATTTTCATATAATTTCTTAATAATATCCACTAAAGTTCCATCCATTCCCAAATTGACTAAACTTACCCATACTCCAACTACCTGGAAAATCTCTTTTCTGCACCATCTTATTAAAACATGATAATAATTATACTTTTGCCTTACGTCCTAAATTCATTACCATCTCTGCTGCCCATCTATCTAAATCTCTTGTCTTTCCACCCTTCAATTTCTTCCCTGCCTCATTCAGTTCATTTTCTGTAAACCTAATACTATATGCTTTTATGTTTTCTATCACTCTGTCCTTCATGTCTAACATCTTTTCTATACCCATTACGTACTTATTTAATATAATCTCTAATTCTTTTCTAGAGCTACTCTCTATTGTCCTCATCATCTAGTACTACTATCTCTCCCCTACATTCATTCTTTTAATGTATTTCCAAAATTTTTTACTTCGGATCTCTTCCACTTTTTTTAATATTCTCCAACAATTTACTATTCAATTTCATTCTCTATATATATAATTATCTATTTTAGCCAACTTATTTTTTACTAAGTACTTCTCTCATTTAACATTAACATCTTTTTCACTTTCTTTGTTCTTAATAGACAGTTATATTCTCTGCATGCTTTTTTCCTCTCTTTTACACTTTTACTAACTCTCATGTTTTTATTACTTTTATTCTTCTGAATATTCTCACCTAAAACCCTATTTGCCACTCTATTTCAACACACCAGTCCTTATACTCATCCCAACCAACTCTTCAATGGTTTCTTTAACTTTTATTTTATTCTCTTCTAACTTACTCTTATCATTCACTCTCCATCCACATCTTTCACTATTATTTTTTCTTTTATTTCTATTTTCCATCACATTATCAACCACTTCTATTATAAAGAAGTTATGATCACTGTTACACACTCTCTCTTCATTATCAAATACATTGTCTCTTTCTCTACTAATACATAATCTATTGTGAGGAATATATTATTTCTAGACCATATATATTGTCCCTCATAAATATTTGATAAATTTCCAATGCTCTAATTCACTCTTGCAAAAATTCTTCAAAATCTGTCCATTTTTATTACCTGCCTCATCAATTTCTTCAATATGCTCATTCATATCCCTTATAACCATTAATCTCTTCCCCTTTTTTTTGAAACTCTGTATATCCTTAACTAGGCATTCATATATGCTACTGTTCCACTTCATTATAGTTTGACTATCTCCAGTAGTTATATACACTATAGCCACCATCCATTCTTGTCTTCCTAATATTATCTCAAACCACAAATATTCTTGACAATTAACAATATTTAAATATTTTTTTTGACATAACTCCTATACCACCACCCCTTTTTTCTTTTCTATTTATATTCGGTCATACCAAGTCTTCCAGAATAGGTTCATCTTCTCTTAGATGTGTTTCCACTACTGCTAATACCTCAAGCTCTTCATTTTTAATTGCCTTGTTTAACTCCAGTCATTTTTCTCATCTCCTACCATCTTGCATATTCAAATACCCAATTTTAACAATTTTTTCTTTTCTACTACTCTTTTATAAATTCTTTTGACCCTTTCGTCTCCATTACATTTATAAATAACTTGCTTACCACTAATTTTACAATCCCATTCCCTGCCCACATCTACATTTATATCTAAATCAGCTATCTTTTGTTTTTTTTCTTACATCCCGTCCATTCTTCTTTCTCATAACACTGCAATTTAAACTCCCACTCTTTTTTATAAGTTTCCTGAACTATATTCTTTATAAATCAGACTGCCTAAAACTTCACTTCCTTGTTTTCCTAAGTGCAATCCATCTTTACTATATAACTCCATCTTTCCAATAAAAAAAATCCACACATCAACAAACATAACATCGTTTCTCTCACACAATTTTTTCAATGTCTCATTTATAGAACATGCCATATCTAACATATATCTCTTGTCAAATCTTTGTAATAATCCAACTATTCCTACTCTTCCTTTAATCTTACTCAAATTCCTAATCAATTCTATGTACTCATCCATTATTCTTTCTGATGGCTCTAATAAATTATTAGTCCTTACCATAACATATATATCTCTAATCCCTTGCTTCTTCACTTTATCTGAAACATCCCTAATTCTAGCTCCAGACAAACATACTCTTACATACCTGTTTCTATTTTTTCCTTGCAATTATATCTCCACAGTCTCTAATTAGCGAATCTCCTATCAATACTGTCTCATAGGCTATTTTCTCTGCTCCATTCATAACCTTCTCTACCACCTTCTGGACTTCCTTATCTACTTCTTCCTTATCATTCCTACTCAATAATTCCTTAATCTTCTCACATTTCATCTCTAATGATTTAAATTTTGCTTTTACATCCTTTACTTCTTCCTCTGTCTTACTTATTCTTTGGCTAACCATCTCCATTTCACTTCTAATCTTTCCACCCATATCTCCCATCATTCCACTAAACCATACTCTATCCTATCTTCTTCAGTTACATTTTGCTCCATTTCTTCTGGCTTTCTCTTTAGACTATCTACACTTAGAAACGATCTTTTCACCTCTTTTATCACATTTACACACTGTCTACATAACCATAAACTTGTTACATTCTTCCTAATCTTATTTAAACATTTCAACACATATGGTGCACTCTACCATAGCATGCCTAATTTCTTTCTGACAATTATATATGCATTGTGGAATACAAATGCAATCCATATTCCTTATTCTCCAAATCATCTACTCTATATTTGATTTTACACTTTCTCTCCTACTCTTCAAACCTCTTTGCACAGACGGATAAAAACTTTATTCTCTTTCAAAACCGATTGATCAATAGCCATGTGGTTTCTGACCCTAGGCAGGCCTCCCAAACATCTTTTTTATCAAATAAACCACTGTTCTTAATTAAAAAAAAAAATTTTTTTTTAATAACAAACTTATTAAACAATTAATCTTACATACAACTTAATTATAAAATATCCTTACATTAACACACACTCGACAAAATAATTTTTTTTTTTTTAAACTTCGTGAGGAGCTTGACTGATAGCACTGCCATCTACTATCCATTGATTACTCAAGCTTATAATAATGGCTCTGAAGTAGAGGAAAGATTTTTTTTTTTCTAACAGAAATGTTACATGTAAGTAGTAATAGCCATATGATGATTGTTGGTATATAGCATATTAGTATACTGGTTTCCATAACCAGTTTTTTGTAGTTTTTAATATATTTAAAATTTTTGATTTGTACTGTGTATATTACATCTTTCAATAAAATTGTTGAACAGTCTCAAAACTATTTTTGCAAGTGTGAATAATAAAATATTGTATTTGCATTGTATAAAGTACATAAAAGAATGTATTAGTATTATTAATTTATATTAGTATATATAGCTTTTCCGAACAAATCAACTATTGCTCCCCATTGTTAAAATATAATATCTTCTAATATTTCCTCTATAAAATCAATAATTTCTACAAGCAAGAAAGGTAAAAAAAAAAATTCCTTGCTACAACTTACAAAAATTATTCAGATTAAAAATCTAGATTTATTGTTTTATTTTAGTTGAATAGAAAAAAATATAATTTCTATATTAGAAATTGAATATCTAGGATTTATTATTAATATTTGTATAATGCATTTTTGGCTCTCTATATACAGTCAGTTTAATAAAATGATTTTTTTCATTTGCAATATCAGATTATTTTTAAGCACATTTAATTTTAATAATAAATAAATAAGTAATCTAACAGTCTATTGCCTGGGAATTTTAAGAGGTTCGAGCACCAGAAGTAACAGCTGGATCGTGATCCATAGATCTTGAGCTTTATATTTCACCATTTTACTTATGCACCAAATCATGCATTACAATTATTAAATGGTTTATTGCTTGGGAGTTCGTAAAAAATTTTAGGCACTAAAAGTGAAGAACTGGGCCACAATCCATTCACTTTTTGCTCCTAAAGCTGCTATCCAAAGCCCAGGGATCATTCCTAATAAATATACTGGAGAGAGAGATAAGCAGATGGTAGAGATTTTTTGTTGTTGTAAAAACATATTTAAATATTTATAAAAGTCTCTTGATACAGAATCGGAAAAAGTTATAATTGCAATAACGTTTGAGGAAATTGAAAAGCAAAATTATATCAATTTTATATAAAATCGTATGTTTATCTTATTTAATTAGCTATGTCATTTTTTATTTTATATATTATTTAATATAGTGGGGGGGGTGTCTTAATACAAACTTTTATAGTTTATAATAAATACACTATTAAAATTATAAATACAGTGAGTGCCAGATGTTGATCAGTTGGTGAATAGTGGAATAACTATCAAATATGAAAATTACTGTGAATCATCAGTAGGAATAGGCAGTACACTATGAAAAACATTTCCAGTTACCTTGTGGGGGATATATTGGTTCATCAAAGGCTAAGTACTGCTTCCAGTGCAACCAGTTTTATTTCCATCTTTTTGATGCTTTTCGTTCTCTCCTTTTTTGATTTTGCATCTTTAATCATTTAGATTGGTATAAGGCTTAGTTGTCATGAGCTTTTCATGATCCTATGAACTTGATCTGTAACTTAAAATTATAAAACATAACTTAGAAATATTTAGTTATTGTTTAATATATACAACTTTTTCATTCTGCAAATCTTCAACAAACATTCGCAAAAAAATTTACAATCCCCACTTTAGCAAACACTGATGCATTACTATATATTATCATATATTATATGATCCTGAAATCTAGAAAATAACTGCAAGGACTAAAAAGTGTAATAGGCGGCTAAGGAAATGTATATATGAAAATATTCTGGATTGTCAGAATTAGAAATGATATTAAAAAGAAATGAGTTTACAGTGAACAATAATAGATAAAATAAATAGAAAATAACGTGGTATGACTACATATAAAGATTGTTTGATAGTAAACTATCAAGAAAAATAATGAAATGTATGCTTATAAAGAAATAGTATAGGAAAAACCCAAGGATAAATAAAAAAGAGAAATAATAAAAAAAACCTGTGATTTTAAAAAATGGAGTGATGAAAGATGAACACAATTTTTTTATTTACATATTTACAATTTCAACGGTAAAACAATCTTATTCAGACCTATAAATATACAAATGTATTTTATTGTCCAATTTATCCACATACAATAACATTTTATATATATAAATATTATTGTATTACATATACATATGTATTAATAATTTCAGTCTCTGTGGTCAAGTTACAATCTTTAATGTCTATAAATATATTGGACCATAAATAAAGATGGGATTTCACCTTTATTGTTAAAAGGAGGTTGCCTTGACAACAGGTTGAGGTTGTTGACTGTTAATGATATTGGGATTGTCTAAGTATTGACTGATTTTAATCATTATATTATAACGGGACGATCCTGTTCAGGACTCGAGGAAGTTGCATCTAGCTATAGTCGGACTTTGAGTCTTCTTATAGAATGCTATGGATGATTTGATTTAAAATACAATCCAATTCACTCCTCTATTAATAACCTCGTTACTCTCGGAATTCGAGCTCAGAGTAGAAATTTGCAATCGACTCTCTTCAGGCATTTCCACAAATATCCCATAGTAATAATAAATTTAATATAAGCTATATATAACTTCTTTATAAATATTAAATCACTAAGTTGATTTAACATATATATGCATGAGTATGTATAGTATAATTATTGGTTTTATAAAACGACTAAACAAAATAAACAAACGAGACCTGTTTAATTTTAAAATCAAGTTTAACACATTTTAATCCGTAATAAAAACAAAAATATTATCACATAAAAATATTAAAATTTAGAATTATAATCTGTGCTTATATACACTAATAAATTATTTAATATTCAAAAAAAAAATAATGTAATCATTTACATATATATATAATTTAAAATCATGCGTATAATAAATACACATGACACATTATAAATCTACCTATTGTGTCATTAAAATAATTCAGTGTGTGTTGTATGTTTATATACGATAACATCCATTCACACTAGATTAATAATAGAATGTATTCTGATATTAGTTATGTATGTTTAAAAATATATTATGTTAATTGTCATGTAAGATTCAATTTGGAATATAATAAAACTTACTTCCAAATTGAAATAATTTAAAAACGTTTACCTTAGTCAGCTGTCATTTCCATCAGAGTATATATCAAAATATCTACATCTAAATTTTATTAAATAAATAAAAAAAAAAAAAATTGTTCATCTTATCAGTTCCCCACTTTAATATACGAAGTAATTTTTCTAAGTAAATATAATTATCCACAAAGGAAATAAAGTTTAAGAGTTCTTAAATTATACAATGAAGTAATCCAAGACGAGAAAGAATACGGTTTTATATCCCTCCTTAGACGAAATAAAATGATGATGAATGTTGAAACATAAAGTTCATTGATCATCCTTCGAAGAGGCAATCCAGATATTCATTCTTTAAATATTTATGTAGTAAAATATTTAACATCTTCTTCAATATAATACTCCAATATTAAAGCAGCTTTTTAAATGAGAATTACGATGATTATATTTTAGGCATTGATTAAGTAGGAATAAATTTACATGTTCGGGTTTAAAACATCAGTAGAAATCCCGGCATAAATTATCTAGCCAAAGAACATCTTTATAAATTTTTGTCTTCTTAAATATATATTTTGAAAGCTCATTTCGAAGACATTGATAACTTTTATAACCTTGTTAATTTCACTGATTATTTTTCTATAGTTCTTTATAATATTAAAAGGCAGTAAATTATTTATTTGAAGCAGGTATTAAAATATTGAATCTTTTTTTTTTTCTTAAATGAGTTCTAAATTCGAACACATTTAAATTTACAGACGTAGTTCTTGCCTTGATAACTAAATAGAAGATTATTGTTATAACAATATTAGTTTGTTTTTATACTGGATTAATTTCAGCAAGGATATCACATAATCATGCTCACACTCTATTGTTTAAAATATACAATTTGTAATGAACTTTAAACGTTTATTTCCTTTGTTTCAACTGATAAAAATGTAATGTTGACTTAAGGCTTTGTCAATTGTCAAGTTTTATATTAACAAAAAAAAATACTATTAGTTAGAAACATTTTATTTATGTGTGTGTATAAATAAACTAGAATTATTCATTTTTAGAATTATTCTTTTAATACTAACTAGTCTATATATATATATAGCTGATACATGAAAAGCTTAAGATAGGTGTAAGTTATTTATATCTGTTGATTCGATATAGGCACAGTTAAATTCACAAAGAAACACAAATTGTTTTAGGTGAGGCTCATATGGTACTCTCACAATATATATATAAATCACATCACCATAGTCATCATTGTTAAATAAATCAAAAAAATATCTGCATGCTGTTGATATTCTATTGGTTTGTTTTAAGCATGAATTGTGATGTGATTTATGTTGTTGTTTTTTTTTTTGTATATATCTAACTCAAAAAAAATTGTTTATATTTGATCATTATACTTTTTATTTTTTAAATTATACTCAAGTTTAATCCAATTTACATTAAGTCTGTAATCAACATAGTAATAATGATATTTTAAAGCCTTATTTAATATATATATATATTATTGTATATTTATCACAAAATTAAATGATCTAAACAAAATGAGGAGTTAACAGCCATGTCATTTCAAATTTAATTCTTTTTTTTTTTTTGCTTACTATTTTTATGTTTAAAATTATAAACTCTAATATTGTATGATATATGTATATTTTAGGAACCAAATCCAGAAGATCCATTAAATAAAGAAGCAGCAGAAGTTCTTCAAAACAATAGGCGTTTATTTGAACAAAATGTGCAAAAATCTATGCGGGGAGGTTATGTTGGAGCCACATATTTTGAGCGATGTTTGAAATAACCTTTTTTGTGAACTGCTTATAGCATTTTTCCTTTTATATATATATTATATAAATTACATTCACATTTGTCAACGTATTATTTAGTTCATTTCTTAACATATTTGAGTTTGAATTCATCCATACAGAAAGAAAAAAAAAAAAATTCAAATAATTGTTTACAGAGCTCTTAATATTGCACATAGCATATTGGTTATGATGAGGAAAGAAAAAAAGGATATAAAATTTTAATTAAAATTTGAAGTTATTGTTGAAATATTTGAATAAAAAAAAGTATTATTGGTTGAATAAACTTTTTCAATTACATAAACCATTTGGAAAGACCTCATCTTCTTCAAAATATATCACCAGAAGTTGGAAGGAAATGCTTTTTGGAAGCTAAAATGATGTGTTAAATTTTATAAGTATATATTTTATTTCACTTCAATATAAGTCTACACACTCGCATACATTCACATAAATATCTACAAAATTATTCTATTATAATTTCTTTTATTCTCTGAAAGAGGTGGCCATATCAAAAGTTAGAAAGATTATAATAAAAACTTTGAAGTTGTACTTTCAGCAAAAATATTAGCATTGCTCAAATTTATGTTTGTAAATGCATTTGATGTGTTAAAAATTAACAATTTATCATTAATTTATAATAAACTGTAAAGAGCATGCAAATGTAATTTACATATGTGTGGAGCTAAATGCCATCTTGCATGCTCTTTATTTATTTAAAATGATATTAATACGTATAAAAAATATCTCAAATTTGAATAACGCTGTCTACTTAAATTTTGTGGTAGTATTTTAGTCTGATCATAACTGTGAATAATAATAACTTTGGCTTACTCTTGCGAATCTGCATCTTGGGCTGCCTCATTTATGTGTCTTCGGGGATTTTTTTTTTTTGTAATGTGTGTGTGTGTGTAAATATTAATTTTTTAGCTTTAATTTGGAGGGGTAAATTATATTTCAGTAAATGTGAATTAAATCAAAGACTTATAAAATATTGTACATCTTTTTATGGTCTCTTTTTTTTTTATTTCTTTATTATTCTTACTACTATTGTTATGTTATTTTTATTATTACTTCTTATTGATTCCTATTATTATAGAAAGTATTTTTTCTTTGTTGATAGAACTCTAATATTTTTTTTTTTTTTTTTGAAAAAATACTAAAACATATGTTAAAATTTTTACCATGGTTTAAAATAATAATTAAATCACATTTAAAGTTTTTGTTTATTCTAAAGATAAACATCTTCCATGTTTTGCTCTTATGTATATCTAAAAGTTATGAAGTTATTCTGTGTATGTACTTCTATATTTAACAAACAAATTGTGGTTAAATGTGAAATTCCTTAACTTTGTGAGAAAGAAACAAATCAAATGCAAAGATTTATTTGAAGAAATTCATTCAAAAAGCTATACAAACCATGGTTTATGTATTCTTTATTTTTAGATTGTCAAAATTGCTCATCTAGTCCAATATCATAAAAATGGATTTAAATTCAGTACAGAGATTAAATAGATTTGGAGAGATCTTAAAATAAAAACAGAATTAAAATTATTATATTGACTGGGGGATCTTTGCATTTAAGCAAAGAATGTTTTTTTTTTCAGTTACCTATTTTTTTTTAAATATTCCTAATACTCTTATTGTAAAAACCTTCACTTCAGATTAATATTCATTTCTATATTCCCTCTACTTAATCTCTGCTCTTGACTATAATTTAATAGGCCAGAGAATAGTTTTTTACTTTGGCCTAAAATTGAATAAAGTCCATAACGCAGTAATTTATATTATATATATAATGAAATTATTTTTTATTGTCAACTCTGTAAATCCATTTTATTAAAAAAAAAAAAAAGAATAAGTAATGCTTTTGGTTAGAGCTGTAAAAATATATATAGAAGTTTGTAAATAATAAATATTTGCAAAAAAAAAAAATAATTGAGAAAAATATGTGAAAATTAAAAAAAAAAAAACATTTGTATTTTTTTATACATTTTGTAAATCGCATACATTACGGTCATTTTTTTTTTTTCCATTGCCTTTATCGCCAATGTATTTAAGAAATAAAGGTTTCCAGATCGAAGCTCAATCCTTCATTTCTTAATTCAAATGTCTTTTGAACTCCCAAGCAACAAACCATTTAATTATTTACTTTGTTTCTATCTTTGCCTGTTGGTGAATTTTTAATATGTATTTACACATATATATACACACACGCATATATCTATGCAAATGTGTATTGATATATGCACACACATTGAAGAAGCCCCTTTGACGATGTTTTAAGTCTCCAGGACAGCTGATCAAAATATGTTCTACTTGTAATATACATATTGTATGAGGTATTGGGCTGTTTTTTAAACACTAAATTGCATTTATCAATATTTAAGATATGTGAGAAACATTGTAATTCATTCTATTAATTGTTTATAATTAGCATACTTATATATAAGTAATATATCTATATGTTCTAACATGCAGTTAAAGGTGAAGTTAAAATGAAAATTATAATATTAAGGTGGCTTAGCGCTTTTGAGGAATTTCTATATCTTCACAATCATAGCCAAAAAGTTATCTGGGAAATGGGGGAATATATAAGCAACGGATATTCAAAAACGAAAAGAATCATACTTTCCCTCTCCAAAAAATGGACTCTTTAATTCACAATTTGTATATCTTTTAATATCTGTTGCTTATATATTTTCCACCACTTCCCAGCTAACTCTTTGCTTATGATTATGAGGATATAGAAACTCCTTGAAAGCGCTAAGCCATCTTAATATTGTAATTTTCATTTTAGCTTTATTTTTAACTGTGTGTCAGCGCATATAGATATATTACTGTTCGTTCAAGGGAAGTTTATGTATTTGTTATTATTATATAAGTAATATTTTTTAAAAGGAACTTTTTAAAGCATTCACCTGTATATATTATGGTACTATGATCAATTGCCGATAAACTATTTCTTTTCATTTGGAATTACTTTATCAAACATCATTGCTTTGCACATTTTTAGCAGAAATTGATATGTTAAGCTTTATTATAAGTGGACATAAAAGATGCTTAATATTTTTCCAAAGAACTCTGGCTTTGTCTCCTATTGCAAGCCTGAGTATTCAGTAGGTGTGAGGTATAGTATTTATTAAATCCTTATCTACATCCCGAATAATTTTTGTCTTCCAAGACATTTTGAATATGGATCTTTTTGATCTAATGTACTTTAATCCAAAAATTATTTTTTAATCTTTTTTATATTACCAAGCTATCAGTCTGAAATTCCAAAATGTCATAATGTTTTGAATCAAAACCAACTTGTTTGCATAGTTATATTGATCTGCCACCGTTCAGCATTCATATATTTTGGTATTCTCAGTTTTTTACATAAGTATAGACAGCACTGGGTTAGGGGTTTAGTACTGCATCTAATATTTATTGATTAATTATACTTATAGTAAATGGAAGAACAGCTGAAGTGGAAGAAAAAGCATGGTGTAAACTGGGATCATGTAATGTCTTTTTTGGTTTGATGTTTAATATTTATAGTATGTGTGTGCTATTAGAATTTGAAGTATACTTCGATACATCATAATATTTTTGTTATATTCTCTAAATCTTTCATCAATATTTTTATCTGTATTATTCTTGCCAAATACCCCCCCCCCCCATGATTATTTTTTTAGCGAGCTTATTTCTATGTAGACTTTATGAAATTTATTAACATATGTAAATATGATTCCCTGTGTAGTTTAGCATAACAGTAGCAGGACTGGTTTGAAAAGTAAAGATCACTGGATTGAAGCTCAAGTTAATGTTTGGATGTTGAAATGTCATATCACATTTCTACCTTGATATTTCATTTCTTTGTAACACATTTCAGAAAGAAACATTGTAGTTATTGACAACACGGATAGGGTCACTGATATATTGTTATTATCATTTGTTTTTTAAATTTACAGCAAAACTAAATAACCATGAGATTCATTAAAACTTTTGTATAAATAAAATATTGTGCAAATGTGATTAAATATATTGAACAAATCAAGCAATCTGAATGTATAAAAGAATATTAAAGATATATGGAGGCTTAAAATAGTCTGACAAATAAGCTATTATTAAGCATGCATGATGTCCATTCTACCACCATTTTAATCACAGTCAGTAGCAATTGACAATATTATGCATAGAGATAATCGTGATAAGAAGAAATCCTCGTAAATTTAACAAGAATTCTATTTTACTATTCACCAAATCTGTTTCTACTTTAAAAATTTGCTTCTATCAAAATCATTTAAGTAGACCTGCTCATCGCTTTTAAAAACAAATTTACATAGATCTAAAATGTCTTACAGTAAATATCGTTAAGCAAAAGAAATGAGTAATAGTAGCAATAGAGACGACTTGGTTTCTGATTTCAAAAATCAATTGCTTGCTTTTGAAAAGTTTTGCATTGTATGCATGAAATGTCAAATATTACTAAAGCATTACATGATCAGAAAGTTCATCAAATATTCTGTCAAGCTTTATTCTCTTTAGTTTTCTATATTTAAATACATATTTTGATTAACTTTTTCAGACTGGGCTGCTACTAAATTATGAAGTATTCAGCCACAGCAAAAGCAAGTCTGATGTATTTTTCAGCAATATCTTGTATAACCAGCTTTAAGATTATCTAATTGCTTCTGGTGATAAGATATCATTTTTGTGAACTATTTCTTTGGTTTGCAATTCAATTTATCCAAAGTTGTTAATTCTATTTCTATAAAAATGTCATCTTGAGACTAAATTTGGGATACTCAAAAATAATAATAATAATTTTAAATTATTTTTAAAACCTCAAAATTTTTCAGAATTTTTTTGCTTCTCTTTGACATGGAAAAACAATTTACTAGAGAGCTTCTCTAAATCGTTAAGCTTTTTCTTGTAAACTTCAATTTTTTTAATTACTGTATATGTAGCTAAATGCTTTATTTAGTTTTAAAAAAATTTCTTCTATTTACTTTTTTAAATAGAAAGATTGATTCAACTTTTTCCATGTTCAAAATGCAGGATATTAATGCGTTTTTAGCAATATTCATTTTTTAATGGATCTTTAAAATTTTTAGAAAGATGTTTAAGATATTATGGGCGTTTTTAAAGTACTTAGGGAGTCTTTGATGAATTTTTAATGGTCCTTAGGAAGATTTTTAGAATTCTTAGAAGTTCATTAGTACATTTCGTGGTGGACAAGCTTATTTAATCTTGTTTGTTGCTTCTTGAAGTGATGTTTGCCATTTTAGTTAAAATCAATTTAATGAATGTTATTGTTTTATTTGTTTTATTCATGTATTATTGATATAAATTTGGCAAAAAGTTTTTGCAGCAATACAAAACAAGGTGCTTGTTTTGGTTTTTTAATAACATTGTGTGAATACACCATTTTCTAATACCGATGGACTATCATTAATCTGGATATCTCTAATTCAAAAACTATTTTATCCATACAAAATTACAAGGTATTGTTTTGATTTATTGTTTTAATTACTATATTATATTGTTATTAATAAATTTATGTATTATACAAAAAGTATTTCAGTGTATACAATGTATATAAAATATAACACACTCCTCACTGACGAAGGCCACAAGCCAGAAACTAGTTTGAGGATATTGGATGAGTAGACACTAGATGGGGATTTTATGCACAAGCCTTCTGGCATCCATTGATTACTCTCGTTGGCACAGGGTGGCACTACTGTATGGAGAGTTTTGCCTGTTTAATAACAGCTATGTGCTAGCATAAGAGATGGTGATCATGTGATGTTTAGTGGTTTATATAAAATATAGATAGTAAAATCAATATTTATATTTTCAGCAAAGTTTAGATTTATAATGGGGGGGGGGGTAGGAATAAAAAAATAAAAAATTATTAAGGAAGTCCTATAATCAGAGGTTTCAGATTAATGGTAATTATCTACCTCTAGTATCATTTTACTTTGTTTTGGTATCGACCAATTTTTCTACTGTTAAATAAAAATCTGAGTTATGTAACAGCATATTTCCAAGCAATTGAAAGTATAACTGTCAGAAAAAATATATTTATATTTTTTCGTAACTGATATACATTTACAAGTAGTGATCGGAAGACACTTGAATAAAATGATATTCTGAAATATTTTAGATTTATTTTTTTAAATATAATTGATTTATAGGATTTTAAATTTCAATAGCAACATCAAATTATCTCTTATTCTTCCAAGAGTAATTATTTTCACCCTACTCTAAGGACATCTATAGTATTCAGCAACATCATTCTATTTCAAGCTTTTGTTTTTTCAGAAAGACTGGGATTCCAGCTTTGAATCTTGGTCTTCACTGACAAAGTCAAATGCCAGAAAAGAATCAGTTGAAAGATGATTTTATAGCATTATGTCATTTAGTATTCATTAATACTCAAGTTTAGTTCTAAAGTAGGATGAATATAACTGCTGTAAGATTTTTAATTATGCAAATTTAAAGGAAAGCAAAATTATATTTTTTACAAAGATCTATTTATATCGTAAGTCTTAGACATGAGTTTGTATATCAATATATAAATTAAAAGTAAACTATTAGTCTCAACATTCAAGGAATAAGTCATATCTGTCAACAACAGTAAAGGACTATTAATATATTTGATTAATCTAGAATCATCCCTTGATAAAATAGGTGAATACTCATCAACCATTACTTAGATAGGTGTGTGGCTTAGCTATAATTTCAAGTTTCATTCAGTTTTGAAATCAAGATCATGAACATAATAAGCAAATGTAACACTAATCATTTCAAGAGGCCTTTTTTTAAATATATAAACAATATTAATTTTGCCATGAGTGATATTTATAGTCTTTAACCTAGACAAAACTGCTAACTATATACTAAATAAAATAAAGAATTAGAAAGTTATATGAAGTCATTTGCAATGTTAATGCTAAATTTTCTACTAAACTGCATAGGGGACTAGATATACAAGTACTGTTTTAAATTATATTTCATAAAATATGTTCATATGATATACAAAATTTTCTTGATAGGAAGTCTTCTCTATCAGAACATATTACAACAATACTTGTCACCAAGAAGTTGCTATAATTCAAGATTAAATCATCCTATTAGTGAAACTCATCTTTCAAAGAAAGAAAGTTTAACTTAATAAACAGGTGGTTTCAGATTTGGGAGAAAGGGATAAATTGTCAAATGAAAGATAAATATTACATGATATTAACTGACAGATGTAGCCAGGAATTTTCTAATATTGGATGGATTTCTAGATGTATCAGTGGAAGACAAAGATATCAAAAACTGTCTTGCACAATAAGTCCAGAAAAAGAAAGCTTTTATTTTTAAGTTGGGATTTTATTGTATATGTTGGTAGGAACATTAAGCTACACCAAAGTTATTGGAAATAATGACATTGATTCTATAAATTTAACTGACATAGATTGACTATCATGGACAATTTGTTTAAATAAAAAAGTAGCTATAAAGAAACTTGGCTGCATCCACACTCCAATCAGTGGCATCTTATGGAACGAGTTGTATTTTAATGAACTTGTAGAAATTTCAAGCAGAAGATAGATGAACTACAATAACATATTGGATCTAGAGAAATAAATTTGGTACTTCATAAGAAGTACATTTTCATGTCAATTCTTTGTACATTCTTGGTTGAACATTCAGAAAGGGGATTTTGACTTGAGATGAGTTTTAGGTGGCACATATGTTGATTATTGGCAAGTTGATCTATTTTTTTATATGTTTTCAGAGGCAGCTTTTGATATCTGGTTTTAGATATTTGTGAAGAAACAGGAAGCATTGCAAAGGAGTAGACTTGAGTGAACCAGTCTTATTTCTCATAATATTTAAAATGCTTAAATTTAGTATGGGCACTTTTTCTAAACAGGGGTATAGTACTCAAAAATAGGATATGCAGTTAGTAGTCAAATATAAAAATGAGCATATGAATGCTTACATATGAAGATTGTTAGATCATAGGTTATTGTATACCAAATTGTAATTCTTTATTACACTGGTTTACCTTTCCTATACAATTGTAATTGATATAAGCACTAGGAATGCTGAGTAAGAAAAGCTTAAGATTAAAAGTTTTATTATAGTATGGTGAGCAGCTTTTGATATCTTAATCCTGATATCATAGTCATAGCAATTACTAGTGGATGAGAGAATAAAAGATATGTAAATGTATACAAATAAGTTATTTGGCTTATTTTTGGAGAGAGATAGAAACACGATTTCTTTTTATCGAGTTAACATTGTTGACGATATGTCAAGTCGCATTTATCTTGCATTTAGAATCATTTCTTCTTATATATACAGTGCTAGCTGATGTAGGCTTATGTGTGGCCAAATTTGTTTTTGTGCTCTAGAAATAAGGATTTGTTGTCTGGATTGTTTTTAGCTCTTCTATAGAGGTATTGGAACAATTGTTATGAGGCTGGCATGAGATTCTTCAAAGAAATAGCATTGTGGCTACTTTGACTACAATAAATCTTTTAAATGATATGGGGAGTTAAGAATTATTAACCAGTTTACAATGGGTGGGATTCATAGACACCCTATATAAATCCGCAAATTTTACACTTCAGGAGATTTTAGGGATATAGAGAAGTGATGTCCAGGGCTTGATGTCAGTTGGTGTAGATACAGTTCTGATCTCCATATAGAATTTATTGAGAATATTGGTGTGTCGCATTTGTACTCAGCAAAGTATAACTCATTAATGTACTTTTTAATATTAGACTTTGATTCTAATTTACACAAGTTTAGAGTTATATATAGAAACGTTTTTAAACTGGTGTATTTGTGTGAATTAGGAGTTATAGATCAGCATGTATAATATCCATGATTTTGATAACATTTTGTAATTTAATTGCACACTTTCTTTGAATATATAAGTCGATAAACTTAGACATTTACATAAAATTTACATTATATCTTACCCATAACCCTCTCGTCCACTGGTTATTATTATGAGTATGATATCAGGATTAAGATATCAAAAGTTGCTCAGAATATTATAATAAAACATTCCTAAGCTTTTTTTACTCAGCGTTCATAGCATTTATATCACATTCCAAGTTAAAAACTATTTAAAAATTATTCTGTTCAAAATTTATTGATATTAAATTTAGTGTTTGTTCTTTAGAAGCAATTGCTAATCATTTTACACTTCCAATATCTGCTAAACATTAAAATTGCCAACAATTTAGATTTTTATGCTTGTTGCATTATTGAGACATAAAAATATTTTTAAGAAGTTTGTTGCAAATATGGATAATTAATAGTTCTTGGGTCCATTAAAAAGGAATCTGCTTTGATCTCTGGCAATGGTTATTAGTTGCTTGATTAAAAGGAGTATAGAAATTTAAAATTAGAACTTCACTGAGTAATAAAACATGACAACTGTCAGCAAATTATAACCGTAAAAGAGATGCAATTATTTGCTAAATTACATTTTGGATAGTTTTTTTGTGCTAAAAATGTCGTGATTTGAAAAATAATAGTATACTTGAATGGTTTGTTGCTTAAGTCACATGGTATTCAAATCCCACAAATGTCAGATCTAACCCTCAAGTTCACTATATCATTGCATTAAGCCACGCAGTGAATTTTTCATAAAAAATAAGACATTGCCAGGCTAGGTAAAAGCCAGTTAACGAAGCTTTCAGTGTTATTGGTTAATGCCAAATAAAAATATCCATTTAGATAGCAGTTATGTTGGCTATGAATCAATTGTATATAAAAAAAACTAAGTTTACTTGAAAATCCATAACTAGTTGTCAAAGTCTATACTGATTTGATTTCTTTTCATGCACATGGGAGTTTGAATCTCAAATTACTATGCTACAAAATACACATTTACATATATAAACAAATGATATATTTAATTACACTTTAAAAGTCCATCTTGAGACCTCCCACTAATACTACAATTATGTACATATATAATGCAAGATTGAAATATTGTAAAATCATAAATCTGAAATAGAACATTCTACAAGCCATGTAATCAAATATTGGAACAGTATCATCAAAAAAAATTATTGAACTATAATAAAATGTAAACATGATATTTTGTTTCCAGTGAAATGTCAACATGATTTTATTTTTATAATAATTTGCAGGCTTAAATTTTAAACTAGTTTATTATTAATTAAATGTATATTTGATATTTAAATGTGAAGTGAATTAAAATATAATGGTAATCACATTTATCTGTTCAATCCATAATTAGAAACTGGATGAAACATTCCTATAAATGGTACCCATTAAGTGTTAGTAACTATTCTGCCATTGGTCAGCCTATAAACACCTTTATTAGAATCCACCTAAATCAATGGAAAACACTCGTGTCATAATGATCGTATTTTTGATGGAGGATGGCTAATTTTAGATTTGGACAGATATCTAACTTGATAGACATAAAACAGTTATATTTTTACAACTGGGAAGTAGAAAGTCTTATATGAATTATTTTCATTTTAGATATGGAGATAATAAATTAGCTTCAAAACTATGGAAACAGAAATATATGAATTCATTAAGTACTTATTGTTGAATACCATCTGCTACAGCAAAAGTATATTCAAAGATTTTCAGCAAACTGGTTCTAGTTATGGTTGAATGAGTAGACGAGATTAAATGTAGTTTGCCCTGCATGTTTTTTTGCAGTGATGGATTCTAGAATTCAAGGTCCATAAATTATCTTTCAGTCTATCATTTACAATACTCAAACTTCCAAGCAATAAAACCATTAGATTTTTTTTTTAAAATGTGTGTGTTTTTTTTTAGCAGTTGTTATGTTTCCAAATATATTTAACTGTTAATATGGTATACAATATTGTAATATTTTATTTTTTTCAAGTCCTCATGATCAGAGAATATTAGCACAAGAATTTATTAGGTGACTGTCATATCTCACCTTGCTGACAGAAGTGAACTTGCCCAAATTCTTTTCTTGTCTGATCAGATTAAGCATTCATTGCTGCTAACCAATGTGTAAACAGATATGTAAAACAGCCAATGGTTAGCATTGAGAAATAGGCAGTGATGCTCTCAGAATCCGATGGCTGTCAATAAGGTTGGGTATCTGGTAATAAATAGCATTTTTTACACAAGCAGAGAATGTCTCTAACCTAAATGACAACGTGCTTTCAATTAAAACCACTGGTTACAGTAAATGTTTATTATAGTCATTACCCTATAAGTCTATAGCAGTGAGACAAATCCATGATAGGATTGGAAGTTGCAAAGACTAGAGCCGACTCTAGGCAAGCTGTCTTACAGCCGGAAGAATCTGCTAAAACTCATGAGGCAAGCTGGAAGTGAGTACAGTCATTCAGGCATGACAAGCCCAGCATTAACTAAATTTATATACATGGTATTATGTTTTTTTAACTATATTATGTAATTAACTTTGAGTGTTCATATTTTTTATAACTTGATTTAAGTCAGTAATTCAGACCAAACAACAGTGACCTATGGATTTATGAATAATGAGTTTAAGTTTATGCTTTAACCAACAAGGCTATTCTATCAAAAGCTTGAATTTTTTTATTGCCTATATCAATTTGATCATTTGTCTAAATTAATTGAAACCCTTTTTGCAGCAATTGAAAGTTACATTATTCTATGATATTTTATACTATACGATTTTTTCATGATCATAAATGATATGTTATTACTGATGATGGTAAACTGGACATTAGGAATGTGATTTTTTTCTGTCATTTTTGAATTTTCTTTTTTGGAATATTTTATAGGCAGTTTCATAGAGTAGGTATTGAGATGCATTATAAGTTTGGATGGCGGAATTTTTAATTTTAATTAATTAAAAATAAAAACCTTATCTTCCAGATTTAAGTTTTTCTGACGGTTATGCCATTTTTGTAATTTCAAAGAGAATGCTTTTAATATTTTGTATCTAACCAAAATGACTTTCATTTAGTAAATTATATTTCAAAAAGTGAAATTTTTATTAAAGTAAAATCTTAAGCAGTTTTTAGTTCAGTCTGTCACCATCTTGCAAATGTCAATCAGTCTAAATAAATATCTTGATAGCATTTTAGATTGAAAGATAGAATTGTATACTAATGGGCAATGTAAGTGATGATACATTTATTTAAAAGAGGGCATTCTACTGTAACATAACTATTTTATTACATTGCCAAATCCATATAATATTAATACTATGTTGTTTATTACTTTTTACAATGCTTTTTAGAACCCACTATTGACAGTTTGGATTACTTCAGCAATCTTCTTCAGAACTTCTACTTAAGATTTGAAAATATAAGTTCTGAAGAAGATTGCTGAAACAATTAAAGCTATCAGTAATGGGTTTTAAAAAGTAATAACATAAATGATATAATATCACAACTACTGATTTACATAAAACAATCTATCAAAATTATTGCATGATTGTTAATTGTGGACAGTCTATCATTATCATAAAGCACTAGAAAAAGTTAATTTAAGGATGCTATGAAATTCTAAAGATATAACAAAATTTATCCATTAGTTTCAGGATGTGATGATGTTTAAGATAGTATTGTAAGTGTAAATCTTTGACAGAATTATTTTAAATGATTGAAGATAATAAACTTCCAAAAAAGTATTCTACAGTAAAGCATTATCATTGTTTTTGTGAGAAAGGTAGACTGTTTACATATATTTTAAAGAAGTAATATCAATTATTTCCAGTGGGAAAATGTGACTGATGATAGAAAGCTGCAATTGGATAAAATATTGAAATATGGCTGTGTGTTTAAAATATGAACTTTTTAATCAGTGTGTTTTATCAGTTTTTATTGAGACTTTGACAGTTAACAGCAATACAGAGATTTCAAACTACTCAATGAAATATGGAGAGATAAGTTAAGAATAATAAGGGGTTAAAAGTGAAATAAGACATGAAAAGACAAACATATAACTGATATCATTGAAGGAATCAAGAGACTGAAATGAAGATTATGTGAGATGGTGAAATAATACAATTAGTACAATGTGAAGATGCTCTAAGATACATAGAGGCTCCCCATATAGTAGCACCATTCAGTGCAGGCCAGAGTAATCAATGGGTGCAGAAAGCATTTGTCCTTAAAAAGCCCTATCTAGTGCCTACTCATCCAATATTGCCAAACTAGTTTTTAGCTTGTGGCTTTCATCAGTGAGGAGTCTTGGATCTGAGAGCACTGCAGTTAGATCTTCGGATATAATGCAATCCACCAGCAACCATCTTTTAACTTATTAGCTGTCTATAAAGCTTAGAGACCAAAATGAAAACACTCATGCTTTCAATTCAAGCTCACTAGCTTGTATAGTCATATAGATCTGAACTGAGTTCAGCATCTATACATTTTGGTGTTTTCGGTTTTTTAATGACCACCACCCTAATTCTATTGGGCAAGATTGGCATAAAGAATGGTGATCATGTGATGTTTAGTGGTTTAAGATCTGAGAAACTAACTTGGAAGAGATCCTGCAGTGAATAGATAGAGATTGAGAATAATGATTGAAATCGTTCAAAAAAAAGTTTGTTGCAAAAAAAGTCAAAACAAATGGAACCAACATGATATATAGGAACATATTTATGTTGCAAGAATTGGTTTGAACAGTCATTTTAAAAATTCACTTTTAGTTTGTGTGTGTGTGTGTTTTTTTTTGTAGTTAGAAAGTCCATACTATATCTTTGAGTAGCTTGTAATAATAATGAATAATCAATAATATTAGCTTTTTATCAATATCTATTTAATTTCAGTAACTGATTTAACAATTGAAAACTATTTGGCAGTATTTTAATACTACCCAGTAATATATAAATCTACACACACACCCCTGTTTTTTTGAATGCAAAGTTCTATTTTTTTTTTTGAAAGAATGAATTTATTCAAAGAATCTCCACAAATGTGGAAACAGTGTGAGAAAGTGACTTTATTTTCAATTTACATATGAAAAATGTTATTAATTTCTTTAGGAATATAATCAAAATTATCTGACGTGCCATAATAGTCAAAACAGATAACTACTTTTATCTTCTGAGAAATTTTAAGATGTTTGCAAACAAAACGTTTGATATAATGGGTTAGTATTTTCTAATCTCTTAATGACATCTCTATCTTAAAAAATGTAAACTTCTACAAATTTTTAAATTAATTATACATACGTTGGTTGTTTAAAATACATTTGATTTTAATTACATCATTTTTCTATATTTTTAGCTGCTGCTTAATCTATGTTGACTTCTGGGTAATATTGAGAAAATAATTTTTCAATAGCTCATTCCTTATTACGATGTTGGAGTCTTTAGTTTATTGCTGATTGTTAACTTTTTTTTAATCTTATAAACTTTTCTGAATATATAGGTCTGTGTTATCAAACTAAAACAATTTTACTCTTACATTCAGCAAAATCTTCTGCTATATAAGTAGCTACCATTGGTATATAACAGAATTTGATGTGCGTGTGTGGATTTTATGTAATTATTTATAGAATATAAAAATGGTACTATTGGGATTGGCTTAAAATCCACATATTTTACTTGATATATGACCATTTTAGCTTTAGCCAGCACAATCATGGTATCAGATAGTTCTGACCTGAATATATTTGTGATTTAAACACATCTACATGCTCACTTTACACAACACTTTATATTTGTTGTGTTTTTCTCTAGCATTGTGTCATTACATTCATGTACTAATATTGGTCAAATGATTATTTTTTTATTGCATACAATTATAAATAGTGTCCAATGTGAAGTATGCTAGTGATGAGAATAATAATTATTTACCATTTGATTTGTTTTCTTTTTTATTTGTTCAGTCTAGATAATGTGCAACTACAGTCTAGACAAATATTTATTTGTTGGAAAGAACAAAATAACTTTAACTAAATAAAATGATTTTAAATAAAAAATTGAATAATTATTAATATGAATGAAATATGTAATAGAAAATGAAAATCAATGATATATAATGTGTTTGGCTAAATTTACAAAAATATACATACATGTTAGTTAATAAAACATAAATATAGTTATACAATTTAATGCTGAGGTAGTCGTGCCAAGTAATGGAACTCACTTCCAGCTATATAAATAGCCTGCCTCGCGATTTCAAGTACGACTCTTCTGGCTGTGTAGTACAGCTTACCTCGAGTCAGCTCTAGTTCAGACTCTTCTGGCTATGCAGGACAGCTTGCCTCGAGTCAGCTGTGGATGGAGCAGTTTCCAGTCCTTAGGTGGACCTGCCTCACTGATAGACATTGTGATAATGACTAGAGAAAATACCTTTGCTGATGGCTGAGGGTTTATTGGAGAGCTCATTCAGATTGACAAGTAATTTCTCTGCCTTGCCTCCAAACAGTCTGATTATATAATGGCAGATCTCCTACTTTGCTGAAAACACTTGGATTATGTGCGAGAACCCCAATGAAGGATTTATCCCCATTGAATAGCGACTGGGTGCTAGCCAATCAAGCAGGAAATCTGGAATAGTCCACTTCTAAAGGCAAGGTCAGATATGACAGAATCCAAATTTTATTTAGAAAATCATTAAAATATTTACTTACAGATATAAATATGCCTAAGGCTTAAATAATTGATAATATAAGCTAGGGAGACCTTTAGAAGTTTCTAGATCCACTTTTAAACTTGGGAACAGATCTCTGGTTCATGTCCTTAATTTAATTGACAATACAGCTCCAATGATATAATAACAGTTTCATCTATAAAATTATCAAAATAAAAAGCAAGAATTACCAATTCAATAAAATATTTACTTTTTTTTTTTTGCTATTCATATTATTCTAAAAAGTTCCAGTATTACAATTTAAAATCATCTACACTTTTCTTAATTTTTTTCAGTGTTTAACTCAAGTATAGCAAACTTTTTTCTTTTGGAATAACGTATTATGTTGGTTGTAATTCAGTACGCTCACATTGATAATAAACTGATATTGCTGAATACTCGTGGACTCTTGGCAAGCCACAATTATGTGTTAGTATGAGCGTAACAAGTGTTCAAAGTAATTTTAATTAAGGTTTTCAGTTGGAGAAGATTAGTGTATTAAATCTTTTTCTTATTTTAAATATATTTATTTTTAGAATCAAAATAAAAGATACACAAACTTATTAATAAAAATAAAGGGATTTGTTCTGCAAAATTTGGATTAATTGAAAAGGGTCGTACTTAATAGCCTAGAAGATCAACTTATTATTATAATATGCTTATATATATTTTTCAGTGGTTTAACATCATAGATTCTTTTATTCTTTACATGAAGATACTTATTGTAGCTTAGATTGGTGGTAACTTATATATGTGTATGTGCGAATTAACCTAATTGCATTAGATAATACAAAAACTAAATCCTCGAGTTTTGAAATCATTTTAGATAAATTATTTATGCAGCTTATATATATCAGATATGCATGGCCTGTGAAAAGGCCATCGTTTTTTTTTAATTGGTTGGTTTAATGATTTATTTTTTTTAAGAGTTAATGTAAATTAAACAAAAGATTTTAATATTATATAAATAAACGTGATAAATGTACTTGGGCTGAAAGGCTGTTGTTTTTGTAATAGTTTCAAAAGTTCAAAGTGCCAAATTTGAGACAAAACAGTTTAAAATGATAGTTAATATTATTCCGAATATAAAAATACTATGTTACATTAATTAGCAATAAAAAATACACAATTATTTATTTTATAAATAAAATGAATTATAAAACCAAAGATATTAAACTAAATGATTTTAGTTTTATTTATTTTAAAGTTCTTATTTTTAATTAAAAATAAACCATTTATTTTAACATTAAAAATAAATCTATTTAACCATTTCGTGATCATATCTTGCAAATTTACTACATTTTAACACATATACATTCGTGCTCTCTTACGCGCATGTTTAAATATAATGTTAAAAGTTATTATCCTAATATTAATTGTCTAGCTATAAAAATAAATATTATTGTATTAATAATATATTTAAATGCTTTATTTTATTTTATTTACTATATTATCTTTTTATCCTGTGTATTTTACTTTCCAAAATCGTTTTATATGCGTGTGTTTATTTTTTCTTAAATATGAACGCACTTTTGGAAAAAAAATTGAGACGCAAATTTTTAAATCGTTATACTTGATAAAATCTGTACGGGAGACATCTTGTATAATTTTAATAATCTACTCTAATAGGTAGTATTGTATATGAAAAAATATCACTTCCAATCTTATTATTTAACACAATATTAACAGTAATAAACATCAATATTTACTTTATTTGATAAGCCAATAATTTTTTTTAGAGTTTATAGTTATGATTATTGATTTAGACATTAAAATATAGTATTGCGATATCATCAACCATTATCAATCCACTTCAGGATGAAGGTTTCGTAAGTTCAACCCATCTTTTCCAATCTGTAGCCTCTCTTCTCTACATCACTCCTGCAAACTTTCTTATTTCATCCATCCATCTCACATTGGTCTCTTTCTGGATCTTTTACAATCTCTTGGAATCCAGTTTAAGATTTCAATTATCCATTTATTATCATCTGTTCTAGCAATATGTACAGCCCAACTCCATTTAAGCCTTTTAATTCTTTGAACAATGTCAGTAACATCTGTTTGTTCTCTCCTAACATGCATCTTTCCATACTTCTTTGAGTAGTCCGAAGTCTATGCATTGCTCTTCTGTTAAGTGTCCAAGTCTCGGATAAACACATTTATTAAAAATCTTCCTTTTCAAAAACATAAGCTATTCCTACCAAAAGCATTCCAACCAAGTTTAATTCTATGATTAATTTCATCCATTATGTTTCCATCTGTAATAATAATCTAACCAAGGTATTTGTAGTTATTAACTTTTTCTAACTCATTGTAATTAATCTTTATGTTCATCTTTTGAGAAAATCCATTGAACATTAGTTTTTTTTAACATTTACCTTTAGTCCTACATTCTTACTTTCATCTGATAACTCTTGCAACATTTCCTGAAGTTATAAAGTATTATTTGCAAAAACAAGTACATCATCTGAAAAATCTAAATGTCTTAAATAATCTCCATTTACTTTTACTTCTTTAGCTTCCCATTTTAATCCACAAAAGACTTGTTGCAGTACTGCTGTAAAAAGTTTTGGAGATATGGAGTCACTCTCATACCCTTCTCAAACTTAACCATCCTAGTATCATTATGTAATCTAATTTTTGCTGTTGCACTTTTATAAATATTCTTTAGAATATGACAATATCCTGGGTCTATACCATGATAATCCAATGCTTTAATCACTGAAGAAATGCTTATAGAATCAAATGCCTTTTTGTAATCTGCAAATCCAAAGCATAATGGCAATTCATATTCATTGTTTTTTTTATAACTTTTCTCAATACTTGGACATGATCCACTATGCTAAAACCACTTTTAAATCCAGCTTGTACCTTTGGTAGGTTGAAATCCAATGTTCTCTATAGATTGTAATTATCTTTGTAAAAATTTGGTATAAATAAAAGGCTGATAAGTCTGTAATTTCTAATATCTTCTTTATCACCTTCTTTAAATATCAATATTAATATTGCATTCTTCCAATCATTTAATATATCTTTATTATTTAAACATTTGGTATATAACTTTATCAATTTTTTTTTCTGTTTCTTCACCTGCTTCTTTTAATACATCAATTATAATCCCATCATTACCTGGAGCTTTTCCTTTCTTCATAAATTTAATTACATGTCTCACTTCTTCATTTAAAATCATGGCCAATTCAGAAGATGTAATAGATATAGGAGGTACTTGTTTTTTATTACTATATAATTCTTGATAAATTTTGCCTATTTCATTATGTCATCTCTCTTTTTAGTAATAGTTTCATCTTTTTTTCTTATTGTAGATATAAGTTTCCTACCAATATCAAAATATTGTTTTATACTTTTGAGACTTTTATTCTCTTCTACAGTTTTCCTGGGTAGTTCACAGTTATACTTTTGTATATTGTTATCAACTCTTTTTTACACTATTTTACAAAATTTGAGATATCCAATTCATTTTAATGCATCATTTTTATATATCTTCATATTCCTTCTTTTCTTCATAAACTCTCTAGGTACAAATTTTATTGGTCAATTGCTGCTTTTTTCTACCTACCAATTATCTTTGTTCCAGTTTTTAAAAGGGTATCAGTTATTTTTCTATTAATTTCATTCAAATCTGAATTATGTTCAAAATCTGCTAATATTTGGAAATGATTTGTACATTCAATTTTAATTCATTAGAATGTTTCTGAAGATTATGAATATCAACTATGAATATTGTTTTTCTTAATAATTTTGGTCTCTAGTTTTGCATTAACATGTATTTTACATCTCACTAATTGATGATCACTTCCTGTGTTGAATTTACTAAGAACATTACAATCTTGAAATCTCTTAGTCAAAATATAATCTAATTCTGAAGTACCTTCATTTGAATGATTGCATGTCCATTTCCTTTTAACATTTTTCTCAAAAAAAAAAAAATAAAGTTTTTATTTTTCTGCAAACTCCAAAGTCTATTTCCTCTCTAATTTCTATTACCATAACCAAATTTACCTTCAACACTTTTATCTTTCATTTGTTTACCAATTATTGCATTAAAGTCTCCCATAACAATTTTAAGTGAGTCTGATCAAAAGCTTTTCGTGCATCCATATAAAAATCTTCAACTCCTTTATCACTATGAAAACTTGTTGTGACATAAACCTGAATTATCTGCACTTGGTATCTGCTATTAAATTGAATAACATATCTAGCCATTGTGTCTGATACACCAAGAATCCCCACAATGATATTCCTTCACTTTTTATTTGTAACGAAACCTACTTTACTTATACTTCCAATATTTGTGCGTAGAGTAAATGTCCACTTTTTAAATCAATTGTCTCTTCTAATTTCACAAAATACAATAATGTTCTTATTTAATATGAGACTGTTCTTCCAATTCTTGCAATCTTCCTTCACTTGAAAGTGATCTGCAGTTGAAGGTAACTAAATAAAAAGTTGTCATCAAATAGCAACCTGTGTCTGCAATTAGGAAATAAATAAATTTGGGTTCCATGGACTATTTTTTAAAAATTTTTAAGCAGCTGTCAGTTGTTTATTTCAAGCATCTGGGTGGAAATATCTGGTTATGTCCCGGGTATAGATATGCCAATATATTTTGTTGTTGTTTGCAGTGATATTTGAGTATGGGTGGTTCTAAACTTGTTTATAACTGATGATAGGTAGCAATGTGGAGGTGGTGGTTTGTCTGTAGGTATTATTTGGATTAAACATTGAAGTTCTGGGAAATGTCTGAGGAGGACTATTATAAGGTTTGTGGTCTTCTGTATTTGAAAAATATCTATGTTGTGTAGCCCCAAACTATTGTGTATTGCTGGGCGACTAAGGTATTTTGCAGATATTGACACTGTCTTTCTATTCCATAGAAGTTTATTGCAATATGAAGCAATTTTTGTTGTGAAAGCTTTGGAGAATTGAATTATGGGAAAATAGTAGATAATCTTGGTAATGACCAGCTGATTGAACAATTGTACTTTAGTGTATATTGAGAAGTATGCTTTTGATAAAGAAGCAGTAATCTATTCTGCTTTGTCTTTTAACTTGTTCTGGATTTTTTGCTTCATTGCGTTAGTCCCCATGTAGAAAGAAAAACCGAGGAAAGCAGATGGTTTGACTTGGTAAAATTGTGTGCATGGCTTACTGGAGTGACCAGGCAGAAGTTTTGTTCTTATTAAATTTTAGATGGTGTGCTGATTGGAAGTCTTGAAGTATTTTCTGTAGTATTGGTATCTGCTTTCTAGATATAAGGAAGATTGTGATGTCATCTATAAATGCAATGCAGGCTATATGTTATGTGCCTGGTATCTGGATGCCTTTGATACTCTGCTGAATTTTGAGTAAGAGTGGTTGATGTAAAAAGTAAATAGCAGTGAGCTGAGTGGAGGACACTGGGATATGGATTGTATAGGGATATAATGGAGAATTTTTGCCATTGAGTGTTTGTGATAAGGATTTCTCTGCTAAGTAGTATATTTGTGAGCAGGTACAGATGAGTTTGTGGTGTCAACTAGCATGTTAATTAATGATTAATGTCAACTGAGTCAAAAGCCACTTCTATATCAAGTTAAACTGCAATGGATGCATACTTTTTCTGGTCCTGAACTGAGTTCAAGAGTGTTTTGAATATCATCACAGCTTGTGCAGTAAATGATTGCTTTCTTGCAAAGTGTCTGTGTGAAATTAGTGGTAGAATGTATGTCTCTAGGCTATCTTTGAGTCCTTTTTCAATTATTTTAATGGTAAGTGCCCCCATTGAGATGGGTTGGAGGTTGAATAGTGTTGATATGGGGACTTGTTTCTTGTTGAAGGGGACTATTGCAATTGGGCATTATCCCTGGATGTCATATAATTTCTGTGATAGGTGATTTGCAAGGTCACACAGATATTGGGTAGTGAACTGACTGAGATGTGCAAGGACAAATTTTCAGATTCCATGTACTCCTGAGTGACATGCATTAAATATCGTTGCCAGTTTAATAGCAAATTCTGTGATATTAAATGGGTGGTGTGTTTCTGGTTTTCCAAAAACATCAGAAATAAATTTGACTGGGTGGTATGTTTGTAGCTTTTGTTTGAAATGATGATAAATTGTTTTTAACATGTTATTTCCTGCATATGTGATCCCCTGATCTATGAGTGCCAGTGGCACTCTGACAGTAGATGTGTAACCCAAGGCCCAGTGAATGTATTTCCTCGTCCATGTATGTTGTTGGCTGGGGCAGATTTTACTTTTTTTATGGCCAGGTTGTTTTTCAGATGGTTGCAGATGTTATTGTATGCTTGTGTAAACTTGCATCTAAATTGTTGACTGGTGTGTCTTGGGTTTATCATTGCAATTCATCAATGTATTTCATTAGCTAGAGCTAGTAGTCTTGAGGGTGGGGGAGATTTGCATGTAATGCAATCTATATTAAATGATAAAAATATTTATGAATGCTAGGTATCTGTGGACGGGGGTAAGTTGTATATTTTGGATTTTGTGAAGCATTATATATGTTTCTGAAAAAATAAATTCTGGGGTGGCAGTCGAAAGCAGTATTCTAATTGTTTTGCCATGTGTAAGTGCAGTTGTTTGGATTTCTGCCAGGTTAATCAACATAGTTTGGGTGGAGTGATCAGAAAAAGGAGATGGGTTGATGTTTAGGCTGATTTGATGGTGTAAAATAGGTGAGTAAAAACCGATCAGTCTTTGATGTATGATGCTCATTGTGAAAGGTAATTGCATCACTTGACAGAAAACTCTCAGCACTCATAAATGGTATCAATATTTGATGTAGCCATTTTGAAATAAAATCTTGATACTTTATATTGAAATCCCCCCAATTAGTATTGTGGGAAGTGAACTAGAACCAAGTAGTCTTGCATTGGTGGTCGAGAGGTCAGCGCGACTGCCTTGCACTTGCAGGCAGTTGCCCGGGTTGTGGGTTTGCGTCCCGGCCGATGCTATGACACTTAAAAATAAAAAATAAAAAAAAACTAGAACCAAGTAACGAGTTCATGTTTAGTATAATGTTTGAGACAATTGCAGGACTAGGTGGGATGTATACAAATATAATGCTTAGTGTGATGATTTGATGACTAAAAGTTATTATTAGTAGATTTGCATCTCTCTCTATATATATTGTAACCTCTACTCTTTTCACCTATCTCACTTTATGTACAAATAAATACCCAGGCACCAATTCTATACAAGATAGAATAAATTTATCATTCAAATTACATCTCTACTTATTGATAAGACTTATGATACTACTACTCTATAGCTTAGCTCAGTTGGTGGTTATAGGTTATCGTGGTCATCTAGAATGCAAATGGAAATGGAAGAAGCATGTATAACCAATAATTATATAATATTGATTTAATTATATTATAAGCATCTACTAAGTTATCAAAATAAAGCAATTTATAAATTAACTCAAATCATGATGAATTCAGTTCTCTCACCATCCAAGTACATGTTAGACCAATCATGTCACTCATCTAGTATGCTAGGGATCACTACAATAATACTCAATCTACCAGCATTTAATTTAGATTGAACAGCTATATTAATGTTTCTTAAATGATGCACTAATCTCAGGGCTCTGCTCTGTAAACAACAAATCAATCCTAATACAATATAACCATTAAGTAATAAGGGCTATTGTGAAATTGATAATCATTACAATAAATAAAGTGTAGACAATGATAAGGATCGGGTACATTTTTACCTCACATCATTATCTATTCTAAGCAGGGTAAAATCATAATTTGGCATTACAATGTTAGGATCTATTAAATCTGTATTGTTTAAATAAATGGCATATAATGTTATACTGACAAGTGATATAATTTTAAATAAGGTATGATTTATTCTTAGCATTTCCAGTGTTGGGATCAATTAACCCATTGTTATCGAGATAATTGCATAAGCTAGCAGATCAATAAATATTCTAGTTATTTTATGTTGAAGATATGCGTGTGGAAATGGTCACTCAAACGTACATGATAAAATAATTCAGAGGGAATTTTATTTCAACAAAACATTTATTATAAGACATATCCTTTCACAAACATCTATGATAATCTTATAATTACCTTTACATTAAACACAGATTCGATTAAATAACATTAAATTACATAATTTTGTCACTTAATATGTGGAGACGCTTCCTTCTATTTATTATTTTATTTACATTTATCACTATTTGCTCATTTACCAATAATAAACAATAAAAGAAAATTATACATTTAAAATCCAATGTTAAACACATCTATTCTCACTTGTGCTCTTAATAAGCCAAGACAAACAGTACCAAAGAATCAACTGATGCTATACAATTATTTCTGAATATGTGTAGACTAATATTTGCTATGTAAATATAAGTGAAAGTTTTATTACGTTTGCATTAGATAAAGTAAAATTCCGTAATTTAATACTATATTCATACCAGAGGGTGAATTAATAATAATAATAATGAATGAAATAGTGATGGTTTCTTTCTATATCTAAAATTTTATCATATTTCCGAATGTGTGCACATTTATAAAATCCCAAACACGAAGCCTTTATTAATTACATCTCTATCAGTTTACTTGCAGAACGGATGGTGCAATAAGCTAATCATTAAATCAATGATCTTATTTCAAGCGTATCACAGAAATCCATAAAACATTTATCTGATATAACCAACATATATTACCTGATGATAATTACGCCGGAATGAAGAAGGAGAGAGAAATAACAATAAATTAATATTCACATATATGCGTGTGAGGGTTAACCAAAACTTCAAATTTAATTAAGGAGAGTACTACTCAATCCACATAACAAAAATCACCCCTCGATCGCTTCTTCATCCAAATGTAATCAACGCACTTCATATATCAACAAATCTATAAGCAGACAAACTCTTAATTCTCCATCTTCCTTTAACATATGGAAACTGATAGAAAAGCAAAATATGACTTTGGTAGAATAGTTTACGACATTGCACACACGCGAATATACGATCATATATATAAAGATTCCTAAATCATATGAAACAATAAAATGTCATATTAACAATAATTAACTTTAAATGAATCTATTACTTGTGAGAATTATGAATATTGAATTTCAACGTAAAGTCAATACTGTTAAGTAAGTTTAACTATTTTGCATACTGGCATAAATATCTCTATGTGTCTATCTAGTATTATTAACCAATGTACAATATTAAAGTACTTAATTTGAACTAACAATATGAGCATGAGAATATCCATTTTTCTTTTAACATAATACCAAAAAAAATATTACCGATTTAGTATACTTTATACCAAGATCTCCGAGACGTTTTAGAGGAGGTTAGGCATATAAATAAATAATAATAAATTAAATTAAGCATAAAAATAAAAAAATCTACCTATCACAGGAAATAGGAAGGAATACATGTCAACATTTAATCATTAAAATAAGTTTTTTTTTTTTTAGTTCAGACTTGAAAGTTTAAACGGGAATATATACGCAACTCACAATGACAATGACGAATTAGCATTGAAAAACATACAAACATTGCTCCTGCAGGCTAAAGTAATTTGACAAAAACAGTAATAATCTCCAATGTTCTTAGAATTTTCTAAAGGATATAAATAGCTTTTGCATGTATTAGAATCATTTTATTTGTCATAAAATATCTCCAATTCGGTAAGATAATCCAAGTAAAAGTTTATGACTTTATTTCTTTTTTAGGTTTCTAGCATTCAATAGAATTTTCATAACAATTAAATCCATTGTCATTGATTTATCCATGCTTGTATACGTTATTTGTAACAAATTATTAAATATTATTAAGTCACACATTCATTTATATAGGTGTGAATGGTAAGGGTATTTGGTATATATGATTATCCTATTAATGTAGAGGGTTAGAATAGACAAATTTTTTCATTTTAATTTTATTTTGCATAGCAAGAACAGAAAATTTATTAACAGAGAGTCCATAAAGTGTTTCATTAAAGAGTTTAGCACACTTTTTTTTAGTTAATTTCATTGTTAGTAATTTATGCAATTCTGCATCATTTATTCATTAGAAATACGTTATAGTAAATCATTCTTAACAATTTTATATAATATCCATGCAATTTTTGAACAAAGTAAATCTAAATTATTAGCTGATAAAAGCCAGAGCTGGGTACCTTTTGAAATTTAGCCTTCCATGTGAACAATCCTATTCTGAGTAGTATGAGAGAGCTGGAATAGTAGAGAATTTTCACAATATTTAGTTCACCTATTTCTTATTTTTTTAGAAAATTATTCCACTTTCCATAACTATTCTGTCTTTCTTCTCTCTCCGATATTTTTCTATTTGGAATCCTGTCAAAAAGACTGCTGAGCCATGCCTCTTTTTTTTTTATAGTAATGAGCTTAGCAATATGCAAGAATTTCTTGCTTGTAAAAAAATTTAATAATAGAATATTGGAAAAAAAAAATTAAATTTACTAACGCTTACCAATAACAAATAAATAAATAACTTTTACAATTTTAAATGTAAGATTTTATGTAATAAATAATTAATAAAAAAAATCATATTAATTAATGGTATATGTGTGTCTCTGTCTTTCCATTAATACAGAGGTCTATTAATGACTGAGTTATTGACAGTTTCTATGGCAAGTAAATATTGCTATTACAAATTGGATATTATAAGTAATAATTAAAAATATGAATGAAGTGTGAGATGATGTAAAATGGATATGCATCCACATATATAAGTTAGATCTTGGAATGGGAATAGGCAGTGAGTTAGAAAATCAATGAACAAACACCTGTTATGGCCTTACAGACAAACATTCCTACTAATTTGGCTCTCATTTCAACAATTTCTGATATTGTCCATCTTCCTCTCCCACTACCAGACACACATAAAATAAAATTTTAATGGTTGGTACACCTCAACTCAGGTCCTAATAATTTTTAACTAAAATTAAAATACTAAGTTATATCATAATTCATTTTTCTCCTAATAGTTATCCCTGATCACTATTGGCACAATGTGAACCTCCCACATTTCTTCATGGTGCCAGCCAGGAAGGTCATAATATATATATATATATGAATGACTCAAATGGACAATCTGATGTTATAAGCAGTCCAGTACCCCCAAGGGAGATGATGTGTCTCTAGAGCATACACAGTAACCTTCCCTGCTATCAATTTGTGAGCCACTATAGATTTGGGTTTTTAGAAGTCCTAATATATGAGGTTGTGATCTTTATCCATTATTTTAGCGGAAGTATTTTTTTGATTGAGTTATGCCCTCTAATATTAAATGCTGTTATTAACAACTTCATTAGTATGATTGGCTGTGTGTTGGTTGAAGTCTGCATGAAGTTCTCTAGTGCTTGGTAAGCATTTATCAATGGCTTGATTATTGTTTTTACATCTAGTTTTGTTACATAGATTGATGTACACAGATACATTACATATGTCATAAGGGTTTTGCACACTAGGGTCATTCAGTGGATCAATTGTCCAAATTGGTTCCCTTTACATGAGCACTACGGCTTTCAACTATGGGAATACTGACGTGCTACTAATTATCCTTTATTACATATATAAGTTAGTTTCCAATATGTCAAAAGTCATTTTTACATTCATTGAGATTCTGTATTGTAGATGTGTTTGTTCATGTTTTGCTTTTCTGTTGCTGGCCAATCTTGTGAATCCTTGTAATCTAGTTCAAATTCTTCACCAGTTGTTTCTATTGTTTGGTATTGTTTTTCCTAATTGCTTGTGCTTGACACTTCTGTTTTAACTTTTTTGGCCTGCCTGTTTTTCTGTGGCAGTCACCCTGGTCTTCACTTTTGGTTTGTGTTTGTTTGTGTAATTTGTGGCAAATTTGATGTAATTAGTTGGGTTATTTCAGAGACTATGTTATTTTTTTAATTCTTAGTGTTCACAGTGATTTTGGTTTGGTGTCTTCAGAATTGTCATTAGTTGAGGTTTGTTTTTTTCTGGTTGGATTTTCACTCTCAGCCTCTTCCTTGTCTTGGTTAATATTCTGGCTTTCATGTATTAGTGCAGACAACTGTACTTTTTCAAGTGTTGTTTTATCTTTATTTGGCTCTTGATATCTACTTGTTTTTCTAACTGATAAGTCTAAGTGCTTTTCAGCTGGAGTCTCATCCATGTTCTTTTTGCTTTGTGGTTGGTGTTGGTTTTTTTTTTTTTTTTGGATTCTGCTTTTTTCTTTATCAAGTCATGGTTCTGTTTGCATTAAGCTTTCTGATTCTTTGCCCTATGCTTGATTGATGTTGTGCTGTGTTTGATTGGTTTATGCCTTTTGATGCTGTGCTTGATTGATTTTTGATGTTTTTCCTATCATCACAGTCAGTTGCTAGGTGACCACATTCTCCACTCACAAAACATTGTGGTCTTAGTCCTTTTGTGTGGATAGTTATTATGGCATATTGATTGACTATTTGAGTGGGTATATCTTCTGGGTTTACAGCTTCATTTAACTTGGATTTTAAAATGGAGACTATTTCTATATACTGGGCTAGGAGGGTCATTTAGGTATATTGACTTAATGTAGGTTGCTTTTCCAAATGGCTGAATTATGTTTTGAAAGTCTTGGATATATCCAAAATATGTTTTTAATTATGCCAGTGAAGCAGTTTTGCAAGTTTTTATTGACCACAATCAGGGCATAGGTTTTAATCTGAGTTTAAAACCTTGCTCTCTGGTATTCATCAAAAAATTATCCCACAATATATCAAGAGTTGGGATGCTCTCAAATGGATGAGATTGTATCCCATATTGCACTTTTAGTCAGCTCTTCATATAGCAGTTCCCTAGGAAACTTATATAGGGTAAGGTTTTTGTCTGTTACCCTATCATGAGTGACTTTGTCAGAAAAAACTTTTTAAATTTGTTTAACAGCTTTTTTGGTATTGTATTGTTGAAGCTAGCATTGATTTCTTGTATCTCTTCTTTAGTCCAGGTTTCTGATGAGGGTTTAATGTTATTATTATTATTATTATTATTATTATTATTATTATTATTATTATTATTATTATTATTATTATTATTATTATTATTATTATTATTATTATTATTATTATTATTATTATTATTATTATTATGATGATGATGATGATGATGATTCAATAATATACTTTACTGTCAACAAAAGTTACATGATGTTTACATACTTATGCCTTGGTTACAGTGGCACAATGATTTTTAGAGTTGATTTGTCTGAGATTTTCATTGCTAATTACATAAGTAGGGAAGTGTTGAATAGGGATCTACATCAGTTAACCTATTCAATTACATTGTATTATTATCATGTTTCAAAGGGTAAACTTTATTGAGACCAAGAAAGGGTTACATAAGTTAATTTGAAAACATGAGACCTTAGATACAAATTGATTCATAATATTACATATAAAGCAGGCAAAACTCACTAATACGTATAGTGAGTTTTGCCTATTTTAACAACAGTTATACACAAGCATAAGAAGTGGTGGTCATGTGATGTTTATTGGCTTAAAACCAATCCTGCCTAATAGGATAGTGGTGGCTATGGTTATTAAAGAACTAAGACACCAAAATGTATGGGTGCTGAACTGAGTTCTGACCCAAATGACTATATAAGCTAATGAGCTTGGATTGAAAACATTAAGGTGTTTTCAGTTTAAGAGTCATAGTTTTGTAGTTAAATGGAGATAAAAGGTGGCTGCTGGAGGGTTGCATTAGATCCTAAGACCTAAGTGCAGTGCTCTCAGATCCAAGGCTCCTCATTGATGAAGGCCATAAGCCAGAAAATAGTCTGGGGATATTGGGTGAGTAGGCACTAGATGGGGATTTTATGTACAAGCCTTCTGGCATCCATTGATTACTCTAGCTTGCTGCGTGTGGTAATACATATAGTTAGTTTTGCCTGTTTTAACAAAAGTATACACAAGCATAAGAAGTGATGGTCATGTAATATTACATATATAATAAAGGTTTACAATCTTGATTGTGATAGGAAAGAAAACATGATTTACATTAATTAAAGAAAAAATAATTATTACATGACAAGATACATATGTCAAATTCGGTTAACGTAGAATTTTTAAATGTGATATTGAGACAAATATGTGAGAATGCATGACAGTACGATATGGAGGAAGGGTTGAAGTTATTGTTAGATTGACATATGATCCCTATAAAAATTGGGTTCATTTGATGCGAATACTATAGTTTTCATAGCTAAGTCTTATTGTTTCATTTATTGCATAAGTGCCATGTGGGGAAAAAATGGAGAAATAATAGGATGAAACGCATTTTGAGAAAACACAAAAACATTGGTCCAGCATGAATTAAATCCTGGGAGAATAAAAAAAACACTAATATGCATGAATTACATACTGGAAAAATACTAACTAGTTCAGCAAGGATTGCATTTTGAGAAAATGGAAAAAAATAGTTGTCAGCATGACTTGCATCTTGAGAAAATTAAAAAACATTAGTCAGAAGCAATTGCATTTTGGGAACATGAAAAAATATCATTTCAGCATGGAATAACACCAGTTAGCATGCATTGAATCCTGGAAAAATGAGTAAAAATCAAGTTTAGCATAAATTGTATCTTGGGAAAATGGAAAAATCCTTATTTGCATGAATTACATTTTGAGAAAATGGAAAATACTAGTTGGTATAAATTGCATCATATGATGTTTGAATACCATGGCAGATTGACCATTGATAGTTCCATTCAACTCTAGAAAGGATGCTATTCAGATCAATGGTACAAAGCAGAAATTCACCAGTAAATTTTAAAATAAGTGAAAATAATGTTTTATCACTTAACCATGAGTAATAAAACATTTCATGCACATGAGTGAATTTAATAATAATTAAGAGTATTGATGAATAAACACCTTGACATATGTATAGTTAATTAGTTTGTATTTCCAGATGTTTTGCTCAAACTGACTTACAAATATAAACTAACATACACCCTTCATATTATTGAGATTAAAATCACAGTGCACAAGTTAGCAAAATTAAAACCTGGAAAGAGTAAGAATATAATGTCGTATCACAATCAACAAAAGTTACATAGTAAAATATGTCATTAAAAAGATTATATTTACTGTTTCATATGTGTTTAGTGATATAGTTCTAAATAGCTTCAGAGATTTTGAATCATTTACTTGAATCCAAAGGAGGGAGAATGTTAACTGTTATTAAACGGTTCATAGTTGTTAGGTTTTTTTTTTTATTATGGTAAATACACATACAATTACAGTATAAATCTTTTTGGTATACATTTGTTTAGGTTTGTTATACTTAATACAACAATCACCAGTAAATAATTTTTCAAATGAGAAAATATACCCATTTGATACATTAGTTACAATTATTATGACAAATTGATTTCATGATCAGAGCGAGAAGCTCATCGTTCAAACTTAGTGCGTAATTATTACGTAACGAGTTTTATATCAGAACTGGATCTTCATTTAGTGACTTTGCCAGTGATCATTATGCAGTCCATATTTTGATTGGCAGTGATCCTTTGTTATTCTCCATCTGACTGGACTATTTATTTTTTAACCTTGAATAACTAGCATGCCTGAGGATGGGCTCTTCATCCAGTGGCCTAAGTTACCCCCAAGTGTCCCCAAAGAGCTTTTCCAGTGTTAATAAGCGATCCCTGAACCTAGTCCTTCGAATAAATTTTTTATCTCATGGTTCCTTACTTTTTTGCTTAAAAACAAAATAATTTCCAGTTAACCACATGGCATAAAGCAGGAACAGTCCAATTCTAACCATAGCAAAAACACCACCCGTTATAGTGTCCTTGATTTTTAGAATTTTCATGTTAGCCGGCGGTACTCTGGTTATAATATTTTGTCTAGCAGGACTCAAAAATGGACAAGCAGTAAAAATATGTCAAATAGTTTTATCCGTTATTTTATGTAAGCTACATAGTGGTTCTATTTTAGAGAAATTTCTATAATTTACCAAAAAATGATTCGTTGGCAAGACTTTCAAATTATTTTATGAGAAAATCAATATGTTTGGCTTCTAAGTAGCAAAGTTTTAATTTCCTGATTAGTAATCTGGTAGATAAATCAAGCTCAGTAGCTAATTTAGTAATATTCACATGCATGTATTTGTAAACTTGCCAGTAAGTGTTAGTATTGTCAATAATTGATACCATAACTTTGAAGAATTTGTTGACATATGCTAGCAGCTCCATGACCCACTTACTTTGTATGGGAAGCAGCATGTCAGTAGGCTCAATATCATCCTATAGTGAGTCCACTGGCCATCTTGCATTCATCACCTTAAGCATTGATAGGGATTTCTGAATAAGAAAGGTGTTAAGATCACGCAACATGAGCCCATTCAGGTCTTTCAGTCTCTGCATCATGGCTAAACTGATGGTTACTGTTTTTCTCTTCCACAAGTTGCCAGTGCAGACTGAGTTTAATGCATTTTGAAAGGACCTGGTTGGTTTAAGAAGTGGCATGAAGTAATTAATTCATGGAAGCACCAACATGTTGATCAATGCTGCCTTATCTGTGAGTGATTAGTAGAGCCCTGAGAGAGCACTTGCAACCTTTTTGGTTTTTTCTAGAATTCTGATTTGCAGTGCTCTTCTCATAGCCGGCCTGGACAGCACTATGGGGAATCCAAGAAAGTTTTGAGGTTTTCCCGATAGTCTTGAAGGAATTGCTGTCACCAGATGGATCTTCCAGGTAGCAGATTTCTCAGAGTTTATTCTTAGCCCATATCTCCTAGTGTATTAATCTAAAAGTTTATATAGTCTGGGCAAGTATTTATGCAAGGGGAGAAAGACTGTAATGTTATCAACATATGATATGTGATGAACTTCCTCCTCCAGCACCAGGACAAACACCACAGGAAGATGTTTCTCATTAGCTGTTAATAGGGGGTTTACATAGGCTATGAAACACAAAGTGCTAAGAGGTGACTCCTGGGGTATTGATAGATGTGGTTTGAACACTAGAACCAAAAAGCCATCCAATGATATATAGATCTATATAGGAGCAGATTTGCTATAATTCTGATGTAAAATTTGGGTACCCCATAGTGCTCCAAAATTTGAGAATAAATTTTGCAGGCACCATGGAGTCAAATACTCATGCAAAGTCTACTTACACCACAATAGGTCCTGATGTTTTTTTGGTTCTTATATACTCCACCAATAAGGCAAATCTCCTTATTGCCTCAATGGTGGATGATCTCTTGGGGGCAAATTGGTGCAAGGAAATTTTACTGAGCAGCTGCTGTTGGATCTTATTCTTAACAAGTGATTCTATGATTTTTAGTAATAATGGGGTTACTGATATGGATCTTAAATTAGTTAATGATGATGAATTCAATGGCTTTTTGAGAAAAGGTACAAGTGTAATGGGTAGAGGTCAGGGATGATGAATTCAATGGCTTTTTGAGAAAAGGTACAAGTGTAATGGGTAGAGGTCAGGGATGATGAATTCAATGGCTTTTTGAGAAAAGGTACAAGTGTAATGGGTAGAGGTCAGGGATGATGAATTCAATGGCTTTTTGAGAAAAGGTACAAGTGTAATGGGGTAGAGGTCAGGGATAATTTGAAATTCCCAACCAGCACACCAATGACTTGATGGATTATTTTAACTGTGAAATTACTCAGGTGCAACAAGACAAATCACAGTATCCCACAAAGGCCTGGATGTACATGCTCTGGATAAGACCTCAGCTGATGGAGATTTTGCTGCTCAGTAATGGTATGAGCTTATAACACTGGGTCACCTTGTCAAACATTTCCAATCTCGTAACTGGAATTCTGCAACTTCTCCCTAAAGTGATAATCTATTTTCTCCAACAATGTTTCCTATGTAGTTGCAATTATCTACAGACAGCATTGAAGTCATGAGTCTTCTCCATGCACCAATGGCCCATCTCAGGTAGCTTCATGTCTAGTTGTTCTTTATGGGTAAATAGATTTTGTCTTCTTTATGGCAATATAATTTACATGGACCTTCTGTTTATCTCTGTACTGCTTATTAAGATTAAGGATCTCTTCCACTCTGGCCTACATAGTTATTAGCTCAGTGACTCTTTCCATGATGGTATCCAGCTCTTTTAGCAGTCTTGTGGGCCCCTTAGTTCTCCTAGTGAAGATGTTTATTAGAGAACCTAAGATTCCCACAAACCCTGTCCATGACTGCAATGGATCCAAGGAAAGGAGCTGGATTTTGTGGAAGAGAGTATATGCCTCAGAGATTATCCATTCACGTGTATTTTCTTTATTTAACATTCTGATTGTTTTCATGTTGATCATGGGAGTTAGTGATAGTGGGTCTATATTTAAGGAAATTAACATGGCTAAATGATCAGAATAAGTTACCAATTGCAGTTCAGCTTCTAAATCATGATAAATTTCACCACTATAATAGAGTAAATCAATTAGAGTTCTGTGCTGCTGTGTGTACAAGGAGAAAGCATTTTGTGGGAAACATCCTTCACTGCACAACAGCATGATATTAATCATATGCAGATATCTCTGATTAAATTGATGATAGCTCATGTTAAAGTCCCCAAATAATATTATTAGCAACACTAATGAGACAAAGACTGAGTTAATTTTATTGTGTATTCAACCAATCTGGGCCCCTTTGAAGGTATGTATATATAAGGATCACTTTCAATGATTAATAGATCTTGACTAAAATATAAAGTTCTGCATCTGTCTAATTTAGAGTTCTTAATAATTACTGCTATGCCAGATGAGACTGCATTTGATGGATGATATATTAGGACCCCCAAATGGCTAAAAGTTTGGTCGATCCTTGCATTGGACTGCCAGTGAAGTTTTGTTTCATTCAATCAGACTATGTCCAGATCACTGTTGTCTATCCATCTCTTGAGGGTGTAAACTCTTTCCATGGAGTTTAGCCCACTAACATTTATTCCCCCAATTTTGATAAGCATTTAACTGATGCTATATTGGGAGATAAACTTGTGGTGCTTCCATGATATATTTAATCTGACCATCTTATAGCTTTCCCAAATCCAACAGAGTAATGTTGGACCCATCCCCAAACCCATTATCCAGTATGTTCATTTCAATTGTTTTCTGCTGTTGATTTGGTCCAACACTCACCCTTCCTGGATCTTCACACATCTGCTTTGTGACCTTTTCAGAACTAGTATCCATACCTTCTGAATCTTCACAAGTTTGCTTCATAACCACCTCACTATTTTTTTCAGTTTTCTTTATTTTTGTCTTCTTTGATCTTCTCTTGGTTGGTTTTAATCTTCAGGGCCTCATTGCTTTATTGCTATCACAGTCATCCTCAGAAACAGTTTCCGAAGTCAGAGTTGAGTAATCCTCTAGTTGTGAACTAGAAGAATTTTGTAATTTCATCTTATTCACCATTAGGATCAATATCTTGCTCTTGATGACCAAATAAGAATCTTCTAAACCAGTTCCACCAGTTATAGGCTGCTTGTCACTCGCTTTATGTGAATTAAATTCTGATTCCTCATTTGACACCTGAATAGGTGTTGTCACAATTTCAACCACCATAACAATTAAGCTTCTTCATGATTTTCTAGCAGGTCTTGCACACTTGCAGACATTACTTGTTGTTGATCCATGATTCCTTTATTCACATTAGCAGAATCTTGAGTTAAATTTGGTATTTTTGAAATTTTCCCCGCATCTGTGAAATCTCCTGTTCCTAATATCACAACTTTGACAATTTTTAGTTGGGCACAACCTCACAAGATGTGTTCTGTCCCCATGGATAAAGCATTGTGGCTGAACACTGTGCATGGCCAGGAACATGGGGAAATTTATTTCCTCTAATGCTGATGGAAGATCATTGAGTGATACTCCTAATTTTAGAGAGAAGGTTGCTGTATTTGATGGAAGTTCCAGTCCAACCTTCTTTTGGAAAGGTATTTAAATACTGTGATAAAACTATAGCCTTGTAATAGTTTTTGAAGGTCAGTTCCATTAAAATTTCTATAACAATTTCTGATAACTCCATGCACAACTTTGGGCCTTGGCATGTCTATTTTTATCAGGAATCTATTGTGCAACACATTCTGACTCCATCTGAATATTTCCTTTTGCAAAATATTCAGGAATTCTACGACAAAATACCTCCCATTGGGATGGTGGAAAATTTTCTTAATTGAGTGACCCAGATTTTGACTTGGTTAGTAAAAAGAATTCATTAGTGGGAAATTGAAAGAGGTTACAATATTCATTTGTTGTTGTCAATATCAATGTAGAATTGCTGTCATAATTTCTCAAGGAATTGAATAGCAAGGGAGATATCCTGTCATTCATGTTCCCCATCAATTAGTTCCAATCCACTCATGTGATCTGTAATCTGATCAGTACCAACATTTCTTCTTGCATTTTCTCTTTGACTTTGTGCATTTAAAGCATGTTGCCTTCTATTATTACTATTAGTTTTTAACTTTTGAGCATAAGAAACATTATGTCCTATTGCATTCCTATTTAGTTTCTTTTTGTTTTTAAGATTAATGGTTTGATTAAGACTAGGAAAATACATTTGTTTGTAAATTATTATTCTTAGTCATTTGAATTTTTGAACTATCATTACAATATGAATTTTAAAAAAATTTTTTTTTGATTTTTCACTGGTGTATTTTTGCAATGTCACTTCCTTGAAATAATTTTGGGGATATTCCTTTTACAAGGGAAGCTTTATTTAAGTCTTTTTCATCTAAATTTGTCCTTGAAAACATGTTTTTATGAGAATTTCTATTTAAAACAAGCTTAAACTCATCAAATTCGGGCACTTCCGGTTTAGCGCCCTCTATATCGCGAAAAAGGGAAGGGGAACATGTGCTTGCCAAGTTTACTGAAACATCTATATAAAATTTTGATTATGAAAGAAAGTTTCAAACTTTTTTGGAAAATATGGCATTATTGACTATTAGAAAGTTTGGCTATTTAATGGAATATTTGCCAAACATTTATAAATTTAAATGATGGAATAGTTTTAAAAATGATATAGTTAAAATTATTTATATAAAAAAATACTGGTAAAGATGTACTGTATATATACTTACTGAAAATAATTAAATATATATTTTATAAAATTATTGTCAAACCATGAAGTATATTAACAATAAAAAAGATAATGAAATCATATAGCGACCAAGAATTAAATGTTTATGGATAAACACACTGATTAATCAGCTCTTGAATGTTGGTAAAATATATTATTTGACCAACAGCCAATTTATTTATGTAAAGATGTATCCAGTTCATTACTAGTTATCTAGTCCAAAGAATCTTGCATATAAATAATTATGTAAACAAGAATTTTATTAAGCATTTATTAGATTAGATCGTCCACTTAATGAATATTTCTGTAGTGTAATTGTCACTACATCTCTCTCATGTAAAGTAGGGACAGGTTTCTATCTGCTTTTAATATTTTATGAAGGGATGTAATCATAAACATATAAGATATGAAAAAAGATGAGTAATCCTAAAAGGCACTTTTCGTGCTGAGCCAGCATTCATCAGTTGGTCAAAATCATAATCTCTTACACATATCTTTAACTGTATATATAAATAGCCAATTACTACAGTTTAAACCACTAAACATCACATGATAATAAATTTCTTATGCTTACACAAGCTATTAAAAACAGTGGCAAATTCTCCGTACATTAGTGTCACCCAGTGCAAGTTAGTTATTAATGGATGCAAGGTTTGTGCATAATGTCTACTCATCCAATATCCTCAGACTAGTTTCTTGCTTGTTTACTACAATTTAATTGATGTGTCAAACTTACTGCCTTCTCAACTTTGATACAAACCACTTGATGAAAGAGTACTAATAAATTTTATTAGTCATTCATTAGACTAGAGATTATCCACTTAATGAATATTTCTTAGTGTAAATTTCACTACACCATTCCCAAACATGGTAGGGACTGGGTTCTACAGAAATATCATTATTTTATTACTCTTACAAATACATAATTACTTGAAACAATATTAAATCATATACCATATAATGTATTTTCTAAACATCATCAATCTCCACATATGTGTTTGTGTGGAGATTTTTTCTTTAAGAGACAAATTTAGAAAATGCACAGTAAATAAAATAAGTCATACATCACGTGATTTAATTTGATAAGCTTATAATTTTAAACTAAAATAAAGAACATGCTAATAACTATAACAAGCTTTATCAATAAATACTGCAAGAGAAAGCTTTTAAAATTTCTATATCCCCAGCCTGGTTTCTAGCTATTGAATTTCATCAGTGAGACAATAGGATATTTCAGACACCAGATCCAAATTACCAACTCAAAAGCAGCACTTAATCTGATAATTAACTTTTAAGTAGAATATCTGAAATTTTCAGACACCTATATATCTTCAAATCCAGCTATCTAATTTAAATAGCTATATGGGGCTGAGAAATCTTCAGCCATACCATATATTAATAGCCTTAGCAATATAATATCATCACTTAAGACAATAGCTGGATTTAAAGACATAGGTGTCTGATAATTTAAGATTTTCTATTTAAAAGTTAATTTTCAGGTAAATGTTGGCTTTGAGTTGGTAATTTGGATTGAATGTCTGAAATATCTTAGCACTTCACTGAGGAAAGCCAATAGCTAGAAACTGATCTGGGGATAATTTCTAGATAGAGATTTTAAATGCTTTCACTTGTGGCATTTATTGATAAAACTTGTTAGATCTATTAGCATGCTCTTTATTTTAGTTTAGAAAATATATGTCTAATATTGGTTCAAATAATTATACATTTACAGGAATGGTGTGTGTATTTAAAGAATGCTTTTAAAAAATGCAGATAACACTGCTTAAATGTAAATAAAACAACAGTTTTATTGTGATGCAATTTCAATTAAATATTATTCCTATGATATTTTGGTTTTCCGTTCATGAATTCGGAAATAACACTTTTCTAAAAACCAATTATTGTAAATTAAAATACTTTTATATATTTGTAATTAAATATTTACAATTTTCTTCTTCTTCCTCCTTTCTTTTTGTATTGATTTCTATATTTACATATGATACAATTTCCAACTTTCTTATACACTTAACAATACTATTCAGAAATAACACATTTCTAAATACCAATTATTGTAAATTAAAATACTTTATATATTTGTAATTAAATATTTACAATTTTCTTCTTCTTCCTCCTTTCTTTTTGTATTGACTTCTATATTTACATATGATACAATTTCCAACTTTCTTATACACTTAACAATACTATTTTTTACACCAAAACTGTACTCTTAAAGTTTCGAATGTCCTGCAGTCATCATCAGAATCTTTATAATCCTAAAATAGGATTATAAAGATCTCTGATGATGACTGCAGGACAGTCGAAACTGTAAGAGTATTGTTAAGTGTATAAGAAAGTTGGAAATGGTATCATATTTAAATATTTATATGTAAACATATAAATATTGAAGTAGATAAAAATATCTATTTCATATTTAGGACAGAACTTAACAAGGCAATTAAATGAATGTCATAAATAAAAAATTAAACGATAGTACAACCAAAATAATGTTACAAAATAAGATTTTGTACAATAGAATTAAATTTTGTGAAAATATAGAGATATAGAAATGTACTTTATTTTAATAAATTATTTTATTTTAATTTTTTTTTCTTTTAGAATTAAAATAAAAGTTTAATCCTCTTTTATAAATAAAGATAAAATTTATTTTAAAAAGTTTTAATTAATTTCTGAATTCAAACTAAAAACTAGATAAAATATATTAATGTTTATCGTAATATAATTAAAATTTAGAAATCAAAAATGAGTTACAGTTTAATTCAAACTAAAAACTAGATAAAATATATTAATGTTTATCGTAATATAATTAAAATTTAGAAATCAAAAATGAGTTACAGTTTAAGATTGTTATATAAAGAAAACTAATTATTATAATTATAATTTGGTACATATAATCTTTAATTGTGCTTTCCAGTACAGATTTCTTTTGTTATAAACCTTTCATTAGTATAGAAATCAGAAATTTGTTATAATGACTTTTCCATGCTAATGAAAGTATTAATATTCCACGAGATGAAAATTTAAGACAAAATATAGTAACAAAATCAGTGTCTTATTTTTCATTTTCATCGTAGCTGTGTATAAATATCATTAAATGTACTGAGAATCTTTCAAATGTTGGTTGCCATTGAGAATTCTTTACTGGATGCATATAGCCAATTTCAGTAAGAATGATCTCAAAATCATCTAATTAACTATAAGCAAATTGATGATAAGCTAATTATTACTGATGAAAACCAATTATGACAAAAATCAACTCTTCAAATTTATGGAAAACTCAAATTGTGAGAAACATAACTAAGAAAAATCACAGGATCTTGCATTGTAAATTTAAATCATGAACTTCGTATAATACAAGAGCTCTAAAATAAAATGTATGTAAAATTAAAAAAAATGTTTAAGCCATAATTACAAACCACTATGAAAATCTGCTAAACGTTGAACTATGCTACTTTTCTAGAATCTTAGATTAATAAATAATTCTAAGGAAATAATAAATAAGGAGGATAAAAGCAGTGTTGTATACTCTATTAGATGCCCACAAATAAATTGTAGTGCAATATATGTTGGAGAAACCAAAAAAAAATATTAAATATCGCCTTCAACAACATAAATATACATCTAATAGAGCAAGAGAAGATGATACAGTTTATTCAGCTTTTTATGTTCACCAAAATAATACAGGCCATATATGTAGTCCAAAGGATTTTACAATATTAATGCATGAAACACATTATAAAAAACGCAAGATTAAAGAATCATATCTTATACAAAATTCATCTTGTGCTATGAATTCGAAATTAACCAGCTTTCCGATTAGTTGTTCCTGGCCAATACAATGAAATGTTAAATTCATCACCTAGGAGAAAATAGAATTTTTTACACTGCTTTGATAAGAACTCGTAAGAGTTGAAAGCACTTGGAAATATTATTTATTTATCATTTTATTTATATTAAAGAAACTCTGTATTAACAATTGACACAAATTATTTTATATTATCTAGAATCTTAGATAATCTTATAAAAGACATTTTAAATGTAGACTTCTGGAATTTTATTTATATTTTAAAATGAACTTTATTTTCTACCAAAGACTCAACAATATTATTTTATTGCTTTTATTTTTTGATTACCATTCTTTCATTTGAATTAGAAATTGTTATATATATACTAGCTTTTAATAATTTGAATTTTGTGGAGCCTAAACTTCATGCAATAATTATTCATTTTTAATTAATTAATCAAAGTACTAGTTGCTGCTGGAGAGTTGCATTAGATCCTAAGATCTAGGTGCAGTACTTTCAGATCCAAGGCTCCTCACTGATGAAGGCCATAAGTCAGAAACTAGTCTGGGGATATTGGATGATTAGGCAGTAGATAGGGATTTTATGCACAAAGCCTTCTGGCATCCGATGATTACTCTGGCTTGCACTGAGTGGCACTATGGTATGGAGAGTTTTGCCAGTTTTAATAAGTTGAGTAAGCATAAGAAATGGTGATCATGTGATGTTTGAAAGTACTAGTTCTGAGAAATCACTATTAGAGCTATTGTCTGAGATATGTGTTTTTATTAATTAAAACTTTTTAAATGGAATTCTATTTCCGGTATGACATATATTGCTTATTACATCTATGTAACCAGGACAATATTGAAACAGATGGACTTTATAATGTATTTAAAAAAATTTACATGCATCATAAGACTTATACATACATATTTTGAAGTAATTGTATAATATTAATGATTCATATATCCAATCTTATATTTTAAAGAATTATGGTATAGTTAGTAATTATTTGTGCGCTTAATTTTTTATATGAAATTTGGGAATATTTCCTCAAGTTTAATGATGAGATATGTTTATTATTTATGTATGTGATGATATTCGACTAGTAAACATTCTTAAATACATTTTGCGATAATGCTTAAGAGATGGTAATATTTGCATCAGCAATTATTATAGGCTTTCTTGATTAGAATCCGTGTTAAGGTTATCTGTTGTAATACTGAGTTCTGAAACAACATTTATGCACGTATACTTAACTTGATTTTGGTGGATAGTCAGTCAATTCATATAAACTTAAATATGCTACAATTATTAAAATACAAATCGTGATAATATGTGGAAAGGGGTATAAAACATTAGATATATGTGGATTCATCATGTTAGATTTAGTTATGGCTCAGTGATATATGATTTTATTTTACTACAGATTTCATGAATTTCAAATTATAAAAGTTACTTATAAAATATTACTACAAGTTTATAGATATAATAAACACCTCCATACTTTCCCATTGTTTTTAAATTCACTTAAATAAAAAAATAAAGATATCTTTATCTAAGTGAATTTAAAAAGATTGGAGCAGTATGGAGGTATTTATTATATCTATAAGATATTACATACAGAAAAGAGAAAGGTTAATAACTCTGTGTGTGTAAAATAAATAAAAAATCAGATATATTAATCTTTAACTGAGGTTTAAAGTTTATATCTGTGCTAGTAAAATCTCTAGTTCGATAATGATTAGTAATAATCATTATTGTATTTATCTGAAATGGATGTCGTCAAAGTTGTGAGTGGAAGAAGTTTGACAGTGATAAATGAAAATGTAACAAAGAATATTTATGTTGAAGGTTGAGATATATATAATAGTAATGAGTTTGTAATAAATATTTGCTTATTTATTTTAGCCTAAAGTTTATTTATTACCTATCATTATATCAATGGTACAGACTTGTATAATAGTCAACGAAATATTCAAATGAGGTCTCAAGATTCTCCCAGATCTAGAAGACATTTCGTAAAGGTTTGTGACTGGATATATTCACTAGTAAACTTAAATTCCCTATATATCACTATGCTCACCATTCAATAAAGACTGATTTTACTAAGCAATAGAATTCTACCAGTTATAAGCAGATAAAAAAATCCTAGACTGTAAATCTAATAGAGCTAGCTCATGATTAATGTCAATCACATATATGAACTCAATATATAATGGTTTTCCTTTAGTTATCTTTATTTTATGTTATGTCTGAAGATTTGAAATACCAGGCACTCTTAAACCTGGAGCCTAATTGTAAATATAGAGGATTTGAACTCAGATTTTCAAGCCACTTCACTATCCACACTATCTCATACTACTGATACACATGACCACACACATGCAGAAAAGATAAATAATCATCAATATCTGTATTTTGTGCTAAACCAGCACTCATCAGTTGGTCCAGATTACCATTTCCCATACATATAATTCAATAATTGGACTTGGACAAGAGTATCAGGACTAAGTGATCCTCAATGGTGGAAGTTTATCACCCTATTAAAACAATCTATATACCACTAAAATAATCTCCAAAACCCCCCTACTTTTCTTTAAAAAAAATCTTGTTACTTCTGAACTTAGCAATATATAAATATTCACTAAATAGTTTTAACTATCATTTCATTAATTTATTATGACCTTTTACATTTCTTTCATTTATCTTTTTCAGTAATAACATAATTTTAGAATAAATTTAAAAATGCAATTCATAAATTTCCATCCAAAATATAAACAATATAATTTAAGCTTGAAATAAATTTTTTTACTTAATCTTATTACTACCATATCTTACATTCTTTAACATTTAAACATTATCTCTACAGTATTTATATCTTCTAAATTTTTTATTTAATTAATAATACGCTGATGCGTTGCGGTGAAACTTTTTATGTAATAATTTGTAGGATTTTGTATATATATTCTGATTTACAGATTTAGCGCTTTCAGAGCCCTTGTTGCTCCATATTCATTTATTTAATGTTTATTCTCAAAATTTTTTAAACTACTTTAAAAAAAAAAAATTCTTTCTTTCTAGATATAGAATTTAATTTTCTAATCTCCTAAAATTCTTTAGTTTTTATTAATTGGTTTCTATTCATTAATTTGAAATATTTTTTTAAAACTATCTTTTGTGTCTTTCCATATAATTTCCTTAATTAATCTTTCATTAAAATATTGTAATTCTTATTTTCTATTATCTTAATTTTGTAATTCTTATATTTGCCAACAATTATTTAGTAAATATTTGAATGAATGTTTTCATTTTTCATAATTTCTCAATTCCATATGATGTAATAAAATGTTCCACTTTTATAAAAACTACTTTAAAAAATAGAAAAGAAAGTGGTGAGACGATAGACTATAATTAATTTAAAATATTTGAAAACCAGGCACTCTTCACGAACCTGGAGCTTTAATTGTAAATATAGGGGATTTGAACTCAAGACTTTTAAGCACCCACCAACTATCCACACTATTTCGTAAAACTGATACACATGACCACACAAATGTAGAAAAGATTAAAGTGTGAAGGTTTGCTATATGTGTGGGAGATGATAATCTGGACCAACTGATGAGTGCTGGTTTAGCATAAAATACATGATATTGGTGATTATTTATCTTTTCTACATATAAGTGGTCATGTGTGTCAGTTGTATAAGATAGTGTGGATAGTTGGTGGGTGCTTGAAAGTCTGAGTTCAAATCCTATATTTACAATTAATTCAAAATAACTGATTCCAGAAATTTGATATTTCAACAATAAATCTTTTCTCTCCAAACCCAAACTCTGCTAAAACTGTAAGTAAACCTTAATTTTATTATTTATAGTTTGACATATTGAAATTATTATCATCATCATCATCATCATTTTCAGTCATCAATTACTACAGAATGAGGATCTCTTTAAGTTTAATTTCTCCGATCCATAGCTTCTCTTCTCTAGATCACATCACCAAATTTCCTTTATTTTATTTATCATTATCACATGATCTCTTTCTAAGTCTTTTAAAATCCAATTTAAAAAACCAACTGTCCATTTATTATCAACTCTTCAAACAATATATCCAATCTATCTTCATTTAAAAATTTTAATTCTTTCAATGATAACTAATGTTCTATCTCCATATTTTGTTTTTGATTATTTTTTATTACTCCTAACAATAATATTTCCATAAATCTATATTAATATTTACTATGGCTGTAAGCCTCAAGAATATACATGTGAAAATGCGAAGGTAGGGACCCTACCTTCGTATTTTCACGTGCATATTCTTGAGGTTTACAGCCTTAGTAATTATTACTTACGTTTAAATAAATTTATAATTATAAATTTATATTGTAATTCTTTTTGTTATAATAATATGAAATGCAGAATATGCTTATATTTCTATCAGTACAAAATTTTAAAAATTAAAACAATAAATTATAATTTTGTATGAAAAGACATTTTTGAATTAGTGATATTTAGATTAATGGCCATATTGCTAGAAGAGATGATAATAAATGATCAGTTGAAATCTTAAACTTGATCCCAAGAGGTTGTAAAAGACCTAGAAAGAGACATGTGATGGATGGATGAAATAAGGAAGTGTGTTGGAGTGATATAGAGAAGAGAGGCTAGAAATCAGAGAAAATGAATTGAACTTCATCCTGCAATGAATTGATAATGGTTGAAAATGATGTGATTAACAGTAGTTAAGGTGTATATTATTTAGAAAACATATATAATTGATCCACATGTTTTTCCCCCTCAAGATTATTTTGATAAATAAACTGAATCAAGTTCTATAAAAAAGACAATTAGTATCCATGATTTGTGAAATTTATTTATATAATATCCAAATCTTAAGACTTACAGTAAAATTGAGCCATTTATTTCAAATTTTTAATATTTTTATTTTTATATATGTTTTGAGTGCATACATATAAAATTCTTATTTACATTAATTTATATATATTGAACAACAACCAAAAAACTTTTTGTCATGTATAAAAATGAAATATGCAATATTTTTAATTTCTATAGTTCTGTTTATTTACGTGCTTATACACTTAAACTCCCTATCTTTGGTCGAATTTGAATTTCAGACTTTCTGTTAAGTTTATGAACAAAGCATTGCTTTTAGCATATCTGTGCATAAATTTAATTAAAAGCAGTAATGTCAAGCGTTGGTGCTTAGCGGTTAGCATAGCTTCCCGGTCGACTCATTTAACATATGAAAAAAAAAGCAGTATTGGAAACAATACTGTCTTACCTCCCCCCATTCATTGGTGTTAGACCTAGTTCATTAAGAAAAGTATATAATTATACTGCAACGTAATTTTATTGAATTTTTTTTAATTTCTTAATATTGTAGTTATATTTTACTTTAAATATCCTAAGCTACATTTTAAGTGAAATAATTAATTTTTCTTTGTTAGAATATCTTCTGTTTTTGTTTTCGCCATATGCATATATTACATTTTTGAATTACTTAAATAATATTGAAAAAACTATTGTTTAAAAAACTAAACTTGTAAGCACACTCAAAAGAATTAAAATATTTCCGTATTATAAAGTGATATAATTCCATACGACAAATTTCTAATTCAAACCAGTCAAAGCAATCCAACTTTTGTATTGTATTTATTATTTCTTTGCATATAAATAATCTTTAGAATATTCATTTTTAAACTATTTAAAGAAAAATGATCTTCATTTATCATACAGTACCGTTATTCAACTTTTTTTTTTCAGCCTAGCGATATAACTTTGTTGAACTTCGTATAGTGACGAGTGTATTTGTAGTTTTATCACGTACAGAGGCAAACGATGATGCCAAAAGAACAACTTTTAAAACTTTAATTTCAGTGAAGCGTTAGAATATATGGGGGTTCTTTATTGCGCGCACATATATACATCTTAAAATATGTATTACAAAATGTTTTTGGATTAAACACATAATGAAAAAAAAACTAACGACATCTTTAATTACAGAGCAGATAATTGTTTAGCAGTTAAAAAAAAAAAAAGATTAATCTGTTAGTAATAAAATAAATAACTGATATAATACTTATACCAAACATTCTAAATTTTTTGCAAAAAAATAATTGACCAGAATAATTAATTTAACGCAATTTTTCCAAATCAGACAGGTAATGGAGATTTATTAATTATATATCCTCTAAATATATTTAATTATTAAAACAATTAGTTATGCGTACATACACATATTAGCAAAAAAAAAGAGAATAACTTATAAAAAATAGGAATTGTATATGATAATAAACTTATTTTCTGAAATTACAATATTTTGTTTTGAAAAGCCAGACAGACATTATTATAATCCATCGTTTCTCCCAGCCAGATACAGATGGCGCTTCAATAACAACAAAAAAAAAAATAGTAAAGATATGGCGTCCGCATTTTGGAATTTATCGTCCACACATTGTGGACGATCGACATTGCTCCATTAAATAAGCACAAAGACATGGATGGCTAGATTCACAGTACAGGTAATATTTTCACCATTTTGCAGTACGTACATTAGTGATAATAGATACGTTTATGCAAAGTGATTGGGCGCGCGGAAGCCATTCGATCCTGTACCGTTGTGGCGGAGTTTTTCAAAGCATTTTGCTAGATCTTAATGTAGCATTTTTTTTTAATTATAATAAAAAAAATATTCGTTCGTAACACAACCGTTCTTTTACATTTTTACGCAAGACTAAATTTTGCTAATATCGTAATTTCACATTTTAATATCTTTATATCCATGTTTTGTTCATCGTCTCTGTTATTGATTGGATGAAACAGCTTCGATTCTAGACATCTAGAAACATAATTTTTTTTAGCTTAAACATTCGGTTGTCTGCAATGCTGAAGCTAGTTTGCAGAAAGTCAATAATTTTGATTGTCTCCATGTTTATGAAGAACGTTACAATTGAAGCATATTACTTTAAGGTTTTCATTAATACGACTTTTCACCCAAATTGCGGAAGTTAGTGAAGTAGAAAGTGTCGTCGAGATCTCGAGTTGCGATTAGCAACGCTTGAAATTGAAAACTGGAGAAAAATGCAAATGATGGTATCCGGCTAAGAAAATGAGATCAATTGTGAAACGATTCTAGCCCCCCTCTTTCCTATTCTTCTATCTCTTTTTTATGTCTAATTAAATTTTTTTTAAATTTATAATTTAATGGTTTAATTTTAAAATATAAAATTAAATGATGTCTTTATGGATTTAATGAGTATTTACTTCTGTTATCTTAAAGTTCTATACATTTTTAAATAACGCATGCCTATATATATATACAGGTCATTTTATGAATAAATATATGTGAAAGGATGAATTTTGTGAATTAAAAGTACTACACAAAGAAAAATTAAACGGATGTTCTTTCTTATTATATAAGACTAGAAATAAGTTAGAATGACCATGAATTAATGAATTATTTAAATTATTATTATTATTGGAAAAGGAAAAACGCTGCAGGAGTTTAAAAAAAGACAACAAAAAATATATTTTCTAGATCTATATAGAATCGCAAGCTTATGGGAGAAATGTTTTGATAGATGTGGCACGTATTGGTATTAATTAAGATTCTCTGGTCCCGGCATAAAATTCTAAGGAAAATTGCATAACAAAGTTAATTAAATTTTAAACCCTCGAAAATTATTATTCTGTCCTTTTTTTATTTTAGAGAGCCTGATTTTTTTCCCCACCAGATTCAGTATTTGGCTTTTGATGATTCTAGTCAAAACAATTGGTTAATTTATTGATCCGTTAGCAAAAAGGGGTTTGGACTCCAGGTCTCAATTTTGAAGTGACTTCAGAGAATGTAAAATCTTTGAGTTTAAAGTAGTTTCCTAAATCATAAAATAATCTTCCTAATAAGAATGTCTTTGAAATATTTTGAAATTAAGGGAGTTACAAGCTTTGACAACAACAAGAACACTAGACATTTACGTTATTTATCACTGACATGTTGTAGGGGATCAATATTTCTCAGTAAAATAAGCCCGGACATGCTTGATTGGATCCACTAAGTAATATTTTCATTCTGCTGTAGTGTAGATGTTAAAGATAATAGATACATATATGCTAAATAATTGTGTAGTTAAGCCATTCATCTGTATTAGGATAAAGTTTTTCAAAGTATTGTACTAGATCTTAAAACAATTTTTTGACACATTCAAAATAAGTTAGGCTTAGTTATTGAGGGTTAACTCAAAGAGTTTGTAGTGTTCCTGAATCAAGCACTAATAAACTGACATCTTTGATTCAACATGTTTGCTTAAGTAAAAGGAGTCGAAATAATATATCATGTTACTTTCTTTTTAGACTTCTGCCATGTCTTTAAGGCAGCTTAAACTATTGGAAATTTAAGTATTAAATGTAAATTTTAAATAATGACAATAACTTCAATTTTAATATATATTGGTTATGTATTTACAATATAAATGTATGCTATATTAAAAACTTCTATTATATCAGCATAGTATAAAAGATAAGTATAAAATTAGTTGATAAAGTTTTTTTTTTTTTACTTTTTGCAATAATCTTTATGCTATTTTTTAAAATCATTTAGCAATTAAAGTTTATAAACTTTCTTTAGATTAAGTTCTTATTAGTTGTTTAATAATATTTACATAAACAATATGAAATTGTACTTATTAAAGATTAGGATAATATTAGTTAAATTGGGATACTAGTTGAATTTTCTGAGGAAAAAAAAAAATCGGATAAAAATTTATATAATTTTAATTAACTAGATAAATAAAAAAAAAGTTTTTTTTTTTTTTTAAAAAAACAATTTTAATATTTATCATACAGATTTCATTTCTTTAATTTGAAAATATAAATGATTTTTTTTTTAAAAAATAAGAAAAGTCAGAGAACAGAAAATACTATAAATAACCTTTCTTACATATATTACATTATTATAACAATCAGTTCATTTATATTGCAACTTTCCAATTGTAATGTATTTATGATCCGGCCATGCAATGTATGGAATTTTTAGTCTGTAAAAGTTGTTTTATAATTTTGTAACTTGGACGGTGGTTTGTGTGTGGGTCTCTGGGCGGATGGGCGGAGTCTTTATAAGATACCTCATCTGGTTGGGAACCCTTCATACGGACTGACTATGCCATTGTCCTTTGCCTATGTTAATATCATATTGTAAATTTTGACTTTGGCCTCACGGTACTTGGCGATGAGGCACAAATAAACTTCTTTTGGAATGAAAAAATGCAATTAAACGAAGCATAGAAGCATATTTAACCGAAGCATATATCACTGAAAAAAAGAGTAGGTATTTAACTATTTGTAGAAAATTAGTGGTAAAACATTGTGTTCTCATAAATAAAAAGCTTTGCATAATTCAGCTTGGGAATGATAGATTTGGCCATTAAAGATTGTTGAATTGGTCTTCAATTGAGGAAACTATGTAAAAAAATCTCAATTTAGTTAAGTGAATAAATCTGTTATCCTCAATCTAATTTTGATGATCAAACATGAATATATGAAGTGATTGACCAAACAATTATTATATTTTTATTATTTATAAATAAAATTACAAAGTATGGTTATTATAAAATATTGCAATTTGCTAGTTTTATCAAAGATAAATTAAATACAAGTATAGTATATTTGCAAGGAAATCAAATCATATATCACATGAATTAATTTAATAAGCTTGTACTACAAATGTTATATAATCAGCGTGCCAATAGCTCTTAACAAGCTTTTCTGAAAATCCCTATTCTCAGACTGATTTCTAGCTATGGATGTCTGAAAATTTCAGATTTTTTACTTAATAATTAAATATTAGATAAATGCTGGGGCTTGATGTGGAATTTTTAAATCTAATACCAGAATGTCCTAGCGCCACACTAATAACAGCCAGAGCTAGAAACTGGTCTGAGGATATTCAGAAAAGCTTGTTAAGAGCTATTAACACATTCATTATATAAGTATACCATATATACGTAAGCTAGATGTAATTAGAGGGGATTTGAACCCAGACTTTCAAGCTCCATTCAGTCTTTCACTCCATCTTATACAACTGATACATATAACCACATAAATGGGAAAAAAGATAAATTAGCTCCAATATATGTATTTCGTGCTGAACCAGCACTTAACTGTTGATCTGAATCATCATTTCGCACAGACATATGTATTCAGTGCTTGGTTTATATTAAGATAGCAAATCTTCAAACTTTAATGGACAGGTGTCATTCTTTGCCAACTCTTCAAACCTCCATATTATTGAAAACCTGACGATGGCATATTCATCTTAATATAAACCGAACACTGATTATATATATGTGTGGGAGATGATGATCTGAACCAACTGAAGAATGCTGGTTTAGCTTGAAATACATATATTGGAGATCATTTATCTTTTTCTCATGTTTGTGGTTATATGTATCGATATAAGATGGAACGGATGACTGAAGGGAGCTTGAAAATCTGGGTTCAAATCTCCTCTAATTAAAGACAAATTAGTAAATAAATAAACTTATCGATTAATAAAATATTATTATATAAAATGTATAAATAATTTTCTATAAGAATATGTAATCTTAAGAAAATTGGAAAGTTATTTCAAATAAGTAAAAAGAAAAAATATAAAAAGAAGTTGTAGATAGATTTGCTTAATCAAAAAAAAAAATCAAGAAAACCATGAGGGTAAAAGAAATAGGGCAATTACTTTTGAATCTTATGTTATTAAAAAAACGGTAAGTGAAAGATTTGTTGTTTGGTACCGTATATGAAAATTCATATGAAGTTTAGGCTCTGGGAATGACAAAATTGAGTTAATAATCTGTAGGTCTTCAATTCTAGACTTTGTCATTGTTTTAAATGACGCAGGATATTACATTATTAATATTTTTCAATTTGATGAATTAAGTGAAATTATACTTATTCTTCATTGATTAATATTCCGACAGTATATAATAAAATTATGTAAAATATTTGAGCTAATATTGCCATTATGTAAGAATGGATGGATTATTAATGTAACCGACTTTCAAATGCAAAACATTTACAAAAACAAATCTTTTGAAACAATCCAAATGTCTGCATAAATAGTGGATTTACATTCTTTTTTTCTAAATAATTAAATATATGTAATAATCTGTCAAGAAATGTCTTTGAAAATATACTTATTTAAATCTTCTCAATGCTTTTAAAAGGTCTTTGAAATCAGTCATTATAATTTGTTTGTTAAATATATTATGCTTATTTGTCTGAAGGTTTGTGATGATGGTATATTATTAGATGTGATACGTTGGGCTATTTCCATCATCTATGAATGAATGTTAAATGTATAGAAAATTTTTTAAAACTTTATTTAAACTTTCCAAATACAAACAACTTGTTAGTAATAACACATAAATACACAACACAGGTTAGTAATTACACAATGTTTTGAGTAGTATTATTTTCCACTCTTCAGTTGTTGTTGGCCTATATGCACAGTGACAATATTCACTTAGAAGTTGAACTCGCACCTTTAGATTCTTGAAATATCGAATTTAAGGCAAACACTCTAACCAACTAACCTTTGACAGAATAGCTCAGTTATTTTTGCCTTAAATTCGATATTTCAAAAATCTAAAGGTACGAGTTTAACTTCTAAGCGAATATTGTCACTGTGCATATAGGCCAGCAACACCTGAAGAAGAGTCGAGAATACTACTACTCGAAACGTTGTGTAATTACTAACCTGTGTTGTATATTTGTGTGTTATTACTAACACATTGTTTGTATTTAGAAAGTTTAAATAAAGTTTAACATTTTTTTCTATACATTCAACATTCATTCATAGATGATGGAAATAGTCCAACATATCACATCTAATAGTATGATTATATTTAATATTAACTTTAATGTAAATTTTTTGTGGTTTTATCTTACATGGTTTCATTTTAAAATTAATGCACACATTTTGTTGAACTTTATTTTTCAAGTGAAATTAAAGATTAGAAGCTTAAATTTGTAAGTTTTATTGAAGCACATTATAAATTTCAGTTATTCTTTAAGCAGTTTTTTCTCATGTGGCAGTTGTAGAATGGCAGATTCTAGAAGTCGAGACCTATACATAGATTTTAGCTTCACTCCATTTTTTTTATGGCTCAAACTTTTTATGAACTTCCAAGCAATAAACTATTCGATTACTTTTTATTAAATTTAATTAATGGTTTAATATTTGGATTATTTTTTATATATCTTTTCTAAGAAATATTAATTATTTATTCATCAAATAAGGCGAATGTTAAGTTTTACTATTAAATGTTGTAACTAATATCAAATTCAATTTTTTTATTTTTCATTCGGCTCTGTATACAGAAAATAAAATAAAAATGTTTTAGAACTTCAGATAAAATTATTTATAATATATTTGATGTTAGTTTAACTGGATATTGCTATTTTCATAATGACACAATAAAAGATGAAATTCATAAGGACAAATGTAAACAAAATTTGAAAAGAAATTTACTTACAGTGTACAATAAATGTATTTATTTGAATAAACATAACTGTAATAGAAAACAATCGATAAGAAATTTATTTACAGTAAACATTTTTTACATCATTCACAAATGAAATGGATAAAGTTTTGATTTAAAATATTTCTTATGTTTCCAGCCTGCATAATTGAAATGTCATAGGAAGGATTGTCGATTTTACATCTCTCATTTAAAAAAATATATATATATTACTTCCTTTTCATTGTCAGGATAAATGGATTGAAATTCTCTTATTTTGATTTTGGGTTCCTGAATAAGAGCTTTATATAGATGGCATTGCTCTACATTCATTGCTCTTCCATCCGATTATGGTATGAGAGAAATCTCTAAGCACTCTTTTCATTTAATGTTATGTCGCAATTAATATCATTCATCTCCATTGTCCACATAATGCAATAATAAGAATCTAAGTAACTGAACTAAATTAGAAATGGAATTCATGACATAAGTAAATGACATAAATGATTTCTGATGTTAGCGTTCACTTAGTGATAAGATTGCATCATGCAATAGAGCACATTGTTGTTTTTCAGAATGTTAATTGTTTTTACTTTTTAATACCTGTCACCTATTTTAAAAAATCAATTTGTTATAAATATTTTCTAAAAATTTTTTTTAGAAAGTCAAATTTTTAAAAATACATCTTTTTATATATATATATTTGATTATAGAAAATTTGCAAATGGTGGAAAGTATTTCAATAGAAACCAATGTTTATTAAAAAAAAGGTAATGATGATTGATTACTTTTTAAATTTTTTTTCTTTATATGGGATATATCTTGCCATTGCAGTGGACTATTTTTTAAGTATACATTGAAAATTGAGGTACTTAGCTATATCAGGAGCAATTGCATCACCGCGTTCTATAGCCATCAATCACAACTAGGAATCAAAGTTATAACCAACGCTTTATACATTTAGCAGTCATGTTTTAATCTTTTATATTGATTAAGCCAAAAAGTAGAAATCTGTTGGTCTAGAAATGGAGCACTATACCATCTAGTTATTGCAATTTACAATATGTGGCTCTGGAAAACAGTGAAGACAATAAGCAGGCATACAAGGTCATATGATGTTATTGTTAATATTAATGATTTTATTTTCGAGTATTCACTTTTTAATGAATATCACTGGGAATCTTAAAAAGAATCGTTGTAAAGAAAACATTTACAACTAGCTTGTTAATTGTATTTGCTTACCTTAAGATTTGTTAGAATAAAGACTTTATTTTGGATCCATAGACTGAGAAAACGTCCGACATCTAGAGTAAAATTTATATGTGACTATGTGAGTAGGTCCATTGTTCTTCCTGGTATCAATTTTTTAACTTTATTTTAGTATTAAATTATTATTCTGTATCAGAATTCAATGAATTGAACATGATGTGGTAGAAATATAAGTTTACAAATGACAAAATTTTAAAAAATCATATTTGAACTTTGAAAATATTGAAAAAAATGAGTTTGTAATAAGAACAAAAGATACATTCATCCTTGAACAGTTGACAGAAGCAGCGTGACTTCAGAAAATGAACATCTTTTTTGATTGAAATTTATTTTTAAAATACAAACGAATAAATATTAATCTCTGCTAAATCTATCAAATTCTGCTTTAAAATATTAAAATTGCTCAAATCATCCTAGCACAGTGACAGTAATTAGGCATCATTTTCAGAAGCGGGGTGATTAGAATATTTTGGTTTTCTTTGTTAACGTTACACTAGAAGTTTTTAAAAATGAAACATATAAAAGTAAAATGTAATCATGTACACTATTGATCTTTAATAATTATTACATAATTATTGTGTGAAAATAATCATGAATTTTAATAATCTTCACAAAAAAAAAATTAAGTTTTTAATTATTCCAAAAATTATCTCAAAATAATCTCACAAATGATCTCAAAACTTGATTACAAAGAACTAAATCCATCATAAACATGGAGGCAAGACTAATATATTTTGGCCTTGCTGTTATTCGATAATACTGGCTTCTTTAGAATTTTTTTAAAATTAAAAGTCAATATTTGAAAAGTACACGGATTTGTTATTTTTGAAAAAGAAAATTCGCAATATATTTCAATTGACTATATAAGCAAGATTTAAAGTAACATGATTTCAGGATTTCTCTGGAATTATTTGACCATAGACCATCATGTTTGCTTTATTGAAGAGTTAAATTCATATTATTGGTTAAGACTATTGAATGTATATCAAATTGATATTAATCAGTAACATTGATCTATAAATGGTAACAAAATTAAATGATATTATATTGAAATTAATGTGATAAAAACATTATTTTACAGGACAGTAGGTATTATTTGTAATTTATTCTTTAAGCTAAAAATGAGGTAGCATTTCATTTGGATGAAAAATTTCAGGGAAAGTCAAAAAATTTAAAAGAATATATCAGATGAAGAAAACCAGACCAATCTGTCTTATCTCAAATTTTTATGTAGAATAACTTATGGGTAAGCTGCTTTTTGGATGTACACTGAGGGAAGGAGGAATTCGGATTCTTATACGAAGTCTTGCTTTTTAATTAGAACAGATTCGTGGCTAGCAGTTTTTCACAGTGAGATTCTGAAATTATAAGTTGTAAAATGCACAAAATAGTGGTTTTATTTCATGTGTAACTTTGGCGCTGTCAGATATAATCTTGTATTTTACTTCAGTAGAAAATCCATTACATGTAAACTTGTTATTCAAATAAGACAAAAAGTATTCATAAGCTTTCATGTACGTTTAGTTAATTCTTTTAAACATTATGTCGATATCATGAAACAATATGGCAATAATTAATCAATAAATTTAAGATTCAGCATGCTTTACATATGCATAATATCAGCATACTTTACATATGCATAATATATCTAAGTACTTAAAAAAATACTAACAGAAAATAAAGTATAAAAATGGAACATTTACTTGCATTACAATAAATAGATTAATCTAAGAATAAACTTTATGTTCATTTATATCATTAGAATGTTTGTTTGATTATGAAATGTATAAATAAAACTTTGTTGTCCATTGTTGTGTTTATTATAATTATTATTTTTTATTTGCTTTTTTTAAAAAAGAAATGTCAAAATAAATTTGATGTTCTTCATTTAGATCTCATGATGTAGAATGCTAGCCATTTTGATAATAAGAAAGCTTGTCAATTGTTGACTTGTATACTATTGTTTGAAGGAAATATGTTTTTCAAAGATTTCTATGGAAAAGTAATTGCAGTGAGAAAAGTACATTGGAATTTTTAAGCCATAATGATCTTTTTTAACAATGTCTAAGGTGAATAGCTTAGTGTCAAATGCGGTTGCCCAGGTGAGATGCACATCCTCTGGACTATTGCCATCTCATTTGGACCACAAATGCCGGAAAATATCCACAAAAAAACTAGCATTGAAAAGAACATTTTTCTAGCCTTTTTTTCATTTGGAATGTACAATCAGATTATTGGCAGCTATAATCAAAGCAAATCATTTCATAGCTTTAACTTTCTTTTTGTTATTAGTTCATTTTTATTTTGACTGTTTTATTATAATTTGTATTGAATTTAAATAAAAAAAGACAGAATTTCTTATATGAAAAATAAAAAAAATTATTGCTGACCTTTATTTTGGCCCTTTAATATTGTTTTCATAAAAGTTGATGCCACAATTGACTGTTTTTCAGTCTCATTTTTGGAAACCAAATGAATCTAAAAAATATGAAGTCAAATAATATAAGTAAAAGTTCCAAATAAACCTGTCAATTATAAGTAATTTTTAACAAATTTGAAATTGTACATTTAATTTATAATGTAATTTATAGTCAATAAGAAATATACTTCAACTGTATTTTTTCTCTTCATCCTCATCTCCTACCCCATCTTTGTTCAAAATCAAATAAGAAATTGAAAAGAGTAATAATACTAAAAGTCTGTCAATTACAAGTAATTAAAGGTTTTAAATTACACATTTATTTTGCAAATTAATTTGTAAGTCAATATTATGTACTATTAAGAAAAATCATTTTTCCAAATAAAAGGAATCTCAAATTTATTGGTTATTTATCCCAGCATTCTTTCATGATGTCTATGCAGTGTTTAAAGAATCAATAAATCTAAAATGGAATATAAATACCTGACTCTTAGCACCAACTTTCATGCTCTATGAATATAAACTAGCCATAATATCAAACTTTTGATGAAATATGCATTTATTTTAAGACCCCCCCCTCTTCCGCACACACACATTATGGATGTTTTTATGAAAAGTAAACATTTTTAATTCTGTTAAGTTTTTGGTAAAAATAACAATAAATCGTATTTAAAGAAATATTCTTAAAAAAAAATTATATACAGAAATAAAGCAAATTAAATCTATTTAATATATATAAAATTCAAGCCTATTGTAATTTATGGTTGGGATTTAATGCAGTTTATGAAGGTGTTTTTTGAAATAAGTCTTGTGAAACTTGCCTTGTCATAGTAGACTATTCAGAGTCTGTTTATATAACATCTTATATTTTTGGCTATTATACAGAGGCAAAACTCTCTATACAGTAACGGCACTCAGTGCAAGCCAGAGCAATCAATAGATGCAGGAAGGTTTGTGCATAAAATTCCTATCTAGTGCCTATTTATCCAATATCCCCAGACTATTTTTTTAGCTTGTGGCCTTCATCAATGACAAGCCTTGGATCTGAGAGCACTTCATCTAGATCTAGGTGCAGCACTATCAGGTCCAAAGTTCCTCACTGATGAAAGCCACAAACTAGAAACTAGTCTGGGGATATTGGATGAGTAGGCACTAGATAGGGATTTTATACACAAACCTTCCTGCATTCATTGATTACTCAGGCTTGCACTATGTGGCGCTACTGTATGGAGAGTTTTGCCTCTGTTTAAACAGATTGTATAAGCATAAAGAATAATGATCATGTGAAAGTTTAGTAGTTTGGCTATTATATATAACATAACTTAGATAAATAATGAACTAATGGAAGACATTTATAATCTAACAAATCATTGGAGTCATTGAAAGGGTCTCATGAAACAAGTCATGTGATACTTGTATTGTCATAGTAGACAGTTCTTAATCTGTAAGATCTTTTATCTTTGATTATTATATATAACAAATCTTAGGTAAATACTGAGCTAATGGAATATGTTTATATTATAATAAATCATAATAATAATATATATGTATTTGAATTTCTTTTATTTTATATCCATTGTATAACTTGGAAGAAAAACAATTCAGGATTGTAGTTAATATTAACTTGACTGTAAATGTTTTGCAGGTTTATTTAACATAACAAATTTTAGGGGTAATTAAACAAATAATCAATTTTAATACATATTATATATATATGTAACAAATAAATAATCCAATGGCTTTCTTGCTTGGAAATTCTTAAGCTTGAGCAGCAGAAAGTGACAAAACTGGGCATAACCCATGGCCTTAAGCTTTGAATCTGCTAGTCTACCACTGCACTAAACCATACAAGGCTTATTGTAAGTCATTCTATAATCAATTAGTGACCCCCCTCCCCAATAATTGTATTTTTATCAGTATTTTAATTCTATACTTCTGATTACAATTTTGTTTTATATTCTTTAAGATGTCTGTCTTTGTTCTGGACACATGCCACAAATATGGCTTTCTTGCTGTCACTTTGAAAATATTTATTTTTTCTGCTATGAGTATATCATTATGAAAACATATACATACATAATTTGCTAAGCATCTTCCTGACAATGATTCTATTGTTAGCGACTTGATTTAAAGGCAGACACATGGCATTTTCTTTCATAAACAAAATAGAGATTTAAAAATTAGAAATTCAGTAACTGGTGAGAAAGCTGAAAAATAGAGTAAATTAAAACTGCAAATGAAGTATACTCATTTATCGATTATTGGAATTGTTTTTAATTAGTACATTAAAAGTAATCCAGGAAATTGAAAAATAATGTAATCCTATTAAATTTATACATGTTCATTTTTTTTATATAATGATAATATTTTGAAACGATAGAAGTAATATTTTGGGGTGATGGCTTTTAATGGTACATTCTTCTTATCAACTTTTTACATTTGGACAAAGATATCCAACTTAATGAATTAAAATAATTCTTCATAATCATAAAATAGTATCAGGCCCCGGTGAGATAGATTTCTGGGTAAAAAGGGAAACTAGATTTCTGGGTAACCCTGGGCAAAAAGGGAAACTAGATTTCTGAGTAAAAAGGAAAAATAGATTCCTGGGTAAAAATGAAAACTAGATTCCTGGGTAAAAAGAGAAACTAGATTTTTGGGTAAAAAGGGAAACTTGCTGCCATCTTGGCAGAATAATTTAGTGAACGTGAAGCTTCATAAACAGTATAGAGATTAAAGGACAAGTTTCGACAATTAATAAAAAAACAAAAGTAATTTGTGGTTATGGTTTTTTGCTGATCGAAGTCATTTTCAAAATTTTTGTGACTCATGAATGGAGTGAAAAACCATGTAATACTTTATTATTAAATTCATAAATGGTTCTCATTTTTGTGATAAAAAGTGGAAGTTACATTTTTGTAATTTTATTAATTAATGATACAAGAATTGAGATAAAAAAAAATGTTAACGGCTTTATTGCTAGGGAGTTCATAAGAAGTTTGAGCGCCAGAACTGCGAACTTCAGAATCGATCCCAAGTCAGAAGCTCTATCAATTGAGACTATATGGGCAGGGTAGAGAAATAATGGAATTTGATGATATATTCATGTTATATATAGAGCTCGCAAATAAGCTCTTAACAAGCTTTGCAGAATATCCCCAACCCCAGGACAAAGACATCCAGATCAGTGAATTTAAAACAGTTCTCTATAATCTTACTATGTATAAAAGCTGTAGGTACTATGATGGTTTATGTTAACTTTAACTTTTTACGATTATTTTTTGAAATATAGAACCCATAAAGTTGTGCTGCATGATCTTGAGAATGTTACTATTTTTCTCATTTAGAAAAGATTGCAGCAACAATATTTATTCACACAGTGAAAATTCTCTCAAGACCTTTGTTAGTAGATTGTTTCCAACTTACTAGACATTCATTCTAATCTTAGAGAATTAAGAAGTATTAGTGACAGGAACAAAAGTACATTTAGTATATACCTTTTAGTGGATTTTCAGTGCTCAAACTTGGTATGACCTCCTGAGCAACCAACCATTCATTTATTATCATGGTGCAATATAGGGTTTTTTTTGGGGGAGGGGGGAGTTATTAATTTGAATTGATTAAAAGCAAAAATAAGAACCTCCTCAACTTATTCTAGATTCATAATATGTATAAAACAAATTAATTCCACACCTTAAGTCTTGTTTTATTTTATGAACCATTCTTCATTTCTAGTTTCTTTTTATATTTTTACCATATCATATGGACATTGTCAAAGATTATTCCTATAATATATATAGTTTATAAATATATATTTGCAAATAATTTACAATAATAATATAATAGGCTATAACCTTAAGACTATGCACCTAGATGCAACAATAGGGACCTCTATAAATCTTAACACAAGATTAATGAATTTAAAAGACAAGGGTGGCCATTCTTTTCTTCGACCTGCTTTAGATTCACTTATATAATTAGAAAGTAGGTCGAAGATAAGAGTGGCCGCTCTTGTCTTTTAAAGTCGTTAATCTTGTGTTAAGATTTATAGAGGTCCCTACTATTGCATCTAGGCACATAATCTTAAGGTTATAGCCTAATATATATTACTTACGTAATGAGTATGCACTTAACAAATTATTAATTACAATTTTAAATAATAATATAATAAAATATTTTCTCATAAATTGTCTATATATATTGTTATTGTAAATTCTTTGTGAAAAGATATTTGTATACTGTAAGTAATAAATATACATGTTTTATAAGAACTCCTTGACAGGACCTTATAATATGGTTGAAACACGAGAAGAAAATTGAAATAGAAAATGGTCATTTAAAAAAAAAAAAACAAGATTTAAAAAGAAATGGCCTATGAAGTTAATTTGTTATATATGTATATTGGATTTAATGGGCCATATTTGGAAAGAAATTGGTGGATTAGCTATAAATAACAGAATAATTAATGAAGTTATTGATTTGATCAAATGGTATTCACAATACTCTGATGATTGAGGAGTTTTTGGCCAATTTAAAGTCAATTTACATTGTTTCTTATATTTATCTTATAACAAGAAAACAGGAAATAAAAACGGTATTAAGAACTCCGTATGATATATATACATTTAAAAGTATGTGATAATATAATATTATAATGAATATCGCAATATAATAGGGTACTCACTCGTCAAGTCTTTCTTCATATTCTAATTCAGGTGAAAATTAAGTATCAAATTTTTTTTTCAGATTCCAAGCAGGTTTAATTTTTCTTCTTCTAAGAAATGGCCCATAGCCAATCCACACAGCTATACAATTCATCATCATTTTCATCATTATCAATTCGCTTTAAGTCGAAGCTCTCCCCATGTGTATAATCCAGATCTTCTGATCAGGCTATGCTCTAGAAACTTCCTTATTTCATCCATCCAGTTCATATATAATCTCTTTCTAAATGGTTTATAATTTCTTAGTATACAGTTTAAGACTTCAACTGCCCATCTATTGCCATCTTCTCTAGAAACATCTTCAGCTTAATTCAACATTAACCTCATGATTAGTTTAATGTTTGTAATGATATATGTTTATCTGTTTTTTACTCTTGTATTGGCTGTTGAGTCAACTATCATTCTTCTGTAAGTGACAAAGTTTATATTTATAAATAAGTACTAGTAAAATGTTTATGTTAAAATGCCTCCTTTTCAAATACATAAGCATATTTTTAAAATTAGGCTATTTTTATCCTAGTTTAATTCTATGATTAATTTCAACCATTATGTTTCAATCTATATTAAGAATCTGGTCAAAATATTTATGAAGTTCTTAGAATTCATTACTCTCTATCTTTTTTTAGAAAAGCCAGTCAATATTTAATTTTTTTAGTATTAAAATCTTTAATCCTCATTTCCCCCTTTCATCTGGTAGATCTCGTAAAGATATCATGAAGCTCTAAGCATTATATATGGAAATGATCATACCTGCTCCAAAATCTAGATAACTTGAGTAATGCTCATTTATTTTTGCATCCTTAGCTTTCCATTTTAATTCACAAAATGCTATCACAACCTTGTTATAAAAACTTTTGGAAAAATGATTTCATTCTGTTGTATATGTTTGTCGGTATTGTTCTTTTAGTGGTATTTTGTAGTCTGATCACTACCGAAGTGAGTGTCTTATTATTTTAGCTAGAGGATAAAGTAGGAAAGGAAAACCTTAAACTCTTACCTGCTATTTGACTATATTAATGATTTTAATCTGCCTTTTAATGTAGCCTAACTAATTTTCTACAAATTTTAAAGTATATTTATATATCGGTACTAATACAAACAAACAATATTAATCCACCCTTTTATGCACTTTAAACAATGCAAATACAGTGTTTTATTATTCCAAACTTCTAAAAGTAGCCAACAGTATCAAGTGTTCGACATCTTCAGAACCACAAATGCACAATATGTACAAGTATCCTATCAGAACAAAATTCAATTGTCTTACGAGAAGTGCTTTCCTTTTAAATCAAATGAAAATTATTTACATCAGCTTGTACGAGTGTAATTGGCTTTTGCATATTGCTCCTTGAAAAGTGGGTATTTTATCAAGTTTGAACTCTCTATAGAGAAATAATGGAGAGGTCATTGTCTTATAATGGGATATTCTATTTTATCTGATATATATTTTAGCGTATTACCTCTGCAATTAGTTTTTTAGTTTGATTGCAATGGGGTGAAAACTTGAATGAAAATTATATGTAAATATGTTAAGTTTTTTTGGTTCAAAGGCATTGAGATATTATTAAAAACAAATGCTTAGTTGTTTGAGAGATTTTGTATTGTTTAAGCATCAAAAATGACATTGAGCTTTGATATAAGATTCTTTGACTCTTTAATCAGTCACCATACTGCACAACAAAAGTAGGACATCAGTCAAGCATTGGTGGCCAAGTGATCAGCACAACTGCCTTACAAGCAGTTGTCCCAGGTTTGCGGGTTCGCTTCCTGGCCGATGCTTTGACACATGAAAAAAAAAAGTAGGACATCATGAATAAATGATAATATTCGCTACCTATCTTTGGTTGTATGTATTTACTTGTCACCATGATGTGCACACATTTGAATAATTTTTTTTTAAAAAATACATTTAATTTAGTTATATATAGAGCTCGCAAAATAAGCTCTTAACAAGCTTATTAAATTAGGTCATATGACATCTGACTTGATTTTTTTTGGAGTTTAATTTAGTATATATATTTTTGTTGTAGTCATTTCTGCACATGCAATTTTTTATATTCGTTAAAAGTGAAATCTTTTTCATATACATTATATGACTAGTATTTAAAACATTGTTAATATTACCTATTCATCATAACGATAAGGTAAATGAGATTTTTTGATATACAAATATCAAACTTTTTATACTCACAACTTTACCTCATTCACTTCAGTTAAATACATTCATGATTATTACTAATCGTTTATTAAATGAGATTATTTCTACTTGGTTATAAATTTTTTAAACCTCAGTTAAAGGTTAATGTATCTGTTTTTTTAATTAAACTTCATTAATACTCCTTTAACACTTTAAGCAAATATTTTTTATTTATAACAGTTTCAACCATTCTAGCAGTCTTCTTCAGATCTACAACAAAAAAATAATTTTTTATTTTTTAGGTTTAGTTTTTAATTTTTTGATTTGATTTTTAATTTTTTAATATAAATTTTTTAATTTTTAATTTTTTGATTTTTGTTTTGTTTTTTGGTTTTATTTATGTAATTTTAATTATGTAAAAATGTTAATTTTTGGTATTTTTGATTAATGTTTAATGGTTTTTAATGGTATTTAATGTTTTTTGTTTTTAATGGTTTGATGTTAAAAATTTGAATTTCATACATTTATTATGGTTGTAATTTTAAAATATTTTTAAAGAAAATTTTAATTTTTTAATATTTTTGATTTTAAAAGATTAAAAAAAATTTTTGTTTAAAAGTTTTGGTTTGAGTTGTTTTTGCTTTTCATTGTTTGGTTTATTATAATTTATAAAGATGATTATGTGAAAATATAAAGAATTTTGGTTGTATTGATGTAATATTTGTATAATTTTTTTGTTGTAGATCTGAAGAAGACTGCTAGGACAGTCGAAACTGTTATAAATAAAAAATATTTGTTTAAAGTGTTAAAGGAGTATTAATGAAATTTATATTGAAATATGAAAAAAGCAAAATATTGAGGGAGAAAGAAGAAGTATATATGAAATATAAGATAATACACAAAAGAATAACAGGCTAAAGAAGTTTTTTTAATTAACTGAAAACTTATGGAATAACTAAAACTTAATCTTTTTTCACACATAATATATTTATTATATATCATTAAAACCTCCATTCCAGCACCCATTCTTGGAACACATGAATAGATATTTGACAAAGAAAAAATCCTCCAAGATGAAGTGTGATCATCTATTGGCCCAGATGTCAATATTTTATGCACATGGGAAAAGAAAAATGATGCTGAGTTATTCCACATGTTTAATTCATTAAAAATAGTTTATACACTTTTAATTGAGATTTAAAGTTTATATCTGAGCAAGGATAATTTCTAGTTTAATAATAATAATTAGTAATCATCATTAATGTATATATCTGAAGTGGTTAATATCCAAATTGTGAGTGCAAAAAGTTTGACACTTGAAAATCAAAGTGTAATAATTTGGTATTGATAAATAATGAACAAATGATGGAAGCATGTGAAAGAGGTTTTGACCTGGCCAAGTGAAGAATGCTGGTTCAATGTGAAGTGCAACTCGAGGAGATTACGAATCTTTTTTTTTTTTTATGTCTATTCATATGTTCAAAAATAAGTGATGGAGTGAAAATTTTGAATATGTCTAATAAAATATTATATTTAAATACTTTACAATAACAATCATTGTAAAGTTGTAAACATTAATTTATTAAGTGCATGGTCAGCACATAAGTACATATATATTTAAGGCTATAACATTAATACTATGCACCTTGAGTGTTCAATTTGCCACTAGAGGGACGTCTGCAAATCTTCACACAAGATTATGACTTTATAAAGATAAGAGTTGCCATTCTTATCTTCAACCTACTTTCTAATTACATAGGCAAATCTAAAGCTTCACACTCTCAAATGAAAATGCTTTAGATTCACCTATATAATTAGAAAGTAGGTTGAAGATAAGAGTGGCCGCTCTTATCTTTATAAAATCGTAATCTTGTGTGAAGATTTGCAGAGGTCCCTCTAGTGGCAAATTGAACACTTAAGGCGCATAGTATTAAAGTTATAGCCTTAAATATATATGTAATAACAATCATTACACAAAATTTCATGAATATTATTAGTATACTAGATGCAGAACAAGGTATGTTATAATAATTCTTGCATAGTTTAAGATCACCATTAATAAGATGGCAGAATATAATATCGGGAAAACATCAAATTGCCAATTATTAAAATATTCAGTGTATGATTGAGAGATTATGTTGCCCTTTATGATTTTCTATATGGTCCATTGATTACATCAGCAGAAATTTTTTTAAAATTTTATTTTTGTATAATTTCTATTAAATACCATGTTTGGCAACCTTTTTTTTTAAAAATGTGGTCCAATTTATGATGAAGAATATGTTAGAGTCTTGCTACTTAAAAAAATTACCCATGCTATTGATTTTCTATTCTTTTTAAATAAGAAAGTAAAATTATTTGTTGTAATTCAATATAGACCATAATTTGCTACAAAGGAAAGACTAACCAATATATTACAATTTGTTGTAATGTTTTATTTATTTTTTAATAAAAAATATTTTAAATCATTAAATATTTTTTTTAAAAATTTTTTTTTTAAATATAAATTTTAACTGGAAAATATTATTAATCAGTTTTTTAAATCATGAAATCATACAAAAATCATATCTTTCTATGAAAAGAACAGATTAAGTAATCTATTAATTTATAGAAAAGATAGTAAATTATCAAATATATATTATATTGGATCCTAAGATCTAGGTGCAGTGCTCTCAGATCCAAGGTTTCTCACTGATAAAAGTCACAATCTAAAAAGTAATCTGGGGATATTGGATTAGTAGGCACTAGATAGGGATTTTATGCACAAATTTTCCTGCATCCATTGATTACTCTGGTTTGCACTGGGTGGCGCTACTGTTTGGAGACTTTTGCCTCTGTGATATTAAAGACTTGTAACTTGGTTGGGCAAGAGCCTTTGAATGTCTTTCACTGATCTCTTTATGAATTTTTTTATAATAAGCTCAGTAGAGGTTGCTTTAATATTCAGAAGGATATATCAAGAATATTAATGACTCAAAGTCTGGAAATATTTTTAATAGCTGATATTATTAGTGTAAAAAAATAATTTTGAAAAAGTGGATTTGAATGGGATACACTAATAATGAAAATTGACTTACAATATGCTAAAGAGATATTAGAGACAGGGTATGTACGAGAATTAAAAGTAGAGAGAAAGCTTTATTAGATTATTCAATTGTTAGGGAGTATGGAAATATGTTGGTTTGAAAGGATAGAAAAATGAATACAAGAATCTGTCTACTAAAAGCTGGTATTTTAGATATTGTTAAGGTGTTAGAAAAAATAAAAATAAGAATGTTTTGATCGATATCAATATGAATTTGAAGAAATGGGTAGATAAGTTGTGGTGGAATTATCAAAGTTTGATAGCAAGTTAAGTTTATATATGATTTGTGAAGTTTGAGACTATTTTTGTATGATAATAATGGTATTAATTTTTTATGTGGGTGTGTTCATTAGAAATACAGATTTATATAAAAGGAATGGATAATTAATTTATAATAAATTTATTATCCATTAAAGAAGAGGAATGGGATGTATATTGATAAGAGTAAAAGATGAAATGTTAGATATAGATATGGAAAGAAAGGGTATATTTATATTAAGAAATGTTAGATAAAATGTAATGAGGTTGAAAATAGAATGATAGAAGGTGTAAGGAAAGAAAATGTATATTTTTTTAGAGGATGCTTGGAAATAGTTATGAGAAATGAATATCTAAAGAAAGGGCTAAGTCTGTTAATATAAAACTTGATTTTATAAACATCCAGTGAAATAGAGATATGAATTAGTGGAGAGAATTGAGAGTTTTTATAGAAGACAATTTAGATTTGTTATCAGGTGTAGAGAAGAGATTTGAGGTGAGAAGAAGCACATCTTCAGAAATATGAATAGATAGACTTTAATAGATGTTATTCTATATATGAATAGAAATAGACGAATAAAAAGTGTTTAATTGCAATCTGTGGAAAAAAATAACAAGCACATCGGCAAGAAGGATTTTACTTTATGCAAAAGTAATATCAAGATAATTTATTTTTATGTATTTGTATAAGAAATTAGAGAAATGTGTAGAAACTGTATTATAGGCAAATAATTATGCTGGATAGGAAAAGAGAATAGATATTTTAATTAGATGAAAAGAATTGGAATTATGGAAAGAGAATGTGAATAAAAAATAGTTTGGAATGATATAAGAATAAAAAAGCATAAAGCATGAAAGGATGCATGATAATACTAAAATGAATTTATTGTTATTTGGTACAAGAGAAGGTGCTTTAGCTATGAGAGGAAAAATGGAATAAAGATTTGGATTGAGATGTAATTTATGTGAAGATAGCAGAGAGAGAGTATTGAACATTTACTTTTGGAGTGTAAGATAATAATAAGTAGCCTCAAAAATGGGAGAAATTTAAAAATGAAATAGTAAGGACAATTTTTTATTTAGGTATTTATAACAAAATTGGAGAAAGAAAGGATAATGGAATTTATCAAAACAACTTTTATTGAAATGATACAGGAGAAGGAAAAAAGAAATGGAAAAGTACTTGGATAATGAGTAAGAAATTGATGAGTTTATAGTAATATGAAAGAATTTGGGGAGAAGAAATGTTCTACTTCAGCTAAAACAGTTTTTGACCTATAACTTATGGAAAGAAAATTTCTGATTTCATTGAATAGTCATGAAGTTTATGGATTGGAAATTATGACTGGATTCCAATTCTGGAACAGAACTTCTGAGCAATAAAGCCGTTCAATTATTTTTATTTTTGAATGTTATTAAAGAGGATGAATAAAGTAGATGGATTGAAAATTAGGAATTTAAATAAAGTATATGATTGATGAATTTACATGGGTGAATCAGAATCTGACATCTACTGTTGATTATGTTTTGGTAGATAAAAAGGAGTTAGGAAAGGTAAAAAAAAAAAATCAAATATTAGATGAGAAAGAGAAAGGTTGTTGTAATGATAATAATTGTATGTTGGAAAAGTTAGAGATGTCTGAAAGTCAAGTAATGAAATTTGTAGAAGAGTTGGCAGGAATTGAATAGGCTTTATGATATATGTTTATTTAGAATCAACAGAATTGATAAGCGAAAATGAAGAGGAAAAAACTTTACAAGGTGGAAGGCATGTATGAGAATATAAAGACTGTTAGAAAGCATATAGGAGCAGAGAAGGTAAAAGTTATGTGGGGTAGCTTCTTAAAGGACAAGGATATAGATAGAATAAAATTAAGACATTTTGAAATAGGGGAAAGAAGATAATATAGAAAATTAACAGCACAGGAAGTGAAAATTGTGAACATTTTTGGAGATATACGAAGAAGAAAAATAAGATAAAAAATGTTATATCATTAAATTCAGAGGGAAGAGAGTGTGAGGATAGGAAAGAACTTGAAAAAATACTTAGTGAATTTATATGAAAACTTTGGGTGTAGAAGAGAATTTAATTTATGAGAAGAAAGATAGAATGATGAATAATAGAATTGAATATAACAATAGGTAGATGGAAAAAAAGAAAAGCAAAGGATTAAACAGTATGGCAGCTAAAATGATAGCACATATGAGAAAATATTAATTAAATTTTAATTAAATTATAGTTGGTAATAAGATGCCAGATGATTGGAAATTGTGAGAATAAGATTATTATATAAAGGAAAGAAAAAATATAAACTAGCTATAGATATGCAGCAATAACTTTTATTGTTTATAGATTATTTACATATAATTTAGTAGATAGGATTAAGATTTGGTTGAAAAAAAGTGAAATTTTGTGGAATATTCAGAATGAGTTTTGTTCAAGGTGAAGGATACCGAATAATTTATTTATACGTTGAAGTATTATATGAGAAAGAAACCATTATTTATTGCATTCGTAGATATAAAAGAGGGATTGTAGAATTAGATTGTGGAAAAATCTTGAAAATATGAGAATAGTTAAGGTTATTAAAAATGATCAAGAGCCATTACAAGGATACTTTTTATAAATACCAGAAGGGGAATTTAGAATCAGTGGAATTTAAAGGTGGAATTGGATTAAAACAAGAATTTCCATTATCACCGTTATTACTTATTTTTTCCCAGCTGATGCTTTGACATATGGGGGGGGGGGAGAATTGAAGGTTGAGACAGATGGGAATTTCCATAGTTGGAACTAAGAAAATACATAATGTGGTTTTTTAAAAATTTTTTGGCAGATGAATTGACATTTTCTGCATATCTAAGATTTTTGAAATGGGAAGGGTAAAATTGAAGGCAGGAAAATAGGAGATATTTGTCTTGAAGAAGTGAAGGAATATAGATACTTTGTAGTTAGGAATTAGAGTTGAAAAATAAAATGGAATTGGATTAAAAATCTGAGGTTTCTTATATGATAAATAGGAGATATGTAGAATTATTTGGAAAGGAAGTAGCTTGCTTTAACAATTGGAAATGGTGAGCTTTTTATTGACCATTACAAAAAAAGATCATAGGTAGATATACATTAAGTGATGGATTGTGGGCATCAAATAAGGTTATTCAAGATGAAATTGGATGGTTTTTTTTTTTTAAAGAGGGAAATTGGAAGTATGTTTGGACAGTTACAATATATGAATAAAAATTGTGTTTAATTGAATTATATGGAGAGGATAATAAAATGTTGGGCAAAAAAAGTTATTGTAATACGTAATGTTAATAGACTGATAATTTATTGCCATGTATTTACATAAAAAATGGGATAAGTATAGAAAATGTATTATAAGTATGTAATAATGAGGGGTGTGAAAACAGGATAAGTAGAAAGGTTAAAGAAAAAGAATTAGAATTATGGGAATGTACAAGGGGAGGAGTTTTAAATATTAGATAAAGAAGCAAAACTGGAATAAGGATTTGGATTGTAGATGTGATTTATATGGAAATGGGAGAAAATTGAACATTTATTTTAGAGTATATTAGGTTGAAAGAGGACTAATAAATTGTATGATAAATCCAGAGAAGTTTAAAGGTAAACAAAGTGAAAGAGGCAGATATTTTATGAATTTTTATTCAGGCCTTTATTTAGAAATTGAGACATATGTGGACAGGATAGGGGAACTATTGAAATAACTTTTATTAAAATAGAATAGGAGGGGGAAAAAGTGAATCAGGGCTGGAAAAATTATTGCACAATAAGATGTAAAAAATAAATAAGTTTGTTGTGGAATGTAAGGATTTCAGAGGGAATTTGATCAACAGGATTTCTGGGTATATAGCTTATGCATAGTAACCTTCGACTTCATTTAACCATTTTATATCACGTAGAAAAGTTAATAAAATATTTTACATTCTGTCTTCAGGCAAAGAAATGTATTGGAATCAAATGATAGTATAGTTTGTTTACGAATGCCTTAACCTAATTTATTCTGACATTTTATTTTAGGATTGCTAAAAATTTTAATGATTTCTGTTATCAAAATTACATCATGAAATAACACCCATATGCAATATGAAGATTTTTTTTTTTTTTGATATTAAACAAGATTTTTAAATTTATTAACTTTTTGTGAACAAATGTGACATGTAAGATCTGTTCAGAGTTTTAATTAAAGATAGAGTCTTGTCATTGATTCTCACCATTAAAGAGGAAAGACAAAACTCGAATTAACTCACACCCAATCTGTAGTACAATATTTTGATTCATATTTGAAAAGGAGATAAAAATGGGTGTTATGCACTCTTAGGCTTCTTTTAATCCTAACTTGTATATATATAAAGTTAATATTATAATTTAGCATGGAGTGAATCATATAATCATTTCATCACAGTCTAATAAGAATTGGTATATTAGGTAAATCATGTCTTAGTAGTTATTGTAGTGTTTTGTAAAATGGCAGACATGTTTGTGCACTCCAGAAAAAAATAGAATTTATTCGTAAGGCTGTTTTTAGATCGCGCTCTGATAGCTGAGGAATTTAATTAGTGCATTGACGTAATGGCAATCGACAATTCCTAGAAATATTTGCTAATTACAAATGTTTCTAGATAAGAGACATTACCTTATTGGTCAGTGCATTGATTGATCATTGCAGTTGTCAGAGAGCGATAAGAAGACTGGGTAACATCGAGCAGTGTAACATAGAGAGCAGTAGAGAGCAGTCAAGCAGTACTGAGTAAGCCGTATTTAAGTAGAGATATCTTGCGTCAGTGCTGGTGGTTAATGATCAGTGCCCAGTGGAAATGTAGTTCACGGGTGTAGCTGAAAGAGACCGCAGCGGAGATATTGAGAGCATTCGTTGGAGAGCTTCGTTGCAGACCATTTTGTTGGAGAGCTTCGTTGCAGACCAATTCGTTTGGAGAGCTTCGTGGCAGACCAATTCGTTGGAGAGCATTCGTTGCAGGCCAATTCAGCGGAGAGATTGCAGATCAATTCGTTGGAGAGCTTTGTTGCAGACCAATTTGTTGGAGAGCATTCATTGCAGACCAATTCGTTGGAGAGTTTCGTTGCAGACCGATTCGTTGGAGAGCACTCGTTGGAAAAGAACAGCGTGGGAATTGTATAACGTTATTTGCTGACTGCACAGTATGACTTGCAGTTATAACATTGGCACAGTCATAAGTGCGGATATAACAGTTATTAGATGCACAAGCAAGTAGTTGAATGCCAATTCTCAATACAAAAATCATTCTCAAACTATATTTAGTAGTATTGACTTGAATCTCCAGTTATCTTTTCCAAAAATATTATTTTTACAATGTTTTTCAACTGACACATCATGTACTCCAGGTACATAATACATCTCAAATATTTTCTATATGTATCTAATACTTATAATATGCTTTAAACGTATATAGGTGAAGTTAATAAAAAAAAAATTTCACACAAATTTATGTAATTGATTTAGTTGAAACCGATCATAGGAATAAGCTTTCATTTTCTGATGTTTTTCGAAAAAATTGCTCTGAAATAAGAAGTAATTAGAGATTTAATTTAATATTAATGTATGAAGTAAAGGATTTGACATGAGTAAAATATTAATTAAATTTAATTTACAATTATATTTGAAAATGCATGAGATTTGACATTCCATGTTTATAATATGCTTGTCAAAGTTTACTTTGTTATCTAAGTTATAATTATTTATTAAGCGCACAGGAAGTATATGTAAATACTTTTAAGACAGGCTTTAACCTATATCAAATGCGCCTTGAAATTTATAATAGTCAAGCAATATTTTTATTTTACCACTAGAGGGACCTCTCAAACCACGACACAAGATAGCGCCTTTTATAAAGATAAGAGCAGCCATCTTATCTTTAACTTAACTTTCCACTTATATAAGCCAATTTAAAGCATCTTGATTTGGGAGCGTGAAGCTGTTATTCTCTCCACTGTTTAAGTCCACTATTTCCTATACAAATTAATATTTGCAAAATCTTGTAATTTATAACCAATTAATATTACGATCTTTATACTGGAAATACACAAACTATTGTAGAGTTATAATTATTTATTAAACGCACAGGAATTATATGTAAATATTATTAAGACAGGCTTTAACCTGTATCAAATGCACCTTGAAATTTATAATAATCGAGCAATATCTTTATTTTGCTTCAGATTGGCCTATGCAAACGGAAAGTTAGATTAAAGATAAGATTGCCACTCTTATCTTTATAAAAGTCGCTATCTTGTGGTGTTGTTTGAGAGGTCCCTCTATCGGCAAAATAAAGATATTGCTTGACTATTATAGATTTCAAGGTGCATTTGATACAGGTTAAAACCTGTCTTAAAGGTATTTACATATATTTCCTGTGTGCTTAATAAATAATTATAACTCTACAATAGTTTATATATTTCCAGTATAAAGATCGTAATATTAACTTGTTGTAAATCGCAAGATTTCGCGAATTTTAATTTGTATAGGAAATAGTGGACTTAAACAGTGTAGAGAATAACAGCTTCATATTCCCAAATCAAGATTCTTCAGATTGGCCTATATAAGTGGAAAGTTAGGTTAAAGATAAGATGGCCACTCTTATCTTTATAAAAATCGCTATCTTGTGTCATTGTTGGAGAGGTTCCTCTATTGGAAAAATAAAGATATTGCTTGACTATTATAAATTTCAAGGTGCATTTGATACAGGTTAAAGCCTGTCTTAAAAGTATTTGTTTGTTAAGTTAATATTTAAACTATATAATATTTGTTATTGGAATAAATGATGCTTGCAATTTAATAGAAGTAAATTGTATTTATTTTTTTGTTTTATCAAATAATTATTAGTTGGTATGGTTTATACTGTATGTATATCTATTGTTTGTGACATATACATATATGTGATCTATAAATCAATATTTGCAGGGAAATTAAGTCATGTATCGCATGATTGAATTTAATAAGCTTGTATTACAAATGTTATATAATGAGCATGCTAATAGCTCTTAATAAGTTTTTCAGAATATCCCTTTTCCCAGACCAGGTTCATGCTTTTGGCATTCCTCAGTGAGGCGCTAAGATATTCAAGCATTGGATTTAAAATCCCAGATCAAGACCAGCACTTTATCTAATGTTTAACTATTAAATAGAAAATTGAAAATTTCAGACATCCATATGTCCTCACATCCAGCTGTCTAACTTAAATAGCCATATGGGACTTAACAAAGTTCAGATACACCATATATTAATAGCTTTAGCAATATAAAATCGCCAAAACCTTAAGAGCATATATAAATCAATATAACTGCATGTGTACATTTATGTAGCAGCCATTTGTACAAGAGTATTATCATTCCAATTCCAAGGGGGAAAAGGTATTCAAGAAATGAGTTTTGCATTGGTTATAGAGATCAATCTGTGAACCACAAATACTTTCACTTATAAAACATTCTGGTTTATTTTTGTATTTATTTAATATTTTGCATTGCTGTCTTTTAATTTTGTTAACAGAAAGTTTTTCTTTATAAAGTACTTCAACATCATGTCTAATTGTAGTGTTTCAGTGTATTCTATTCTCTGCCATGTATTCCCAATGGAAACAATCAATATTGCACTTCTTTAGGATGTTTTTGAGATAATCCTTCTTAAAAGTCATACTCATGTTCATTATAAAACACTTTCTTAGTAAGGCTTGCATTGTTCATTTTACACGTTCGATCCAACAAACGTGTAATTTTACAATAGTGGATGCTATAGTAATAAGTCCAGCAGGTTGAAGAACATATGTATTGGTTTTATGATCTTGCCATTATATTTTTAAAATTTTATGCTTCCTTAAATTAAACTTTTTTAATGCCTTTATATTGCAGCGGTGGAGTGTTTAAGATTCATTTCCACATAATAAATTAGGTGAAATAAGAGTTCTATATACAATACCTAACTTAGTTGCTGAACTTGTTTCCCTGTGATGAAATGCCCTATCTTTTAGCTCGTTAAAAGCAGCTGCGGCAAATTGGAATCTGTGCTGTATATCATTTAAGTTCATCTTTTTACCTATACAACTATCAAGGTATTTAAATAGGTTTATATTCTCAAGTTGATAACCATCCGAGCTACACATTAATGAGGATTTTTCTTCCACCACTGGCTGATAAAGAATTTGAGTTTTTTGAACATTAATTATTTAAGTCTTTAAATATCACATTCAAAACAATAAATAAATTCTATAAATCATCGATCTGACAAACATAGCACAATCATCAACATACTGTAAATGTAGAATCCAAAAATATGAAGTTCTTGTTTTTGATTAATTCAAATTAAAAATTCCAACATTAAACCTATATTACACCTTGATCTCTGTTTCAGTAAGTCCTGATAAACAATTCCACAGACACTTGTTATTAAAATTGTCAGCAATATTGGAGCAAGTACATTACTAAAGTAATGTTTAATGGATTTTCTCAAAATATGAAAATAAAGATTGATTATGATGAATTAGAAGAAGTTAACAGTTACAAATACCTCGGTCAGATTATTAATACAGAAGGAAACATAATGGATGAAATTAATCATAGAATTAAACTTGGTTGGAGTGCCTTTGGTAGAAATAACTTGATACTAAAACGAAATATATAAGCCTATGTGTTTGAAAAGGAAGGTTTTTAATAAATGTGTTTTATCAGTTCTTACTTATGGATCTGAGACTTGGACACTTAATAGAAGAGCAATACAGAGACTTCAGACCACTCAAAGAAGCATGGAGAGATGCATGTTGGGAGTGACAAGAAGAGATCGAAAATGAAATATATGGGTAAGAGAACAAACAGGTGTTACTGATCTCATTGAAAAAATTAAAAGACTGGAGTTAGGCTGGACATATTGCTAGAAGAGATGATAATAGTTGGACAATTGAAATCTTAAATGGGATGCCAAGAGATTGTAAAAGACCCAGAAAGAGACCACATATGAGATGGATGGGTGAAATAAAAAAGTGTGCAGGGGTGATGTGGATAGGAGAAGATAAAGATCGGAGAAGATGGATTAACTTGGAGAGACCTTAATCCTGAAGTGCCTTGATAATGATTGATAATGACGACAATGATGACATATCCTTGTTTAACACCAATTTTTATTTCAAACATCGTGGATTTTCCAACTATATCAATTGCTCTCATTTCATCATTAGAAGTTGTATAATAAGAATAAATTTTAGTGGACAATCCATTAATTTCAAATTTTGCCAAATGTCTTGATGGATCAATAAAAGCAATATATTAATCACTCTTTTATTCCCATATTTTTTGCATTTACCTGGCAACAAAACCCATGTCTGTAGTGTTTCTTAATTCTCTAAAGCTACTGAGTCTCTGGTGACTCATTCATAATCCTTGAAGTATCTTTGTTACAATGGATAATTACTACAATAGAATCTTTATTAAAATCAGCATGTGTGTCTCTCAACAAGTGATTATATATATATATGAATTCATAGTATTATTTCCAAGAGTTTCTGTATAATAAAAATATAATAGCTAAATAGCTGGCATTTTAGTACTTGTTATTGTATTGGAATGTCAGCTACTAGCTATTATAATTTTATTACACAGAAGCTCCCAGAAATAATATTATGAATTCATCATTTATCCGTGAGAATATACAATCTCTACATGATAGAATGAGGGGAAGTATTATTACTAAAAGTGGAACATTTGAAGCATTTGAAATGCAAACTGATGTTAAACAAAGATATGTACTTTATTATTATAATTTATAAAAACATTGCGCTATATAAATAATAATATTTACATATGTTTAAGTTTTCATCTAATAATGACGTATCGTAAATTGTAAAAATTTCACAAGCGTCATTAACTAAAGTCATATGATAGGTAATTTAAAGTGATTAATTAAATCTTCAAGTTCTCAGTTCCAAACACTTCAGATTGGCCCATACATATAGCTTGGGTGAAAAATGCTAAGAGTGGATCCATTCTATTTTTTAAAAGACATCTTGTGTTTGGAAAGGAGAGTATTCATTATAAATAGCATTCCATCTGTAAAGTGCATATGCCATGGTGTAAGCTACGTTATTATAATTTATAAAAACATTGCGGTATATAAATAATAATATTTAAAAGAATTCTCTAAATAAGTATTCTTTTCCCTTACTGTTTATAATATTAACATTCCAGCTTTAATATTGCTTGTTTTCACACAGCAAGTTGTAACTACTGTATTACAAAAAGGGAATACCGGAAAATTGTATAAGTTTCAATATCGACGGCATAAAAAGAAATTGCACATGGAATAAGTTAAGAGATGATCATTATTGATCTTACTGATTATATTAGCCTGATCTCGTGCATGAAACATAAATGACCAAATTGATATTGTATTATTTTGGTCATATCATGAGAATCTAATTTATTTGAAAATTATATAGTGCTTAATAAATGAAAAAAAACAAAACAAAATGACTAGCAACAATGAAATGGACATATTTATTCCAACAAATGTGCCATTCAGTAGTCCACGAAACTAAAACAGATTCAATAGAACCTCCAGGAGAACTGCTATTTCTATGATCATTAGGAAATGACTAGCAACAATGAAATGGACATATTTATTCCAATAAATGTGCCATTCAGTAGTCCACGAAACTAAAACAGATTCAATAGAACCTCCAGGAGAACTGCTATTTCTATGATCATTAGGAGTTGATATTAATTTGATAGCATCACATAGCAATGTCATTACTTGGATTTGGTACCTATTTGATTGGAAAGTTTAACGACATTAATTTCCTTTGAGAAAAAAATTAACATTCATGTAATTTCAAAATTATTTATACTTTGTTATTATTTTTGAAAAAAAAATCTGGCTGTTAAAAACTTAGTAATTCCCGAAAAAATGACTTGTCATGGCAAGAATAGCAATAGGCATAAAACATTTACTTAAAATTTGTCTTTCTTTTTATGTTCAGTCACAGTTAGAACCATTTCCTGCTTTCGTTAATATTTTAATGATTTTGGCATCTCGGAGATTAGTTTCGGAACTCCTTTTTTTTAAATGTATATGTTCTTAACTTGAGCGACATTGTCTCTGACTGCTTTGTTTCATGCTTTGTTGATATTAAGTTTTATAAACATACCAAAATACTTAGTGATTATTATTATTCACAAATTAGTGATAGAAAATTTGATATATGGTGACAAGACAATTGTATGAACATCAACTATGACAAAAGAAAAAGATATTATTTTCAAGAAAAAACAAATCCATTGTTATTTTTTTATTAAATGGAAATAACATTTTAAGAATACAAGAATGGTCATCTACCCAAAGCAGTTGAAGTAATTGTGTATAGCCTTAGAGTAGAATATAGAAACATAAAAATACATATGTCCATTATTAACAATATTATTTAAAACTATGAGAATCTTTTTGATATCATGAATTAGATTTAATGCAAAGGTAATATGTAAATCTCTACTTTGCTGAGTTTAGAGGAATATCCAAATATTTCATTAAAAAGTTCAGATGACATTAATGACATAGTCCTTGCAAAAATAGATTAAAGAAAGGTTATTATTGTAAATTTTATTACTAAAAATTCTTATAATGTCTCTGACATATTTGAAACATATGAAGACATTTTAAACTAATTATTTACGAGATATACTTAAGCTTCCGAGATAATATTTGTCTTTCATCATTAGTATGATATTCATTATTTAAATATGGACTATATGAAAAGGTTAATGTTTGTATAGAAGTTTTTGTTATTTACAGTGATTGTTTTGAATAATTTGGGATCAATTCTTCCCACATTATGAGCATTATCTTGTTCCAAAGCATTTCAAATAATACATTGTACATTTAGAGACTTCTTTATGATGGTTCTAGCCAATTTAATGGTCTCAGTATATGCCATTAATTTTTATGCATTGGATTGTACTTGCAAGTTTTATAATGATATTAGATTAAATAATAGTAAATATAAAATCATAAATATTCTGTAAAGTTAACATATTACATCGTCAAACATCACATGATCACCATTCTTTATGTTTACACAAGCTGTTTTTCACAGAGGTGTGATGTGGTTTACTGTGAATTCTCCTTAAATGGAGTCAGGAATCTCTCAGCAACTATGCCCAAAGAAAAGTGTTAGCCATTTTACCTTCCCTTTCCATTCCCCACCCTAACCTTTCGCATAATCTGCTCCATCCCATTTCCACAACATAATCTTTGTCAACTCTATAGCCTTTATATCTAAATCCCCCTTATCTTTTCCCAAACCCAGCATAAAAACCAATAACCCACTTTCTGTGTAATCACTTTGTTCATATTTATTCTTCCATAATTTCATTATTTGTACCTTTTTTGCTTTCAAGCATTTACATTCAATCAATAGATGCTTAATATTTTCTATGCCTTTCTTACACAATTTACAGATTAAATCACCCATATTTTTCTATTTACATGTATATTCTCTTGTTGCTAAAGATCCTGTTTGAGCCTTAAACAATAAACTACTTTTCTTACTATTATCATACATTAACTTGTACCTAATGTTCTGTTTCATCCCATTTTTTGTACAAATATACTGATATAAATTCTTTATCCAAATCTTTTGCATACCACATTATCTTTCTCACCCATCTTGTTGCCTGCCCTTTACTTGTAACCCAATTAAATACTATTTTGGATATTCTTTTATTATCCATAAACTGCAACCTACCAAACATTTTCATTTTACTTTTTGCATCTTACATGTAAAAACTTGACCATTCCATTTCTCTTTGAATTGCCTCCTTTGCTGTCCACACTTCTGCATCTAATGCATGTCTTCCTACTTCCTTTTGTACTTTTTCTAAGTAACCTAACCCCTTTACTAACACATAACACATCATTACCATATGTTAACTCTGCTACTGCAATTCCCTTCCGTACAATTCTAGCCACATCATATTTATTATATGAAAATACTGTTAATTTCTTTACCAAACCCTTTCTTTTCTTTGCTTCATTTACCAATTTTTTCCCCATTCATCCAAGCAATTTAGCACCACTCAGTGTAAGCCAGAGTAATCAGTTGATTACTCTGGCTCACACTGTGTGGCACTATTGTATGGAGAGTTTTACCTCTGTAAAGTTAATATATTATAAAGAAAACAATAAAACAGAAAATATAATTGTTATCCTAAAAATAAAGAATTTAAACATTTTTTAAGGAATTAATTTTAAATTTATTAATAAATTGAGCATTTTTTATATGTAAGTTTTAGAATAGGAAATTTATATATTTAAATTATTCTACATAAAATTTGCATTTAAGTGATGTATAATAATTTTTACCATTATTGTTACGAACAATTTTTCTTTTGTAAAAAGCTGAGATAATTTATATTTCATTTTTAATCCAAATCTTAGATAGAATGTGTCCACTTAGAGGAGAAGGGTCATTCTTTTTTTAAAAAAATAAATGTTAGATTATATAATAATTTGTTTTCATATGTTTTTTTAAATAATATTGATATATTATAATTTGGAGGTGCAAATATGTATTACTAATTATATTCAGGCAATTTTATACCCACGTGTATCCATTCTCATGCATAAACACATCCCATATATATGGCTAACATCTTTTACAAACTGGTGATAAACTTAATTTAGTTTTTATAATATAAAATAATTTTAACTTTTTATTTGGACAAAGTCAATTTGAAATAAGTAGTCAAGATAATTCAATTCTAAACATATAATGAATTAAATTGTAAATATATAAATAATATTGAACTTAGCTGAAAGTTACTATTAATTTATTTTTAAAATAACTTGAATTCTTTATGATTTCTTTGTTTTCTGCATAAAAAAAAAGATTTTTGTCAAGCGTTGGTGGCCGAATGGTTAGCACAGCTGCCTTAAAAGTAGTTGTCCCAGGATTCGCTTCCCAAACGATGCTTTGACACATAAAAAAAATACATTTTTAAAAATTTTTTAAAAAAATAGCTTTCATAAAAAATTTGTAAAAAATAAACTAAGTTTATCACTATTTCAAAAATATTTTAAAGAGAAGTGAAATTGCTATAAAAATTTGAACGTTACTTAGTTTCTATTGATTCTTAATATTGAAATATTTTGCTTAGGTTAATGTATGAAAGAAACTAATGGATGTAAAAGTGAACAGAGTAACATCTTCACTCTCTTAAACCAAGATGCTTCAGATTGGCGTATATAAATCAGAATTTAGGTTAAAGATAAGACAGCGACTCTTATCTTTATAAAGTATCTTGTGTTTGGGTTTGAGAGTTTTTTTGTACACAACACAGCATCGTTGAACTTATATAAATTAATACATCACATATGTGAACAGGGGAAATCCTTTCTCTTTAATTACATACATCCTATTTGAAAGATAACATCATACATATGCATAGTGCATACCATTTTCCTGTTACATTCGTTGAAAGAAAAATTTGCTTCATTTAGATTTTTGAATATCGACACAGCATGAAGAGAAGGTAAAGATTTAATGAATGGCACCATTTCATATTGACTGCAGTATACTTACGTAATAATTAACATACATACTGCATATTTCTAGACAGATATATTGATGTGCCATACTCATGTTATATTTGGGAATGTTGTCAATTTAAATGTAAAAATTTGTCATCGTATTAATCTTGTCTTTTTTTAAATATTCACTCTTATTATTCCACTGGAATAATTACAGTTTATTTATAATTTTAACCAAATGGAAAGAAATATCTTTTTTCCATTTATTTGTAGTTATTTTCTGTAATAATGGAAAACATCTCAGTTGTAGTAAGTATAGATTAAGTTGCTATTTAAAGATAATAATATACTTGAATATTATTTTATTGTACTATACTCATCATTTAAAATAAAAAAAGTTATATATTAAATAAGCAAATGAAAAAATGCCCGTATTTCAAATGTTATATTAAATAAGCACAAAAATTTGTTTTTTGTTTAAAAAAAAATAAAACAAATTATTATTTTTTTCTTCTAATATTAACTTTAAAAACAAAAATGGTCGTTATTTATCTTTACATTTAAAAAACATTTTCACATTTCTTTAATAAAATGGTATTTTGTTTATCAGTTTTTAAATTAATTTTTCAGGATTATTAACTTTAACTGGAAAGTTGTTTTTTTTTTATTTTATTTTTTAAACTTGTAGTTGATGTTAAATTATTTTTTGGAATAACTTCAGCAATTAGAAGTTTAATTTATCTGGATAAACTTGTATTAACTTTTTATTTGCAAATAATATTATATATTTTTACTTAAATTCTAATGACTACCTCAGAAATAGCATTGATTTTTTTTATATTGCAGGAATTATCTAGATTCTCCTCATTTTTAGTAACTTCTAATTTTATACTAAAGCTATAAATTTCTGTTAAATTTAGAAGGTATTTATATGTCAACATAACTACAGAAAATGTCTTAAGATAACTACTTTCTCATATTGTTCTACTATTATTGCATTATGATTATGCAACGTTATGGTACAATAAAGCTGTAGTGTTTATTTGTATGTATTGCGAATAATATACGTATATAATTGCTAAGTATTCATACTGATATGCAGATGGTATGTTTGTTGCATTTGGAATTATTTATGTAAGATTATTAAGATCATTAATAATTAATGTTACCGTATCAATTTAAATTTAAGAGTTGGCAATTTTGCCGTTTTATTATTATTACATTTTTAATTATTTGCTCCTACTATCACAATATAATAGTAATCTTAGGCAGATAAATGAAAAGTATATTTTTATTTATTTATTTGTAGTTATTCTCTTTGATATTGGATCGCATGTCATTTATGATTAAATGTAGAGTGAGTTATTGTAATCAATAAAGCAAGTCATATATATCGTGACATTGCTTTATGAAAAACTTGTATTTATAAAAATGCAATATAGAGGGCATACCAATAGCTCAAACAAGCTCTTATTAATAAGTGCGGTAACAGAAAATATTTAAAATCTCTATCTGGAATATTTTTATCCCCAGACCAATTGGTTTCGAGCGTATGGCTCACCTCAGTGAGGAGCTAGAACATTCAGACCCTAGATCTAAAATATCACCTCAAAAACCAGCACTTATTTAATACGTAACTATTGAGAAGAAACTGAAATTTTCAGACATAATGTATTAGTTATTTTATTTTATTGCATTTATATTATTTAAAATAAAGAAATGTATTAAATAAGCCTCCAAATTCAAGTTTTGTGTGTGAAACAAATAATAAAATCAAATTATAAATTTTAAAAACAAAAATCATTTTTTTCTTTTTGTTAACTTCTCATTTAAAAGCAATCTTGCAATTTTTCTTAGCAAAATGGTGATTTTATTTATTAATTTCCAAATTGATGTTTCATAATTTTCCAATTTATAAATGATAAATTAACGAGGGTTTCTGAGTTTTCTTTTTATTGCTTTGTTTTAAAACTGGATATATATATATTTAGTCTATAAATCAGTATATATATATTAGTCACAGTTTTTTTTATATGTCAAATGCGTTGACTGGGAAGCGAACCTGGACCAGCTGCTTGGAAGGCAGCTATGCTAACCACTAGGCCACCAATGCTTGACTAGTTACAGTTTTACTGTAAAAAAATACAAAAACTACAATTGAATGCTATAGATAGCCGCAGGAGACTGAATTTAAACCTAAGCCATTGAAGTGCCACTATTTTGTATGAATTCAACCATTTTTGCTAGTGGGAAAATTAAAATAAATTTCTGATTCTATTTGAATAATACTGTGAACATTAACTATATAATAAATCAATTTTTATTAGAAATATATAAAATGATAGACATTAATTTGCCACGTACTAAAAAACTAGGTATATATTTCTTCATAGATTTTCAAAAGAGTTAAAGTGGGCAATTAAAATGGATTATTACTATAAAAATAAATTAGGACTAGAAATGGTATATAGTATAATTGTTTAATCAATTATAGGAAAATTATTAAATGGATTAAAAGTATGAATTATAGTAATTACTTTAAGTATAAGCAGAGTGAGCAACAGATTACAAGTAATCCATAAAAATTTATCAAAGAACAGTATATAGCGGAGTCTCTGCAACAAATATAATTGGTTCCTGCAGCTTGTTTATTATGTAATCCATGTGTTCTGCACAATTTGAAATGCATGTATTTAGGAGTACTATATTCTGAATCTTTTTGCTTAGAGCAAAGTTATTATTCAACACAAACATTTAAAAAGGAAAAATATAATATAAAATTGAAAGTATAAAAATACATGTGAAACTGATCACTGTACACTATCAAGTTTAAATTAAATTCAAACTTTTTAAAGTGTAAAGTACAAAAGTAAATAAACTTAACCTAATAAAAATCCATAAATTGTGGATTTAGCCGTCAATAAATTTCCATGTTATTTTCATTTGGAAGTTTGTTGTTGATTTTCTTTTTTTATCACAACATTAATCACCCTTTAATTCTGTTTTCTGGCTCTTAATGAAAGCTAAAATTGAACTTTAAAATTATAAACTAATTTACATTAATAAAAATCATAAAATGTTCAGATTTTTGATTTACCCATTGAATAATCGAACATCGGCTTTTTCATTTGGATTTGTTTTATCTATACTTTGTAGGCTTGTATATAAAATTATTATATGTACACAACAGAATAATTTAAAGAAAACTATGTAACTAGGCAACAAGACTGCTATGAACTAGTGGTAACACTTAAGCATCATCGATGATCGTTTTCCATTGCTTGGCACAAATCTTTGATAACTGCCACATCCATTATATTTAGTTCCAAAATCCCTAGTAGATAACATGGATTTACAGATAGTATTAAACGATATATAAATTAAACATTTATAATCCACATACTTGAATATATATATATGCATAAATGCAGACAGTTTAATATACACTCACATATATACACCTATAATATATTACAATTTAAAAATTAGTACTATATATATTGTAATGATATATATATATATATACCATTACATCACTTTTAAATAAAAAGGAATAAGATCTATAAATAAAATTGTCCTCAAAGAAAATATAATAATCAAAAAATGAAATGTTATTTAAATCAATAAATATATAGTGCACAGATGATATACTAATTAAATAAATACCTAAATTACTTATGTTGAAAAAATTAAAAATCTAAAGACAAAAGATTATTTGAAGGAACGTGAAAGAAAATAATAAAAACTAATTTATTTTCTGTTAAAAGTTATTTTTAATCATAGAAAAATGGAAATGACTATTAAAGTATAATGATGTAATAGCAAACAGACCCTTGGGGCAGTTAAACGATTGTTAGTCAGATAAGAGATAAATTAAAAACTATATAATTCTATAATTAAAAATCACTTCTTTTCTTTTCAAAAACTTTATTTGATGTATATATATATATATCCACTTATTTCCAACGTTTCGACTATCTTTACTCTATAGTCATTTTCAAGGATCTAGAAAAAACATTACATTATAAACAAACTTCATATAATAAAAACAAAAATAAAAATAATATATATATATCAAATAAAGTTTTTGAAAAGAAAAGAAGTGATTTTTAATTATAGAATTATATGGCTATATGTACTGTATATTTTTGAAAAGAAAAAAGGATTCAGTCGTGATTAGAAACAGAAGTAAATGGATTTGTAAATTAAAAACTACTAGTAATAAAATTTCTTGTTTCCCGCTATAAATCAAACTGGCCAATAATGATGCAAATGAACACATGGTACCTAGAGAAAATCACCATCGCCAATAAGAACAGTGCCAAGCCAGGCAAGATTGATCCTGGAGTTTGAAGATAAGCATTTCAAAATGATATAAAAAAAATTGGATTGCTCTTGTTGATTAATTATGTCAATAAAAACATTTTGTTCACGTATGGCAGGTCTCAACAATGTAGGGGTCATGCAATAAATTTTGTTTCCTGTATTTGCACAAGCTGACATGACCTCCAGAGTGATGATTCCCGGAAAATGACAAGCAATGGATTTGTCTCCACCGAGAACAATATTAACATGTGATGGACAGAACTTTGAATTAAGTGGTGTGATGGATCAAGAATTGCAAAGACGGACTCCAATAAACTGATGACATGGAAAGTATGAACTTTTTTATCTTTAAGCTAAAATATAAACTTTTCAAGTGCTAAGTCTAAATGTCATTTAATTTTTAAAAGAAATCTCTTATCTGATGAAGTAAATATTAAATTATTTAGTAATAATTTTATGTATAATATGTTTGCTACTATCATTTCCATTCATGTTAAATTAAATTAATAAATTTAAATATGAGTGTAAATGATGGCATAGATTCGGTTAAGACTATGTTAGTTTAATTGGGTTTAATTTGGGCTAAAGTGTTTCATAGTAGAATTGATACTGATGGAGGAATGTTTGGGTGCTTTATGTCGTAATTTGGTGAGGCACATTGGATACACATTCCTTTATGCCGCATTAACATACAGGGTATATTACCCAACTGAGCGTATGGCCCGAAAATGGTAGCCATTGTGTTGTCAATAGTTGTAAACAGATTTCCTATGCCATTGATTTCTTTCACTGTGGGTTGGGATGGTAATTTGGTGAAGACTGCTATTTCTCCCATTTTAGAGCCTTTTCAAATATATAGTTCAGATGATTATCTCGCCAGACAGACACATTCCTGTACTGGACAAGGATCATTATTTCTTTCATGAATAGATGCAAATTCCTGTCTGCATGATTTGTTTATGCTAACATTCTCATTTGAATAGATGTAAATTCCTGTCTGCATGATTTGTTTATGCTAACATTCTCATTTTGCATTGATCACATCGGTATATCAGTAAACTAGCATTGGTCTGGATGCGAACCTTTGGCCTAGAGTTATAAGATAATTGTTTAAATGTGCATTCTATTCCATGTATTTACACTTAACCAAAGACTAAAATAATGATAAATGTGTTGAACTATCCATCTGTGTGCATTTAACCTAAATTAAATATATTCAGGAATTTATTCAGTCCTCGTGTGCATAATAAAAATGTTTTTTGTTTAATTAGTTATGGCAGTGGCTTAGTTTATATATATTTTATTATTAATAATATTTTAAAAATCAAGAATGAGGAATCTTAAATTTGCAACATTATATGATAAAACTCAGCTTTTCCTAGATCTAGTACTGGGGCTTTTGGTTAGATAAAATATGAACATCATCTGTGTGTAGGTTCAAATAGCCTAGTGGCAACCTGGCATGGCAGAGCAGGGTGAAGTTGATCTGACCATTATAATGTATTATTAATAATTAATAAAAATATAGAATATATTTAAAATAAAAATAAAAATCTGCTGGAACTACATTTCCTTTGATGGTTGTTTGTTTGTTAATGATTTATTTATCTTCCTTCATCATGAATTAAAATTATTTTTTGTATGGTTCTCAATAGATTATTAAGAACTAAAAATGCTAAAAGCAAGCCTTTTGGATTTTTAAATTAGCAAGGACCCCTCCCCCAACTTTTATTGTGATGAGATTAAATAAAGAAATCTAAAATAAAGCAATAATAAGAATTTAAGAAATATAACAAAATTTATCAGTAGCATCCTTTTTTTTAAAAATGCTTTTATTGATTTTGGAAAAACAATTTGTTTGTTAAATTTTGATCTTTTTTAAGTTAGAATGAAATTTTAAAATTGAGGTTTAATATATTTAAATTCAATAGAATTGCTTAAAAATTGATATATAACTAAGTTATAATACCCTAATCCATTTGAAATACTTATCTTTTCAGTATGCCAACTAGTTTGATAGATATGGAATAGAGAGTGAGAAAAATATGAAAAATATTCAACAATTTCATGTTTTGCAGTTAATAATTATGCTTAGAATTTTAATTTATTTTAAATAATGATCATGAGAGAGCAGTTAATCACCAGTATAACTTTGTTGATCTAACTACTGGTGCACATGTGCAAAATATTGAAAGCCATTGGTGGCTGGAGAAATAGTGAAGTAAAAAATGCTGGGGGACCGCTTGACAACCTGAATTCCTATTTAACAGAATATATATGGTGTCAACTACCATAATAACAAGATTCATTTGTAATGATTTGGGAGCCATTAGAGATTGCGTACTGTCGACATGAATAAACTGTAAATATTGTATTATATATATTTTTTGGTTCGTTTTTTTATAGATGTAACCACCACATCTTTGGGAGATTGTAGATCCTCTACCCTTTTTTTGTAAATGTACGTAACACATCTTCATGAGATTGTAGGCCCTCCATTCAATTTTGTAAATGTAACTAACATTTTTGGGAGATTGTAGATCTTCACTCATTTTTTGTAAACAACTTTTCGGGAGGTTGTAGACCCTCCACTCATTTTTTTATAAATGTAACTCATTTTGGAACTACATAATAAAAAAATTGAAATAAAGATTGTCAATTAAATCTATCAGAATGTATTACTTTATTTTTTAATTTAATAAAACAAACAGCTTAGATCCTCAAGTCATTTTGTAAACATTTTTGGGAGAAGTAAAAAACAGAATTGAAATAAATATTGTTAATGAAATTTATCAGAATTTATTCATCTTTATAAAATTTAACATTAATTTTATAAACATTTTTGGGGGAAGTAAAAAAAAAATGGAAATAAAGTGTGTTAATGAAATTTATGGGATTTTTTTTTTAAATTTAACATTAATTTTGTAAATGTCAGAAGATTGTTAATGAAATTTATTAAAAGTATGATGGTAAGCTCTTGAAACTATATTTATGAAAAATATGGCTGCCATCTTAGTACTCCTGAAAACTCACAAGTACCTAAATTAATAACATTTTAAACCAGTTTAAACTCTTAATGCAAATATCATATTTAGTATGTGTACATAATTATATATGTATAATAAATCAGTAACTTTTATATTTAAAATTGTTCCTTAAATATTTATTTTAAAATGATTTTTTTTTAAAAAAAGTAAATTAGAAAAAGTACATTATTTAAAACAATCTTGAAAAGTTAAAAAAAAATTTTCTTTAGCATTTTTTTTAAAAAAAATAACTTAAAATAAAAATAAATCTATCAATATAAATAGAAAACTTAGTTACTGATTTATTATGCATATGTAATTATGTACACATACTAAATGTAATATATACATTAACCCTTCAACCGGTGATTATATCATTCGCCGCAGGAGGTAAAATTCAAAGTTTTTAATTGGCCATTTCACAAACTGATGTGTCAATTTTTCAAAAGATATTGACCGTTTATTAAATATATTCACTTTAGTTTCATTTGTAAAAAGTATATTAATAATTTGTCAGATTACGAAAGTTTGTTCAAAAATAAATTTTGATATATAATTTAAAATTTTTTTGATTACGGCTGAAATGAAAAGAAACGTCAATGATCAATTCCACGTTATGATTTCTACTTCCCACTTTGCAATAAATAAATAATTCTTGCTAAAATCTTAACTATTTTCATAAAATAATATTTATTTTTAGCATATTATATGAAAATAATTTGTATTTCATTTGTATTTCATCAAAAAATACTTTAAAATGCTCTAAAACATTCATTTATTATTTTCAAAATAAAACAAAAACTTCGTAACTCTTTACTTTTTGGCAGCCATATAAAAATTTTAACAGCCAATAAGATTTAAGAAAAGATGGTGAGAAGGCGGTGCTTTTCCATTTTCTTTTGTTTACAAAATTTCAACAGCCAATAAGATTCAAGAAAAGATGTGAGAAGGCAGTGCTTTTGTTTTGTTTGACAAATGGTCATTTTATTGATTTTTTACTTGTAAAATAATTCAATAGGTGGCAGCATCTTATAGAACTTTTTTCCTTCTAAAAAATGACATCAAAACCATAAATGTAGTACAAAAACTAAGCGATTTACAGTGATGTCAAGTTTCCTCATTTAAAAATGAGCCGATCAGGTGAAAGATTAAGAATATAAAATAGGAATTTATATAACATTAAGATTATATTAACTTACTACAGAAATATCTAATGACTTGTATATACTACATATGTGATATTGATCTAAAGTAAAATTATATATATATTAAGTGAAATTCAGTTACAATATATACTTCTGTTATTATGTACACATACTAAATATGACATACATAAGATGTTAAAGATTGATTATGAAGAATTAGAAGAAGTTAACAGTTACAAATACCTTGGTCAGATTATTAATACAGATGGAAACATAATGGAGGAAATTAATCATAGAATTAAATTTGGTTGGAGTGCTTTTGGTAGAAATGACTTGATACTAAAAGGAAATATGCCTATGTGTTTGAAAAGAATGGTTTTTAACAAATGTGTTTTACCAGTTCTTACTTATGGATCTGAGACTTGGACACTTAATAGAAGAGCAATACAGAGACTTCAGACCACTCAAGGAGTATGGAGAGATGTATGTTGGGAGTAACAAGAAGAGATCAAAAATGCAATGTATGGGTAAGACAACAAACAGGTGTTACTGACCTTATTGAAAAAATTAAAAGATTGAAATGGAGTTGGGCTGAACATATTGCTAGAAGAAATGATAATAGATGGACAATTGAAATTTTAAACTGGATTCCAAGAGATTGTAAAAGACCCAGAAAGAGACCACATGTGAGATGGATGGATGAAATACGAAAATGTGCAGGGGTGTTGTGGAAAAGAGAAGCTAAAGATCGGAGAAGATGGATTAAACTTGGAGAGACCTTCATCCTGCAGTGGATTGATAATGGTTGATGATGATGATGATGACATAAGGTGTATACATTGAACTTATAGCAGAAATATCTAGTGATATATCTATATCAACTATAAATGTCCAATCAATTTAAAGTACAATATAGTTTTACATTTTCATTTACTGTGCCAATACTAAAACTTAAAAATAATAGAGATAATTTTTTTTTTATATTAAAAGCTTTTATTGACTGCACTAAAATGAAATAAAATAATTGTTTCTTCAACCACAATTAGGGTTTTTAGATTTAACTTAAAATAAAAGCCTGGGGGGGGGGTCCAGAAATTAATTAAGTCAGACTATATTTTTTATAACAAGGGATTGACTTAATTTCTGAAAACCCCCTCCTTTCATGCTTTTATTTTAAGCTAAACCTAAAAACTCCAATTGTGATTGAAGAAACAATTATTTTATTTCTTTTTAGTGCACAGACAATAAAAACGTTTAATATAAATTTCTTTTATCTCTATTATTTGTAGTAAATTATGCATGACTTTTTGATCTTAAATTGGCAACCAACCGTGATAAGATTAAACAAAGTAAATTCTAAATGAAGAAATGTGTTCATTCTGTAACTTAGAGAAATCCTCCGCTCTATTTAAACATTTTAATTATGTAATTGTTTATGATATATATGTACTTACAAGCCCATTCTGTAGGTTTGTGCTGACTGGGTGCAAAATTATGTTTTTATTTGATTTGACTTAGTTTTAGGATAAGGTTAATTAATGAATTAGTTGTTAGATGGCTTTCTACAGCAATTTTGTAGCATAAACTTCCACCAGTTGTTAATTAGACTATAATATTGGCTGTATACGTATAATAAAATTGCTGATGAAAAGGCCGCAAATACAATAAAGTTGTCTGTCTTGAAAATAGTGTAGACACATAATCATAAACTTAGTCTAACTGATAAAATAATGCAAACACATAATAATCACTTATAATAAAATAAAATAATCTGTTAACATCAGCAAAATCAAATATTGAAACATCCGTTTTTTTTAAAAAATATTCTTTTGATTATCTATTGATTTAAATTTTTATTGAGATCTCATTTGTGCTGCTTCTACAGTATGCTTCCTAGGTGATAAAAACTAGGAGTAATAAATTGCAAAAGATACATTATTTAAGTGATATTAAATTGATTATTATAATTTTAAGTACACAGTTAGTATCACTAAGTAAATTTAATATCGACTAGAACATTAAACTTTTATTTTGTTTACAAATATTTAGGATTTTTAAATTTATTTATTTATTTTAGATAGCAGACAGCTGATTCATTGGATTTTGAGACAGCAGATATGGTGAGTCCTTTGAATATATATTTCAGATTAAAAAACGTCAAGTACTTAAATGACTCAACACATATTCAGTAGATCAGTAATATGAAATTTCATAATTGGGAATGAGCATGTAACAAATGCTTTAGATAATAAAGACTGAATATCATACATTTTGAGCTACTCTCGGTTTTTGATGCAGTAGTTTGTAATTTATTGATAGAAAAATAAAATTAATTATCAAGTCTAATTAAAACAATCAATTAATTTACATTTATGGTCAACTTGAGTCTAGTTTTTGTGGAAGGTGCAAACTCCATTACATTAAGATTATCTCAAATATGTTTTAAAGAAGCTTGTTGCTGTTTCATTGAGAAAATAAGACGAAGAATAGAATACATGCACATGTTGTAGAATTATAATTAGATTAAGTTATTGAAATATTTTAGAAACAAAAGTCAAGTCAGCATTAAAAAATATTAAATAAGTAGATTAATGGGCTGATATTTTCTACATATAAAAGCATTTGGGTTTTCAGTATAATTATGGCAAAACCTATTTCTAGAATAGTGTTATTATTATTATTTTGTTTTGTTTTGTCATTTTATCTTTTTCTTTTGGAGTTGAAATGGCTGTATTTGTTTTTTGAGAACAGATGGTAATATAATATTTGTATATAATATTAATATCATTTATGTTCTTTATTACTTTTTACAATGCTTTTTACAACCCACTGTTGGTGGTTTCGATTTCTCCAGCAATCTTCTTCAGAACTTCTTATATTTTCAAACCTTAAGGAGAAGTTCTGAAGAAGACTGCTGGGGCAATCGAAATTGTCAATAGTAGGTTGTAAAAAGCATTGCAAAAAGTAATAAAGAACATAAACGATTTTAATATTATATGGATTTGGCAATGCAATAAGAAAGATAAAGTTATATTTGTACAAAAGAAAATTTTAGGTGGATCTACGCCTAGCATAAAGCATATTACACAGAGGCAAAACTCTCCATACAGTAGCACCACTCAGTGCAAGCCAGAGTAATCAATGGATGCAGGAAGGTTTGTGCATAAAATTCCTATCTAGTACCTACTCATCCAATATCCCCAGACTTGTTTTTGTGGCTTTCATCAGTAAAGAGCCTTGGATCTGAGAGCACTGCATCTATATTTTAGGATCTATGCAATCCTCAAGCAGCCACCTTTTACTTAATGAATGATAATCATGTGATGTTTAGTAGTTTGATAAAATATATTAATCTAAGAGTTGTATAGATGGGTTTAATGACACATATTGTTTGAAAAATATATATATGAATGATCTGCACAATATGCATATGATACAAAAACAATATTGAAAATGGTTGAGAATAACAGAGATATGCATCTCTGTAGATAATATTTTGTAATGATACTATAATGAAATAAACGTAAAATAGAAGATATAGTAAAACAAGTAATTTGATCATTAGTTATTATATTTGGAGCATTCCACTGATCAAAGGGATTTAGGAATACGTTTTGGAAACAATGACATTTTTAATTCCCACATCAGTATCTAATAATTAAAACATTTTGTCTTGAAAAAAATAATTAAAGAATTGAAAAATATTATCAACAAATACTAAAATTACTTTACTCGAGCTGTTGATTCTCATTTTATATTTCATATGAATTAAAATTACCTTATGATTTATTTTATGCTTCTCAAATCAGTTGTGGAAGAGGATAGAGAACAAAAACTATATATATGGGGAAGCTGTACTACTCTTAAACTATTAAAAATTATAGATAAGAATAATTTAATAATCATAATTCTTTAAAATGCATATAAAGAGTAATTTATATTTTATAATTCAAAACCATTCCATGCCTGTTATTTGAAAAATATATGTGGTATATATTGTAACATTTTTCACGTTTCGATAGGCCTTCAATTATGCACTAGGGTGCGTGAGTTAATCAAGCTATGAAGTGCAAAAATATTTCACTCATATTTCTAATAAACAGCTATATTTCCTGATTAACTTGACCTAAGAATTATTACAATTTCAATTGCTGGCAGAACCAGTTTTTAATTTATAAAAGAGGGTGCCAAAGTCATTAGACTCACTGATTCTGCGTCAAGCATATCGTAACTTATAAAGTAATAATTACAAGATCTGGATTAAGATTTCCCATCACTTTATTTTTCAGAGAATATTACACCCGGGCTTAGTTAATAACTATTGGCAAAGATAAATTATACTCAAATCCTAATTAACTAACATTAATAAATTTAATAACTATCATTAATAATGCACAATGCATAGTTGATATTAGAAATAAATATTTTATTCTAACAAATTCAAATATTAAAAACACAAATTACTAATAAATTGGAAAGATTACATGCACGCTAATCCAGACATGAATCATTTAATTAAAACAGTTCACATACACTTAGATTTCTTAGGCCATAAACAAAATTCTCTTGAATAATAAAATTTAATGTCTCTATGAGGATTATATTATAGGCTTATTGGAGAATGGTTTGCAAATGCTTAATTTAGTCACAACCAGGAATAGTTAATCTTAGCTTACCAGTAAGTTTAGCAAATTTCCATAGATGGTTGATTACCATGCGTGGTTTTTTTTTGAGAGGTAAAATGAGCTCATGGCCATTAGTATTAAACTTGTTTTTTGGTTCGTTCTAAAGGCTAGTGATGAAAGCTTTTCTGGGGTCAACATCTTCATGATGAACTATGTAAAAAGCTTCCGTCCACTCTAGCATGACTAATTATTTCAGCAACAAGACATTTGAAGTTTTTCTGACCTTTTATATTCACGATCAGTTTTTAGACTTCTCTGCGCATCTATTTTCTTTTGTTCATTTATCAGAATACCAAATAATCTAGTACATTCTTTTTTAAATTTAAGTTAAAAAATCTTTTTTTTCTGCATAATTCTGACACCTTTAATTAGCTTCCAAAAAAAAATTTTAATGATTGTAATCTTTTACTTCGGAATTTCTTTTTTATTTGTCTGGATTAGTAATCTGCGTGTCATTTATTCTTTCCAATTTTAACTCTTATTTTAAATCAAAGTAATAATTCAAAACAAAAAAATCAACTCTCATTGTACGTTTTAAAAAATAAAATAAAATGCATCTTTTAATAAGATCGCTAAATTTACTTTTTCTTTTAGCCTTTACCAAATGCCAATATATTTGTATCATATATAAATAAATGGTGCAATATGTTCTTTATACCATTATGATGTATCTCAGGTTGTGGCTCTTGTATCGAAGCCCCACATTGGGCACCATTGTAACATTTTTCACATTTTGATAGGCCTTCAATTATGCACAAGGTGCATGAGTTAATCAAGCTATGAAGGACAAAAATATTTCACTCATATTTTTAAAAAAACAAAGCTATATTTTCTGATTAACTCGACCTAAGAATTATTACAATTTCAATTGCTGGCAAAATCAGTTTTTAATTTATAAAAGAGGGTGCCAAAGTCGTTAGACTCACTGATTCTGCATCAAGCATATCGTAACTTTTAAAGTAATAACTACAAGATCTGGATTAAGATTTCCTGTCAATTTATTTTTCAGAGAATATTACACCTGGGACTTAGTTAATAACTATTGGCAAAGATAAATTATACTTAAATCCTAATAAACTAACAATAAATTTAATAACTATCATAATAACGCACAATGCATAGTTGATATTAGAAATAAATATTTTAATCTAACAAATTCAAATATTAAAAACACAAATTATTAATAAATTGGAAAGATTACATACATGCTAATCCAGACATGAATCAATTAATTAAAATTCACATTACACTTAGATTTCTTAGGCCATAAACAAAATTCTCTTGAATAATAAAATTTAATGTCTCTATCGGGATTACATTATAAGCTTATTGGAGAATGGTTTGCAAATGCTTAAGTTAGTCACAATTGGGAATAGTTAATCTTAGCTTACCGGTAAGTTTAGCAAATTTTCATAGATGTTTGATTACCATGAATGGTTTTTTTTATGAGAGATAGAATGAGCTCATGACCATTAGTATTAAACTTGTTTTTTTGGTCCATTCTAAAGGCTAGTCATGAAAGCTTTTCTGGGGTCGATGTCTTTATGATGAATGATGTCAAAAGCTTTGGTCCATTCCAGCATGACTAATTATTTCAGAGGAGATGGTCCTGGATCCTTTTGTGATCTAGGACCAACCAAAAAAAAAGAGACAAGACGACAATGTTTGAAGTTTTTCTTACCTTTTATATTCACGATCAGTTTTTAGACTTCTCTGTGCATCTATTTTCTTTTGTTCTTTTATCAGAATACCAGATAATAATCTAGTACATTCTTTCTTAAATTTAAGTTACAAAGTCTTTTTTTTTTCAGCATAATTCTGCAATCTTTAATTAGCTTCCAAAAAAATACTTTTAATGATTGTAATCTTTTACTTCGGAAATTTTTTTTTTTATTTGTCTGGATTAGTAATCTGCATGTTATTTATTCTTTCCAATTTTAACTCTTATTTTTAATCAAAGTAATAATTCGAAACAAAAAAATCAACTCTCATTGTACATTTTAAAAAATAAAATAAAATTGCATCTTTTAATAAGATCGCTAAATTTACTTCTTTTAGCTTTTACCAAATGCCAATATATTTGTACTATATATAAATAAATGGTACAATATATATATATATAATTTTAATGTCAATAATTACGTAGAATATTTAAAATACCAAGGTTAATATATATATAATTGATAATTAAAATATTTTATAATAAATAATAAAAAAATTAATATGTCTATATAAAATAAAAATAAAATCTTCGCTATAGCCAGCTTATGACATTTTACGCCATCTTTCGTAAGCTGGCTATAGCAAAGATTTAATTTTTATTTTATATAGGCAGATGTCATAAAATGCCGAAAGTTGGCTATAGCGAAGATTTTATTTTTATTTTATATAAACATATTGAATTTTTTAGTATTTTTTTTAGAATATTTTGATTATTATATTTATTTTGTTTGATATTATATAAATCATTGAATAGCTTTATTATTCAGGAGTTCATAAAATATATAAGCAACTGAATCGCCCGAGGATTGTATTGACATGCTATCACTGCATCAAACTACACAGGACAATATATAATTGATGCAAACAACAATGGTTATTCCTTCTGGTGTCCGTTGATTACTCAAGCTTACAGTAGATGGTTCTAGAGTAGGGTGAAGAGAACTGCCCTATAAGAGACAACTGTATAATTTTATTTTAAAAATAAGTGAAATGATTATAATTGAAGATTTTATATATCTTAACAAAATTTTAAAACATTTTTTACTGAAAAATTTTTTGATTCACATTTATTTTGTGCAAACTTTACATCTCCATTCATATCATGATCATTCTTCTCGAACACGTCATTGTGTTGTAATGTAATAATTTCTCTAAAGCTTTTACTTTTGTTAACTCTTTTGGGATCTCAGCAAAGTTCTCCGTAACTTCAAGTTGACTATATTCTTCCTTTATATAGTAAAACAAATGATAAACTGCAATAAGAATAACAAAAGTGAAATGATACATCCAGCAGGGTAACCAATGAAACTGTTGTAAACAGAGGCTAAACTCTTCATACAGTAGCGCCACTCAGTGCAAGCCATAATAATCAGTGGATACAGGAAAGGTTTGTGCATACAATCCCTATCTAGTGCCTACTTATCCAGTATCCCCAGACTAGGTTCTAGCTTGCAGCTTTCATTGATTACTCTGGCTTACACTGAGTGGCGCTACTGTATGGAGATTTTTGTCCCTGTGTAAACAGCTTGTGTAAGCATAAAGAATGGTGATCATGGGAAACTGATGCATATAAACATGTTCAGAAGTGTTTGTAATAAATTGGAATTCAAGCATGAACATTTAGAATGTACTTGATGATGCATTACTTAATGGCAGTTTTTCCAAATCTTCATTTAGTCCAAAGAAAAGAGCAAAGAACACAATATTCTTTCAAATTTTTCCCCAAAGACTATTCATGTATGAGAATGTTATATGATGTCTGTGATTTGTCATTAAGTGATGTGATAAAATCACAGATTTAGCAGAAAATTTTATTTTTATGACACAGAGTCTGAGATTAAAAATGATATATGTGGAAAAACAAAATGTGCAAAAACACTGGTTTGAGATTTCATTATTTGTTTACACAGATGATAAAGGAAATACTTCAATGTCAAAATTAATGCTCAGCCATTAAACTTATTATCTGTAATTAGTTTCACCAATTTCTGCATTTAATATTTAGACATATTACTTGTTTATTTAGGAAGTTTACGTTTTTCTTATTATTACAATATGTATTTTAATAAAATTAGAATACAAGATTCCAAGAATGAATGAGATTAAAATAAAAACCACTATTCTTTAAGGCAGCGGCTCTCAACCTTTCCAATGGGCTTAGGTGACCCCTGTGAAAGGGTTGTTCGACCCACAGATTGAGAACCGCTGCTTTAAGGTTTAATGACAAAATTGCATTTTCCAATATATTTAATTAAATGTACTGCTTTATACAGAATATTGACAAGTTCACTAAATTTGCAAAAGATAAGTATATACTTCATTATTTAAAAAAAAAAAATTTCCATAAAAATTGGTAAACATTTTGTTGTTTTTGAATCCATTTTTATATAAAAATGATATTTTGGGAGGAAATAAGTTCTATTGCATATACCATTAGAATAATTTACAATTCAGACTTTCAAGAATCATTTGAAAACTCCTATCTCTGTTAATTCATACAGTCAAAAAAAAAAACAAAGATCCACTTTTATCTAAATTCCACGTTGTTATAGAGATAGGATATCAATCATTGATTCTCAGAGGTGAAATAAATCAGAAGTTGATCTCCATAACTTTTAATCAAATAGGATCACAGTTTTAAATAATTAAAATGTAAATTTTAATAATCCTGAAATAAATGACAGCTATTAAATAAGAATAATTGTGCACAATGTCTGTTTTTGATGATATAATGAATCCATGATATTCATAAATTTAATAAATTTTATGGTATGTTGCAAGCATATACATTTTATTCTTCAGGGTTTACCCCCAAAAGTTTGATATGTTATTTTGTATGAAGTATCTTTCTTAAGTGATAAAACAAAAGTTTGTATAAAGAATTTAACTGAGAATGGGAAATGGATAACTACGAGTAGGAATGACTGTATAGATTCCTAAGTTAATATTGACTTAAAAAAAGATCAAAACAACTATTATGTTTTCATAGAGGGGAAAAGGCTATTAATTGAAAAAATATATCCAGAGCGTGTTTAAATGTGATGAAACTTGATTCTGATACATCAGTTGTTTTAAGTCAAGCTTTGATATTTTATTATTCATGTTATTTAAATAAAAAAATAAGATATAGTGAGTAAACAGAGCAAAACTCTCCATACAGTAGCGCCACCCTGTGCCAAACAGAGTAATCAATGGATGCCAGAAGGCTTGTGCATAAAATCCCTATCTAATGCCTACTCATCCAATATCCCCAGACTAGTTTCTGGCTTGTGGCCATCATCAGTGAGGAGCCTTGGATCTGAGAGCACTGCACATAGATCTTAGGATCTAATGCAACCCTCTAGCAACCACCTTTTATCTCTACTTAACTACTAAACTACGAGAATGAAATTGAAAACACAAAAAATATTTTCAATCTAAGCTCAATAGCTTATATAGTCATATGGGTCTGAACTCAGTTCAGCACCCATACATTTTGGTGTCTTTGGCTCTTTTACAACCATAGCCACCACTATCCTATTAGGCAGAATTGGTGTTAAACCATTAAGCATCACATGATCACATTTCCTATACTAGCACAATACTGTATGGAGAGTTTTGCTCTGTTTATCAACAATTAATGTGCTAGTATAGGAAATGTGATCATGTGATATAGTGAGTATTAATGTATGAACACACACACACTTTAATATATATATATGAAATATACTCTTAATTTTTTAGTAATAATTGCATTATTTTTTCCAATTTTGTTTATACTATAATTTTAATTTATGTATGCATATTATATTCATTGAAAAGTGTCAGCATCAAATATGTGTATGTGCTCATGTTGAAAAATACTATACTCTTGCAATATAGTAAACAATATATATTGTATTATAATCAGAACTCATCATCAAAATGGAAGCTATAATTCATGATATGTGATATATGTGAGAGGATCATGGAGCACAATATAACAAACATTGTCCCTCTTCAGTAATTTAGATTACTTATAATCCATCAGTGTTTTTTTTTTTTACAATTTATTAATTTCATTATTTTAATAGTCATATTTTTAATCATTGTATACATCGTAATCTTTTTACATTACAAATGTCTAATTATTATATATATTTAATCTCTTTTATATATAGTCTAATACTCTGTTTGTCTAATTAAAAGAAATTGAAGTCATCATCATCACAATCATTATTTCAAGAGCTATTCTGGAGCCATCTATTATAAGCTTGAATATTTAATAGACACTATACAATATAGTGCTATAATAACCACAATTGTAAATGGTTTTTGGTCATTTCCATCATCAGTGATGACTTAGATCCAAAACTGGAACTAATTCATTTAAGTATCTAGTACTCATCTATATAACTATTCAAATGAGTGGTCTTGTATTTAAAAACCGAAGGTTTTTTGTTTGAATTTCAGGCTGTTAGTTTGAATAGTATATAAGGGTAAAAAGGGACTAACTGTGTTAATACATTAGTTCCAGATTTGAATCCTCATTTTCATTGACAAAGGCAAAAGGTTTGAGGATTACAGTATAGCACTGGACCATCTGATATCCTTTGATTACTCAAGCTTACAATAGATGACTCTTGGAATAAAGTGAAGAGAATTATTCTTGGAACCCGTAATGATTTATTTATTTTCAATTTACATTAATTGTATGCAGCATGGATAGCAAATTGCGGCTTGTGAGCCACATACAGCTCTTTGATCCCAATCTAACGTTTCTTTTTATCATGATAACAATTTTTTTTATTTCCTCTTGTAATTTGTAAATAAATATTTTGATGACACTAAGAGAAGAAATATGCACTTTACAACATAGTTTCTTGAATTTAGCCTTATTGTAGAATAGTAATTATTGAAATAAATTGAGATACTGCTGAAACTCACTGCACTTGTTAAAATACCCAACCAACAGCCAATCAGATGTCATGATAGCTTTCTAAACGACAATCAAACCTAAACACCCAACAAAGATTTTATGAGAAAAGCTTTCAAACCTAAATACTTACGACTGACTTAGATATATAGAAAGAAAAGTTAAGAGATGGGTGGGCGCCCTTTTCTCATAAAATGTTTGTGTGTTTAGGTTTGATTGTCATTTAGATGGCTATCATGACATCTGATGGCCTGTCGGTTGGGTATTTTAATGAGTGCAGTGAGTTTCAGAAGTAGCTCAATTTATTTCAATTTTCAACTATCTGTGCTTCGCAAATTAAAATAATAGTAATTATTGTATATTGATGGACATTTAAATATTAGAAATTTGTGAATATATTTTTGTTTATTTATTTTTAAGAGAATTTTATTTTTGTTATGATGTATACAGATTCTATTACTAAAATAAATATTCAAATATATCTGCAGTCATTCAGAAATTCATATTTTTTTTATGAAACTCTTTTTACTTCTTTCTTTGCGGCTCTTTTATGGGGTGGTGGTATTTAAACAAAATTGGCTGATCATGTTAAAAAGTTTGCCGAACCCTGATATATGCATATAATTAACACATTTTAATTAATTAGTAAAGCTTTTAATTAAAACAAAAAATTAAAGAATAACATTTAAAAATTATATTGGTTATCTTTTTTCAAATAATTATTACACACTTAGTAACAATTCGACCCACTGTGATTTAGTTCAGTGGTAGAGTGGAATCTCACAAGCTAAAAGTTCTTGAATTGCAGCTTGATTCTTATTTATGATACCCAAATGTTTATAATTTATCAAATAACAAACTATACTATAACTTAATAATAATAGTTGTAATAAAATAATGCTCGCAATATTAATATTATATTAATTATTTTTATTTATTAATAGAAGATATGGTTCTTCACAAGTACTACAGGAACCATTTTGATGGGGGCAATCATAACAGACGGACATAGAAATAAGGTAAGTTATTTCCATGAATTTTTTTTTTCGTGATAAATTTATACAAAATATATGCTACAAATTATAATTATTACACATTACCTACATTCTTATTTTTGTTTTCAGATTCAATCAAAATAGCTCCCCCTATATTTTTGGTTTTAAAATACACACGCCCACTATAAATGTGTATTTATTTTTCGTAATATTTGATACCATCAAACAAATCTTTATTTACTTGTTGAAGCATGCATAATTCGTGTAAAAACATAGTCGATATAATTTAAAATCTTCCATAAAGATGATTGTTTCAAATTGATTTTCATTAAATGAAAGTATTTCAATTAATTAAAATTTTTTCTTTAAAATAATTTAAAAAGATTTTTTAAAAATTTAAATGATTGGTTCTTAGACTTATGTATAAATGAAAAACATGTTAATAAATCAAAATAATAACTGTACACAAATTGTAATAACAAGCCCATAAATAACTTACAGTTTATCAAATATATAAAACAGTATAAATTTATTCATGAAACAACCAAATCCATGAACATTTCTCCGATATTTCACAAGCCAAATGCCCAAAGAATAATTTACATGAATTTACAAAATAATGCCCACTTTTTCTATAACCATGCAAGTTTGTCTGTCAAATCATTTTTATCTGATAAATAGACCACCATGAATATGAGAAAAAGTGAGTTATAAGTTCATTTAAATGATCATAGTAATATTTTTGGATTTGATGGTCCCATGAATAGGGTTTACAAATTATAATTTAATAATAATTGTCCAAATAAATTTTTGAATTAAATGGCAGTTATGAAATAATTCTGTTGAGATTCTCGCCGGAACCAGCTTTTGCTATTGTGCATTATTTTTATCATTTATTGGTTTTGACGAAGCTGGTTTAGAAATTTAAAGGAAATATTTATTTTTATAACCACTGTTTATTATAAAAATTCAATAAATTAAATTTTGTTTTTGGATTTTCCAATATGCAAGGACAAGAAGGAGGATCCATTCATGTGAAGAAAGTGTTATTTGGTGGTTACTTCTAAACAAGATCATGATCATTATTATAACTGCGCATGTATCTGTAATTGCTTGATGATAATTCAGAATCATCCAATTAATACCTTCAAGGTAGTAGTCCCTGGATTTTAAAGGAGAGAACTCAAGATTTCCACTTTGAATTCTGTTTGTTGCTTATCTAATGGTGTCAACTATGATGTGAAATATGAATGAACATTCGTAGAGCTCATATGTAACATGATTAAGATTCTTTTCTAGATAGTTCATCTGCTGATTCTTTTTTTGTGTCCGTTGTTTCCCGCGTATTTTTACATTTAGGAAACTTCAGAAAATACTATTTGAAATTTTACCTTTGTAAATATTCTCATCAATATGTATATCATGATTATTAATAGCTTATAATAATGCCCTTCGTAGTTTTGTGCAATGGTCGTACAGTATTAAACTTTTTATAAATTCTTGAACAATAAACTTTTCCATTATTTGATAGTTTATATAATATTTGCAACAATCTTTGTTATTAGTTTTTAATATTTACAGTTTTAAGGAAACCTTATTTGAAATCCGATTGCTCCTTATCAAACAAAAGTATTCAAAAGTAAGGTATATTAAATTTGCATTGACTTCATTATTTATCGTGAATTCATAGGTCTATAATAGAGTAATTATAAAAAACTAAATTTTTTATTTTATTTTTACGAAAGTTTACAGACATAATTGTTACAACAAATGTGCGAAGTGATTTAAGGATGAAATGTCCATTTCCTATCAGTTTTAATAATGGATGGCAAAAAAATTTAAATTTATCGTGTAGAATATTCATGACTATTTGGTTTCAAGTTTTCATGCCGATGGGTAATCCATCATTTTCAACCATTATCGATCCAGTGCAAGATGAAGGTCTTTGCAAGTTCAATCCATCTTCTCCATTCTCAAACCTTTTCCCCACCTTTCCTCATTTTATCCATCCATCTCACATGTGGTCTCTTTCTAAGTCTTTTACAATATCTTGGAATCCAGTTTAAGATTTCAACTGTCTGTCTATTATCATCTCTTTTAGCAGTTCTTTCAATGATACGTGATACTCCTATTACACCTTTACAACATAGCTTATTGCTTAGGAGCCGATAAGAAGTTTGAGTCCGGAAAATTTCAAAATTGAATTGTGATCCGTAGATCTTGTGCTCCAAGGTCTGCCATTCTAACACTGCACTATAATATGCATGGTTTAACGGTCACTGAAATTTGGTCTTAAAGTATCTGCCAACAGGGCGCCATCTAGGCCATTCGAACCTGGAAAAATTTATAAAGTAGGCAGATACGCGCTGTTAAAAATCCAACTTTTCTTTTATTGACCGTTTGCCCTTGCCACTAGCTCAAGGAGATGCAGAGATTAATATAATATAAATTTTTATCCAATTATATTTCAATATTAAAAGAAATAAATAAAATAAGCCACTGCCAATAATTAACACACAAATAGATTTTTATTAACGCACATTTAAAATTGAGGAATAAATTTATTTTAGATTTTACATTAATAATTTTTTTTAAAATTTAAATTCAAATTACTATTTAAATAGACTGCACAGATGGATATTTCCGAGGGCGAATTTTTTTACCGAGACGCATGTGCTACTAACGGTCCTTCCCATACGAAGTTTTCCCGAAAACAAATCGAGTCATTCACCCCTTAAAAGAAGTTTTCCCGAAAACAAATTGAGTCATTCAAAGGGGTAAGTGAAGCAACCAACAGCAAAACACATACATATCAGGTAATGAAATTGAACCCTCCCAACTTTAACTAACTTTTAATTGGAACATAATACACACACACACACACACAAATGAAATGGAAATGATTGCTTAAACATCTGCATAAAAAAAAAATATTAATAATTGATTTTGCATTTTTAAATCAGATAAGAGTTCTTATTTTCAGCTATTAATTAATTGCAATTTTTAGGAAAGTTCTTATTAAATAGACACTATAGTTCATACGTTACGGATTGAGCAGATTTTAGGGATCCGTCTTCGTGATCACTTTCGTAGATTTTGTCATTCTTTGAAATGAAACCACTACTTGCCATTCATTTGGTCAGGAACTATCACCCAGAGGCCTCAGCTGGTTGTCTGGAAAATCAAACTTATTGCAGACTTCCACACCGTGAAAATCTGCAATATAGCCAGTTATAACGACATATTCATAGTCAGCTCTCAGATAACAATCCTCAGAATAATTTGGCTTTTATATTTTTATTAGTCTCTTATCATCCAATCTTTGGATTCAAAGAGCAAGACATCACTAATCCATTCGTGTTTCAGTTATGGTCCGTGCTGTCATTTTCGTGTTTGCATTGGTCATTTAATTCCTTTGTATTCTCTTATCTGACCATTTAATTTATTTTACATGCCTCACGAGTTAGTTTGCTTTTGAACAATCATTTAATTAATAAGACAATCACTTCCATTTTCTAAGACTATAGAAATCAACATTATTTCTATTTTTAAAATATCAATCTTTATATTTTTACTTTTTTACAAAAAAAAAAATACTTTCAAATGCTTTTATCTGTAAAAGCCTTCAAAGTTTCCTATCTGTGTGATCTATATATACGTTACACAACTTTTAATTTTCAGTTTTTAAGTTAAGTTTTTTTTTTTTTCATTTCAATAAATCAATTTTTCTTCGCGATCTTTTTTAGTTTTAAAATAATGAAAAGGCATATTTATATACCGTTACAATGGTTATACAAACACACACACCTATGATTCAATTTAATTTAAAAATTATACATTTTAAAGGCATTAACAATAATAATGAACAAAAAGAACTATAAAATAATGCAATTATGAAAAATATAGGACATAATAAATTGAGAAAGATAGAGCAACTGTCTGATTGACTCATGTGCCGAGTGCACACCAAATGCACAAGATAAAAATATGATTGGGTAGATGATTCACGATATTACTGATGCAAACAGTGAAAGCATGAAATTTACGAATGTCTAATTTTTTTAATTCAAGATTTTTTTCAAATCCTAGGTCATTGGAATCACAGTGATGAACTTATTTATGGGAGAATGATGATTTATATAATACCAGTGTTAAATAGTTTTTAAAAAAAAAAATTCTTTGTAGGTATAATTATTGAAAAAAAATTTGGTACTGGTTAATTAGCCACTGTACATCACTTGATGGTGCTTCTTGTCTGCAAAAACAGATCGATATAACATTACCGGACCTGCGACTCTTAAAAATTTACATTATTGTTGTAATTGTAAATAATAGTAAATTATCTTACAATTTACACAAAATGTCAAAAAAATAAGCAGACTTTTTTTTACAATAATTAATCAGAGACTGCTTTTTTTTTTTTTTTTTGTTGCTTTCACCTTTTTTTTTTGTTGTTATCTTCTTATTACATTAGTTACACAAAAAAAAAAAAGGCGTTTTTTTTTTACAATAGTTAGTGCCAACCAATTTTTTTTTGTTGGTCTTTATGCTGGCTTCCTTTCCCACACCCCCTGCCCTTCAAAGTTGATGTTCTTCTTCTCATGTGTCATAGCATCAGCCGGGAAGCGAACCCACTATCCTGGGACAACTACGTGTAAAGCGGCTATCGCTTATCTCTCGACCACCAGTGCTTGTCAAGTTGATGTTCTTCTTGTAATAAATTCAACAACAATGAGGAAAAACATTTGTTAAAATTTAAAATGGAAAATATATTTATTTCATTCTACATATATATATATTAAAGATTCAGCATCATAAGATCATATTAATAGTCCAAATAATCATTAATAATCCAAAAAACATTATGCAGATCAAAGTATTATTAAATAGAGTATTTATGTATTTTCATATGCTACTTAAAGAATTCTTTCACAAACCAAAAAAAAAAATCTTTCAGTTTAACTTATCCTTTAGCTGTTCATTTATAAGTGTCAAATTATCTGTACTTATAATTTTGGCACCAATCACTTCAAATAAATACATTAGTGGTTATTTCTAATCATTTGTTAATTTAGAGATTAGCCCCAACCCGATATAAATGTGAACCGTAACCTCAGTTAATGATTGTTATATCTTCATAATAATAAAAAAAAAAATTAAGACAGAAGCTATTTATTATTATATTTATACATGTATCTCTAAAATCACATGATCACCATTTCTTACGCTTGCTCATAACTTATTACAACAGACAAAACTCTCCATACAGTAGTGCCACTCAGTGCAAGTCAGAATAATCAATGGATGCCAGAAGGCTTGCACTGGGTGGCATTACTGTAGGAAGAGTTTTGCTTGTTTTATTAACAGTTATGAGCAAGCAGTGGGGATATTGGATGAGTAGACACTAGATAGAGATATTGGGCACAAACCTTCTGGAATCCATTGATTACTCTGGCTTGCACTGAGTGGCACTACTGTATGGAAAGTTTTGCCTGTTTTAGTATCTCTAAATACTTTAAATGATTAAATTTCAATTTAATTTAATTTAATGTATCCCTAAATATATTATTGTATTTATTTATATATATTAAAAAATAACTTATAAGTATATATAAATATATACAGTACTTTCAAATATGGTATATAGTAATGCTTGATTTATAGATAGTGTATGATACCAAAAAATAAATAATATTTTTTACCATAATAATAGTAATAAATTTGACCATTGACCAGAAATGATATAATAAAAATTAATACCAACTAATTATAACTATTTTTTTTCAGGCAGATATTTAACAAAACTCCATAGTGTGTAATATGTTAATTAAAAAAAAATCCAAATATATTGTGCCGGACGAAAACTTTTAATTTCGTCTATCAATCTATTCTGATACAGAGGGCACCACCAGACCACTACGTGTCTGGAAAATTTGTTTACTGTGATCAGAATAGATGATGATGATGGTTTGCACCGACTAGACTCAGGGAGAAACAAGAGATCTTAAATTGTTTAGACAATTGAGACAAAAGCACAAAGACAAACGTCAGCCAAATTAAGTTTAAACATATTTAATAAAATTTTATTAAGAGAAAATTAACTTATAAGAAAAGTTTATAAGTTAACAAATAGGATTAGCTCAGGCGTGTACCAGAAAGACTAAATGCAATGCTCTGGCAGATCTATTGATTCTCTAATAAACAAATTTAAAAGGGAGGAAGCAAATTTCATTCAGCAGAGGATTCACTCCAAACATTGGTTCTCACTCTCAGATACTTAAACCATATGCCCTTGAAACAGATCAAAGAAATCCAGCACCGATGAGCTTTTCGAGGTCCAAAAATTGGTCAGACCCCGAGTGTCCTTATATCGGTATAAGCTGCACCTATTACTACGTTTAAAATAACGGTGATTGATCCACCTCAAGAACAACCGAAAAATATGCTTGAAACGGAGTAAAACAATTAAAATTGGTGAATCCCAGCCAAACGATTGGCGAAAATTACTTTAAAATTAATAATTAAAGTCTCAATAAGGGACAAGTAAATAATTAGAAAAACAGTTACGTCTGCCCCAGCATTTAAAGAAAATAAACTTACAGACAAATTCTGAGTACACGCTCTGATAAATTTAAAGCACACATAATAAATACAAAAAGAAATCTATCAGAGAGTGCACATGAGTACGAAAGATTAAAAGTTTAAATACTCCAGCAGAATGAAAGTATTGCTCACCTGTAATTTAAAGAGGGATATATTTTATCTTCCTGCTGATGACTTATAAAATTACAAAGAAAAACAATTCTAATTTCCGCCTTCAGAGATAGAAGAAACGAAATCCCCACCTGCGGAAAATTAGACAATCAAGTCGTCAGCCAAAAGATTTTCGGAGGTTTGCGAAAGCGCAAACACAGTGCTTACAAATTAATTATTGAATGCTAAATAATTACAGGTAAGCATTTAAAATGCACGACCGCTAAAGCATGTATAAAAAGTTTAAAAATATAAATATAAAACTCATTCGTCACTCTCCAATAAACAAAACTGAAAGCAAATTGGGAATCTTAAAACTAAGATTCCAAAACCCATTACAAAAATATAAGAAAACACAATAAAGATTAAATATGAGTATAACTATTATTTAAGAATACATATTTATGATTAGATTGAGCGGAGATTTAATGAGAATTAATTTACCCTGGGAAGAATAAAAAAGAAAATAGTTACCTTTCGGTAAAACAATGTTCACTTAGAGTGCGCACTATTATTCTAGTTCATTTCAAGTTCGTAGACAGCGGCAAGGTGATGTAACGAGGTTCTGGCTTCTTGTACATATTTAAGGCATTACTGGAGCAAATTTGGAAGTCAGGGATCCGTCTTTTGTTGAGTTAGCAAGCCATTCGGGTTTTGACAACACGTATAGAATTTTTCATCTTGTTGCAAGCAAAAGTATTTAATAACAGCTGATGTTTTTTAAGAATTTAAATGTCCGCGCTGATATAAACTTTCACTTTAGAAACAGCTTGTTTAGTGATGAATAATGAATTACTTGACACTCCAAATTTTCGGGGCTATTTATACATTGCTCCATTTCCCGCGAAACACTTTCCTTGTTGTCCAATTTCTATGCCTTAGGCAGGGCAAATATTAATCTCCCGCTCAATCTAATCTAGGAATTCTACCCAGGGATTATTGAAATGAAAACAACTACATAAAAATCAAATCTCCGCTTTTAGAATTGTTTACAGTAATTAAAATAAAAGCTATAGGAAAGTAATTAGCTAGGTTGCTTGTTTTTTAATTAATTGATTTAAAGTAAAAACAAGTGGTATAAGAAAATTATTTTAAAATAAATCGATAAACATTGAAATGAAGCGTTCTATATTTAAACGCTTGTGTATTTTGATACACATATTCTTTTTTAAATAATAATAAAATTTAAACATTAAACATTTAATGAAAATTAAAAGCTTAATAAATATTTTTGGTAATAACACCTTTGAAACGGATTGCAATTCGGTTCAATATATTTTACATATAAATACTAAAAAGAAAACCTTATAATATATATATGCATAGTTACAAATAAATCAAGTCAGATGTCACATGACCTAATTTAAACAAGCTTGAATATGCTGGCACCTCACTGACGAAGCCAGTAGCAGAAACTGATCTGGGGTTGAGAATATTCTGCAAAGCTTGTTAAGAGTTTATTTGCGAGCTCTTTATAAAACATATGCATAGTTATATTAAATAAAGTACTTAAAAGCTGTATTAAACACTAATAAATAAGTGATTTATTGCTAAGGAATTCATAAGAAAAAATGGCACACAGGTGCTAAGAATATGATTTATAAAATTGAGTAATTCAATAAACCAAACAAGCATTAAAAACTAATTATTGTATTTAAGTTTATAACATTTTGTGCAAATAAGTAAGATAATTATGCTTACTAATTTTATACACTAAAATAATTAAGTATTATTGTTAATATAAAATACAAATGTATAAATAAACTATTTTTGATAAATTTTTTTAAAAAAATTAAATGAGGAATAATTAAAACACATCATACAGTTAGTCACTTAAAGGAAAGTTCCCATTTCTCAGTTCGTGTCTTGGGTTGTCACTCTTTTCTTCAATAAAATTTTTCGGAAACATCTATGAGAGGTTTCACTGTTGGTATTTATGTTTTCTATTAGCCAATAGCGAAGACCATTAGAGTTTTTAAAAGTGAAATTTAAAAACTAAAATATAAAGGTATTTTGTTTCCACATACATACAAGATCAATTCAGCACTAAATTATTTCAGCAAATTAATATTCCTAAAATTCATTGCGTTTGAGTAAAACAGTTTTTTAAGTATAGATATTTTAATTATTACATTTTTATTTGAATTATTGAATAAGTTTTACTGTTTTAGTGCCAGGTGGTTATTATTTGATCAATTGCCCTTTATGCCTCAGAACCTAAATCTTGAACAAAAGGGAAATAACTCGCTTGAAAGCATTTAAAATGTGGCGATATCATAAAATAGAACAAGTAAAATGGACAAATGAAAAATAAAATGCATAAATTCCACAAGAAAAAAGAATATAAAGATCAGGATTGTAATGACTGTCACCAGGAAAAAAACTCTAGCTGCAGCGTAATTTTCTTTACAAACTGCCTTTTATGGAATCTTCTCGAAGGCAGAATAAGAAAGACCGCCATTTTTACATGATTCAGAGATGTAGAAACACATCAGGAGATAGTTATGCAGAATTCAAAAGAGGAAGGCATAAAATCATTAGCAGTGGAATAGAATATTACAGCTTAAGCAGCCAAAAGACAAAATTATTATTGATGGTGAATTTAAAAAGTGGAATAAAATTATATTTCATTAGATAAATGTAAAATAGTCGCACTTTCAAATTTCTAACAATCTAATTTCATATTATGGGAATAAGTTATGCTTTTGCAATATCCCGAAAGCCCCATGTAGTTTGACTATTCTCAGCTAACTAATGTAAATTATAAAAAAAAAAAAAAATCTCAGCTAAATTAATCGAATGGGATTGTTGAGTGCTAAATCAGCTATTAGGGTTTCACATGCCAATCAGTTAATCATGCAGTTATTTAATGCAGTGAGTATAGTGATGGATTCAAAAGCTAAAAGTCCTGGTCCAAAGCTCAATTAGTGCTCAAACATCACATGACCTCGAGTGACTAACTATTTGATTATTAAATGTCAAAAATAAAAAATAAAAAGAGATTGGTCATGCACGGACACCCGCTCACATGAATAGATTATATAATTTAATGTAAAATACGTTAATCACTATTGGGGATTTATGAAAATCTAATTCTTTGCACTGTCATTGAATAGTCTGTGATAGATTAAAAAAGGATTGAGAAATAGCAAGTTTTCTATAGAATTAATGGGAGCTTATATGATAATCAGAAAACAAAGAAATAAAATGCTACCTGAAACAATTAAAATTGAAAATTGTTCTCACAAGATTTATATTGAATAAGATGATAAACTTCATTTTACATTTAAATTTTGAATTATAAATGAACTGTATTGTTACATTTTTATAGATAATCCTTCATAACACTACCATAAACCCAAAAGGAAGAAATGACTTTGAGAGGTATTGGATTGTAGCTCAAGCTGATACATTCAAGTAGTTAAACATTCAATTATTTGTTTATTTAATAAAAACCAACATGTATTGATCAAATTAATGCATCTTTTCCCCCATTTAACTATTGGCTGGAAAATGAGCATCTAATTAATGTAAAATGAAAGTGTTGAAACATTGACATAGAATTTGATTAGTCTTGTTTTTCAGTTAAAGGAGTATAAAAGAGGATTTGCCATACTGGGGGCTATTTACAAGCTTTTTTTTTTTATTTTTATTAATTAGTAACTATTAATTAAATTGTATTTGACTATTAGGAATAAACTTTTATGATATCTTTTTGTTTCAAAAAGTTAAAATAATTTCTTAATGCTGGAACAAAAGTTGACTGAGATCAAAAAGATTTTGAAAATTTGATTTTCTAAGATAATTAAAATTTTTCTATTAATAAAATATGCTTCTCACTGATAAAGTTCAATAGCCAGATACTGGTCTGGTGATTTGTATATAGTGCTGCCATCTAGTGACCTTGAGTATCTTGAGTACTCAAACTTATGATCAATAAACAAAATGAATTATTGCTTCTAATATAATCAAAGTTAAGTATATTTTGAGTCGGCCATTGCTGGAAATCAAAAGTTGAAAAAAATTTAAAACAAAACTAAATTAATTTCAAAACAATTTTGTCCAATTATAAAAGAAAAAATACATGAAAATATCACTAATAAATTAAAGTGCATTTGCAGCTGTGTTAGTAATTGGTTTTTCATTTAAAATGAAAAGGTTAGGATATGTCTTTCAATGTGTTTCGACATTATCATATGAATAACATTTTGCGTACTGTGTTAACAGCCATTTAAATTAGTATTCGTGCAGTTGCTGCCATATTTTCTCATAGAGTTTCTTCATGACAATGAATTTGCTTTGTGAATTAAATTATTAATAATAAATTAAATGACATTCTATAATTAAATATTAAGTTCTGTACTTTAAGACAGATCAAGTAACCAAATAATAAAGCAGTAGCTGCTGATCGTCTTCAATGGTTATTGGCCAATAATATTTGCAAGTTCTCTATCCAATGCTGATTGATTAACTAGGTCATTAAATGATCATTATCGATCAGTAGTAATTGATTACTGATTTTTGCATATTAAATATTTTTTGACTGAACGCAGTAGAGTATTGCAACTATATAATAATAATTGATTGTCATCCATATTAATTGGCCAATGGTAATTGTTAATTCTCTGTTTGAATGCTGGTTGAATAATTCCGTAATCATGTAATAACTATTGATCATTGTTGATGGAATTTGTCCAGGATGTTTGCACGTTATGTTTCTACCTGAATGCAGGTTGAATAATTAAACAGTTGATTATTATGATCAGACAATAACAATTGATAATCTTGAGTGGTAATTGGCCAATGCTTAACATCTTTTACTCAGTTTTAATTCTCCATCGTACATTTTGATGATTACGTTACATCTTTTATATGCATATGTTAATTTCTGGGCCCAAAGATAGATAGAATAACTGAGTAGCAAGCACACTATTCCAACTCAGCAATAACCTTTATTATTGGTTATTTTATACCTTCTTAACGTAATATATATCAGTAAGATTTATATTAAAAGTTTCTTTGATAGAACGGATAATAATAAACAAAATGGTGTGTTAATTTAATAATAAAAAATCATAGGCTATTTTTCCCTGAAAATAAATAATTTATTTTTTATAATAATTCATTTATCTCCGGATTTGAAAACTTTGAATAGGGCTTTGTTTTATTTTACAGTAAATGTTGAGATAAAAAGATCTGATATACATATCAGCCTTTTTTTTTTTTTTGAAAGACTTGGCTAAGATTATACTATTAAATAAATCTGTTTATTCAAAAAGTGTTTTTTCAAAATGATAATAGATGGCGCAATGGCAAGACTACAATTTTTGAGAAATAACTTAAATGACAGTTCTTATTAAAAATCGATTGCAATATCTTAAAAAAAAGAAGAAATTTTAAGTTTATTTTATTTTTAAAATTGTACTTGGCATTTGTATTTTTTCAAATCTGTAAATTAATCATTCCTGTTTTCTCTAGAGAAAAGCACTTTCATTATTGTTCCGTCTCCTACAGAGAAGAAACACGATAAATGATCAAAATCACTTTTTAATTTTTTTTGACTGCGTCTTTATACAACTGTTTTGATATTATTTTAAACGCAGTTTGAGAACAGTTTCTTACTGGAAATTATTTTTGAATCATTTACAGATAATCGTGTTGATGCAATTTTCTAGTTACAATATTCTTTTTTTGAATTTTAACACTTCATTTATAATGCCTAAAACGATGTCAAAGTAGATCCATCCTTTGCACTCCGGATGTTTTGGCTGGTTTAGCTATTTCTACCGCATTGCCATCTTATGACTCTTTCCAAAACATGAAAACAATTTTTGTTATTATTATTGAAACATTAGAATAAAGATAACCAAAAAAAGACAAACGACCTTCAAAATGCATATTTCATACTAAACCAGCATTCTTCACGTCACAATCTCTTACATATGACATCGTGATTTGTTCAGTATTTAACAACATCAAATTATTATAATTTGATTTATAAGTATCAAATTTATTGCACTCACAACTTTGACACGAACCACTTCAGTTAAATATATTAATGATTATTACTAATATTTATTAAACTAGAGATTATCCCTGGTCCAGATAAAACTTTGAACTTCAGTTAATGATTAATATAATTATTTTTTAATTAAAAATAAACACTAAACATCACATGATCACCATTTCTTATGCTAGCACATAACTTATTAAAACAGGCAAAACTCTCCATACAGTAGTGCCACCCAGAGAAGGCCACAAGCCAGAAACTAGTCTGGGGATATCTGATGAGTAGGCACTAGATGGGGATTTTATGCACAAGCCTTCTGGCATCCATTGATTACTCTGGTTGGCACTGCGTGGCACTACTGTATGGAGAGTTTTGCCTGTTTTAAAAATAAATACATGAAATAACTTGACTTCATCATCTTTTTTTCATATATAGTATCCTTTTAGATATACTTTAAACTTCTACCCCACCACACTCTTGAAACATGTAAATAAAGACATCTGAAAAAGTCAAATGATCCACAAGATGTGTTTCATGCTGAACCAATACTCTTCATTTGGCCCAGGTCACAATTTCTTTCACATTTTCATCAGTTCTTCAATGTTTATTAATACTAAATTATTATATTTTGGATTTACAAGTGCCAAATTTTTGGTGTTCATAATTTGGTCACTAACAACCTCAGATAAATATATTAATGGTTATTACATGTCATTTATTAAACTTGAGATTATCCTACTGTTTCTACATAAATATCACCTTGGCCTATGCCTTCTCTTTTATGTGCAGTATTTTTTTTTTTATTTAGATATATTGATATATCAATCTTTAACTGAGATTTAAAGTTTATCTAAGGACTAGATAAATTTTATGATAATCTCTAGCTTAACAAATGATTAATAATCATCATTAATGTATTTATCTGAAATAGATGGAGTGAAAGCTGTGAGTGCAGAAATATTGACACCTGTAAATCAAATTGTAATATGATAATTTTTTTTAATAAAGCAAGTAGAATTATAATGTTACTGATATATAAAACATTTAAAAAAATATTTCAATTGCTAATGTTGTAGATTTAGATTTTCCATATTTTATTATATCTCTACTGTTGTTAATAATTTCTGAAGAGATTTTGGTATTGTTTTATTCTTTGAGGAATGATTTTATTTACGTAAAAAAATAACTGGATATTTTCTTTTTGAACTTTTTATTCAAAGAGACCAGAGCAAACTCTAGGAACTGGAAAAACAAGCAACCTTATAATGGTGACACAATATGAAGAATATAATTTTAATTTTAAATGCTCACATAGTTTGGTACCACAGTAGGTGGTGGATTTTGAAGGTCAAGGTTCATGGATCATGATTTAGCTTTGCCATTTTTAGTGCTCAAATTTATTTAACTTTAAATTAATTAATAAAAATTTATACTTTGTGATAAATTAAAGGAAAATATATTTGAAGCTTTTAATGCTATTTTGGCAAGTATTATTATTTAGATCTTGCAAATCAGACATACAATAAAAAAATTTAAAAGTTTAATTTTTGATAAGATTCACAATTTAAAATAATTTTCTTTAAATATTGTTCAAATACTAAGTGAAAATATACACGAGGGAGAAGCAATGAAGCAATTTGTTAGGTATGTCAAAATAGCTTTGGCTAGTGCGTTATAGACCAAAAACAAAGTTACATACATTTTCTTGATATAAATACTTATTTTTGCCAAATCTTTATTCATATGATATAATTTATCCAATATTCATTTTTAATTTTATTGTACAATTTTGTGGATTTGGTGTCATTTCTGTTTAAAAAATTTTTCATAGGATTTACATCTTATTCTTCAAAATGTTCTACAAAGTTCAGAATGAAACAGTGGACGTTTATGTTGATTGAATATGCATTTGCAATATGTTCAGTATATTTCATTCTTTATGTTGTTTTAGAATAAACTCATGGGTCTTTTTTTTATTCATTTTTTTTTTCTTTTCTTTTGTTCAGTTATTCACTTTAACAGCAACAAATACTCATTTCATACTAAATCTTTACATTTAAACTAAATTTCATTAAAAGGATATATACAAATAAAATTATTTTTAAAAATAAAATATCAACATTGCAATTTAAAAAAAGTCTATAATGTAATAAACACAAAAAAATGTGTAGTCTTCAGTCTCAAAAATGTATTTAATGGAGGGGGGGGCGTTAGTCTTAATGAAATCTTTTATTTTTTCTTAAATTTTATTAAAAGTATATATGCAGTAATGAAATTAGTCTTACAATTATTAAAATCAATTCTCCAATTTAAGAAATAAAGGTACTTACGCTTTAGACCTACCATGAAATATCACACATATTAGTCTGTGATAACTGGAAAATAAAAAATCTTTAACAAAATTTAAACTTTATTTTAATAATTAGTTTCCATAGAACCTGAGCAAATATGAAATTAAAAACTTTTAGTATTTATTTTTCGTGTTGTAACTTCTAGGATGATTTAATTGATAATCAAAGTAACAATTTATTTTCTTGGCGCTGTTCTTCCCACAATTCTCACAATCAAACAATCAAAACCACATTAATCAAAAGAAAATAGACTTAACATTAAATGTCAATATTTTCAAATCTTTTTTTTCCTTTTGGTAAAAAATCTTATTTACACTAAAAAAAAAAAAGACTTCGTAATGCAACAATATATAATAAAAATACAAACATTAACATACTCAATAAATAGTGATGCTACATTACGCCAGAAAGATTATACATTTATTCTAAAAAATTTTACCGCTTAATACTGATTTTCGTAGAATTAATATGGGTGTATAGAAAATAGAATTTATAATTTAAATAACTTCATAAATTTAAATATACCATTTTCATGATAATGCAGTGCACAAGTCTTTCTTCTTTATCACGTGGATGTTGTTTGCAATAAAACATGTCTCTTTATATTTTCTTGTTCGATCATTGCGCTCAGTGCAAATGACTTTGATATTAAATGGATCGAAATTGTGGCCGATTCTATCTCATGGTCAAAAATATAGATTTGATATTGGGGTCTGTTTTAGTATGTTTGTATATATATTTGTGCTGCGCTAATCTTGTAGTGCTGTTGGTATGAGACTCATAATAAATTGCTTTACATGTTGGTTCATTGCATTTAATTTTATAAATTATTTGAAGACCTTGATCTGGAGGTAATTTGTCTTTCATGTTATTCAACAGTTGGTTAAGATTGGGGTGGGGCGGTCTAAAACTAATATTGAATTTGTTTGAACAAATTGTTTTCTTTTTAGATATACCTGGTATAAACGAAAGGCTGATCCATATATTAATATTGTTGTTATTTATGTGCCTATTATTTAAAGTGGAATAGAATTTTTTAAGAGCTTTACTTATTAGATTGTGATCATACCCTGAATTGACTAGGTCTTTTATATGGTTTACAATGTTATCTCTTTTGTCTGCTTCAAACTTGCATAATTTATAGTTTGTAAGCCAGCTACTTTGCGTGAAATTGGAATGCATCAGGTGGTATAAAGTTTTTAGATATGCATATCCAATATTCAAATGCAGAAATAAATTATAATATGATCATAAAACCCCCTTCAAAGTTCGTGTTGTAATTCTTCCACATTAGTATACTCCAGTTTCACATGTATTAGCCGGCTTCAAATGTTTTTTGTATAGAAACTATAAATGATGCAAGTTTGAACCAGATAGAAGAGACAACATTAAAAACTATATATAAAAGACCTAGTCAATTCAGGGTATGATCACAATATATTAGATGAAGCTCTTAAAATTTTTATTTCTCTTTAATTAAATAACAGGCACATAAATAACAACAACATTAACACATGAAATAGCCTTCCTTTTATATCGGGTGCGTTTAAAAATATGGAAACAATCTGTTCAAACAAATTCAACGTTAATTTTAGACACCCCCCCCCCCAATCTTAATCAAATGTTGAACAACATGAAATATAAATTATATCCAGACCAAGCTCTCCAAATAATTTACAAAGTTAATTGTAATGAACCAACCTGTAAAGCAATTTATCATGGTGAGTCTCATTCCAACACTGCTATAAGATTAGCACAGCACAAATATATATATATATACAAACATGCTAAAATAGACCCCAACATCAAGTCTATATTTTTGGAAAATGAGATAGAATCGACTACAATTTCGATCCATTTGATATTAAAGTCATTAGTGCTGAGCGCAATGATCAAAAAAGAAAACATAAAGAGATGTGGTTTATTGCAAATAATATCCATTCGATAAACAAGAAAGACTCGTACATTGCATTATCACACAAACAGTATATTTAAATTTTTTAATCTTATTTAATTTATAAATTCTATTTTCTATACACTCATATTAATTCTATGAATATGATCGACTGGGTCGAAAGCAGTGCAAAATCTGTAAAATTTTTTAGAATAATAGATGTATAATCTTTCCGACATAGGGTTGAATTATTTACAAATACGGAAAGAATTATATTTTGTTACATGCTTTGCTCATTTGAGTTGCATGTCTTAGAATCTCCTTCTGGTACAGTGATACAAGTCAATCTTCTTGAGTTTAGGATAACTAGTTAATTGCCTGCAGACTTTTTGTCTTAATAGTGGAATATATCAAATTCTTGGGGTTTTGGTATACAAAACTGTAACATATTTATCATTTGTTTAATTACTTGTATAAATTATAAATATTTATTGTGTTAATAAAGGTTTTTTATTTAAAAAAAAAAATAAAATCTTATTGAGTTACAATTAGGAGATACTATTAACTAAATGTATCAGTTTGTGCTGTGGACTTTCGTCAGAGCAGATTTAACTTGTAAGTACCTAATAAGGAAACAACAAAACTCATTTCTTAAAAATCAAATTTATTTCAACAATATCTAGATATAAAAAAATTCATTGTCATTAAGAAAGAAATATTTAATAATTTTGTAAAAGAAAAAAAGTTCTTAAACAAATAATATATATATATTTCTGTTAATAATGAGAGGATAAAATTATAATAGTATAGATGTGTTTGTCTCCCAGAAAGATTTTTTTCTTTTAAAAATTTCTCCTAAAAAGAGATTTCACTCTTTCCCTTGCTAACATCTGGGCATAGTATTAAAACTAAAATCTTTTATAATAAATGATTTTAGATTGAGAAATATACAAACCAGTTTTAGTTGTTTTAATCTTGTAGTGCGATTTCAATAGCAATGGGAATTTACTGGGATACTATATCAATTTTTATATCAGTACTTTTATAATACAAAGGGAAAAAAAACTACCAATAAATTTATAAAGTAATCGAAAAGTAGTTAACTAAATATATATAAACTAATTGCAAACAAATCAAGTCATATATTACATGATCTAATTTAACAAGCCAGAAGCAGAAACCACTCTGGAATTGGGATATTCTGAAAAGCTTGTTAAGAGTTATTGGCAAGCTCATTAGATAATATATAAAACTATATATACTTTAAATGATCAAATTTCATTGTTAAAATTTGTCCATAATGTTGCCTTCTGTATATAAAATTAAAAATAATCAATTTAAAACAAAATTGAAATAGACAATTCACTATAAAAATAAATAAATATTTAATTCATCAATCCGGCTTTCATTCCTTAATGGAACCTTTTCAAGATGTTTCTTTTTTACACAATCACATGACCAATCACCCTACAGCAACTCCTCCAATGGAAATTATTTACATTATATTACAATAAATAATTTTTAAAATACGTACATTAAATATAATTAATAAAATACAAATATGTCCATAAAAATGATTAAACTTATTACAATCCTTTTCTTTTTTTCTCCATAATATATATATATTTACAAATATTCTAAAAAAAAAAAGATAATAATAATGCCTTTTATTTTAAAATTATAACTCTACAGTTTCCAATAATCTAACAATGCCCATTTCCCTCATAATTGTGTTGGACCTTCTTGAATATACAAAGTTTCATAACATTTTCTTTCCTTGTAATTTTTAACATACTTTATTACCTGAATATTTTTTTCACAATTTATTTTATGTCCACTATCCAAAAAATGTATATATAGCCCTGATCTTAAATCTTTTCTGTTAATTGCCCTATCATACTCCTGACCTCTTTCTATGGCAGTCTTTCCTTTCTGACCTATATATATCATATTGCAAAAGGTCGCAACTAATTTTATAAACCAACCCTACCCTATTTTTAATATTACCTATCCTTTTTGAGTTACATATCCATTTCTCTAAAGATTTACTATTTTTCCATCCTATCATAATATCATCAGGTAGCTTTTCTTTTATCAATGTCTTATATAAATGCTCTGAATATGGAACCAAAACCCATTTCCTATTTGTATACCCATGCCTCATACTATTTTTTGTATTATTGTTATTATTTCTAAAAATGTTTTTAGTATCTTTTCTTTTACATCCCATACTAACATAATCATTCTCAACTTCCAATTTCTGTTCAAGTGCTTTATATTCAATGTTAATCTATCATTTTTTAATTTAAACTCTTTCAAATCTGCTATTTTCTGTAACCATGGCTGATATGAATTTGGATCAATTAGACCTCTTTTTTCTTTATCCTTAATATAATGTTTTAATAAATATTTTACTATTAATTCCTTTTCTTAAAAAATTGTCTAAATACTTTAATCCCTTGTATTTATTATTATTCAATTCTTTAAATGCGTTAACAATACTTCTACAATTACCTATTACAATTATATCACCAGCATATCTATGACATTTGCAAGATATTCATTTATAAGTACTTCTTTTTAAAAAAAATTTAAGCAATTTAACATCTATACAAACACTTATTTTTAAATTGATAGGTTTTTATAATTCAGTTTTTTTTTTTTAATAATGTTCAATAACATTTAATAATTTAAGTTTCATTTCTATTTCTTAATAAGGTTTTTGCTATTATTTAACATCATTTATATAATTAACCCTCAGATGTACACATCCGATTATTCTTGTGTTTTTCAGTAATTTGCCCCTAGTGAGAATTTTCACAAGCTTTATATTGAAATATGCATTGTTTTCTATGTATATTATAAAATAAAATTTTAGTTCAAAATAATTCAATAGATGGCGAGAAAATAAAAAATTCAGCAAAGATAACAGGGATTTAGCTCCGCCTTGACAAGCAGTGCTTTTGTAGTCTGACATTTTTCTGATGTCACCATTTTTACAACATTGTTTAGAGAAAATAGTTCTAATAACCAAAACTATGTTCATTTGTAATTTTGTTACTATTATACAATATTTATTAAAAATCAATACGATAAATTTATTAATAATTTATTTTGAACAGAAATACTTTATTTTCAAAAGTAGAATGTTATATTATTGAGCAATGCAAATATATCCTGAAGTTGTTTACAAGTTTAGCTTCTACATAATCAGACTAATTAAAATGAGTATGATAATATCACAAATTTTTAATAAATATTGAAAAAATTTACATATCTAAAGCATAATTCATTAGATATAAGAGAAATAAATAAATATTCATTCAGATTTCATAAAAAAATCACAAATAATGGAGATTTCACTGATTTTGTAAAATGAAAATAATCGTCCTAAAAATTATGACATATGAAGTATTTTGTTTTGATTACAATCTCATTTTTTAAATATTTTTAAAAATAAAATCTGAAGATTCAGAATTTACATCAGTAGTAAACCAAAAATATCTATCAAGTGAAGTCAAATTTTTGATTTTCTGATAAGTGACAATGGTTTAATCTTAAACTTAATATTGAATGTTTATAGTAACTGAGGACAAAGGAAATTGATAACTTGTGAGAGGGTTAATATTCAGTTATTATTTCTTCTTAAAAAGTTAATAATTAAACTTTTTAGTTAGTGTTTTCTGAGTTAGAATCAAAGGTATTTAAGTAAGTTAATTTGATAAAATAAGAAGGACAAAATAGACACATAATAGCTCAGTTTAAACATATTAATTTATAAATATTTACAGAATTTTATTTTGATTTTATTTTTAAAAATGTATATATTAATTTATTTACTATTTATAATTTTTAATAAACATATGTTGGCATTCAAAATCAAGTAAAAAATGAACTTAATTCATGTTGATTAATTAAGTCTGGCTGTTTTAAAATTTGAAGGATCATTTGTAATTTTGTCTGAATTAAAAGATATATCAGTTCATGATTTGCCTGGTTAATGAAATTACATCTGTATTCATTTACGTTCATTTTTCAGTTTGTTTAAAAAGCAACTGGTAGATTGTTTTCACAGAGGCAAAACTCTCTATATAGTAGCACCACTCAGTGCAAGCCAGAGTGATCATGTGATAATGATGTGATGTTTAGTGGTTTAATAGATTAATTATTAGTAGAGCGGCTTGTTTAGAGCTAACAAGACGTAAATAATCCAAGGGTCACAATAAAAAAAAAATTATCCAAGGGCTGCATCTGAACAAAAGAACTTTAACTGAAGAGAACTAACCATGTATCAATCACACACATCAGCAGTGAATACTTGGAGCAAATGCTAGGAGTTATTTGTATTAGATCAAAAGAGTGCCAGGCTTCTTTGATGTATATTTGAACAATTTATGAGCATAGAGTAGCGAAAACATTAAATAATAATAATATCAAGATTATCTAATGAGCATTTGTTTCATATTGTTATTTTTTCGCTTGAAAAAATCGAAATCTCTGGGCAAGCTATACAAATCCTCACACCGGCACATGTGACCTCCAGTTCATGTTGGAACAGCTCTTGTTTAAAACAAAATCAACAAATAAAGTTTTAGCATTGACACTTAGTGTCATACTGCTCTGCACCTTAGTGTATTAACGGACTCAAAATCTAAAGGTTATTAAATTAAAGTTCAAACTGATGCTTCCAATGTTTGAATATCACATCGTTTTCTAAGCAACGAATGATTTATTATTATTTTTTTAGATGTCATATAATTGGAATAAGGGGTAGATTGGTATTTTCCTGCTTTATTTTATTTTCACTTCCTTTCTATCTAATTGCATTTATTTCTTGTATGAAAATTATTCAAATCCCAATCAGTCTTAATTTTTTCCTCCCCTCTCCTTCTCATTCTTATAGTGTCAACTTCATTATTTGTTTTAATAGGTATCAATTGCAATGTTAATAAAAAGTTTGTGATAGGACTGCACTTATTTAAGTATGTTCTGGAAGTTATGCTTTGTTTTGTGGCTACCTCCATTCATGAAGTCATCTATCTTCGTGTCCATAATTGTTTCCTTTCACTTTATTTTTTCCATTTGTCTTCAAAACCTATTTCAATTCAGAACTATAATCAATTAATTTACATAATTTAAATACAAACAAAACAAATAAACTTTTAAAATTTATCTTTTCCCTCAGTATTGGTAGGCTATAGTAAAGATTATATTGGAATTACTACAGTAATGTGCTTATTTTAAAGTTTTAGTCATAATAAGATATTTCTTCAGAATCAGAATAATCTTAAGATCAATATTAATTATCTTAATATATAATATAATATAGTCAAGTAACATAGATAGCAACTGTTTAAGGAAAGGTGGAATTATATTATACAGCATAATAAATTGATAAAAAATCAAGTCAGATGTCACGTCCTAATTTTAATAAAGCTAATATTTACAAATGTTATATATAGAGCCTGCAAAACAAGCTCTTAACAAGCTTTATAACATTTGTAAATACGAGCTTTATTAAAATTAGGTCATATGAGGTAAATATGAGCGTTATTAAAATTAGGTCATATGACATCTGACTTGATTTTTTATCAATTTATTTTTTGCTATTAAGGCTTTGGCGATTTTATATTGCTAAGACTATTAATATATGGTGTATCTGAACTTAGTCAAGACTATTAATATATGGTGTATCTGAACTTAGTTCAGTCCCATATGGCTATTTGAGTTAGATAGCTGGATTTTTAAACATGGATGTCTGAAAATTTCAGATTTTCTTCTCAATAGTTATACATTAGATAAAGTGCTGGGCTTGTCCTAGTATTTTTAATCTAATGAATATCCTGGCATCTCACTGATGATGCTAGATGCAGAAACCAGTCTGGGGTTGAGGATATTCTCAAAGCTTGTTAAGAGCTTGTTTTGCAGGCTCTATATATAACATTTGTAAATACGAGCTTTATTAAAATTAGGTCATATGATATCTGACTTAGATTTTTTACCAATTTAGTTTTTGCTATTAAGGCTTTGACGATTTTATATTGCTAAGGCTAATAAATGATTAATATATGGTGTATCTGAACTTAGTTCAGTCACATATGGCTATTTGCGTTAGATAGCTGGATTTTTAGACATGTGGATATCTGAAAATTTCAGATTTTCTTCTCAATAATTATACATTAGATAAAGTGCTGGGCTTGTCCTAGTATTTTTAATCTAATGAATATCCTGGCACCTCACTGACGACGCTCTCAAAGCTTGTTAAGAGCTTGTTTTGCAGGCTCTATATATAACATTTATATAGTATAATAAATCGTATATATAAGAATTGGCAATTAGGGTTTCAAATTTTTTCAGTCTTATTGATTGTCAATCTTCACTTATTACTATATATTCAAGAAAACTGATAGATTAACCAAATATATGATTCATTGTGATGAAAGCGTAAATCATTAATGCTTATTATAGGAGATTCTTAATTATTTTAATCCTATATTTGCTTTTATACAGGGAGTCCTCAGTTTATATAAGTAATCTTCTTTTGGTTTTTTGTGTAGCTGAATTTAAGTAACAGATTTTAAACCATCAAACATCTCATGATCACCATTCTTTATGCTTACGTAAGCTGTTTATACACAACAAAAACTCTTTACATAGTAGCACCACTCAGTGCAAGCCAGAGTAATCAATGGATGTAGGAAGGTCTGTGCACAAAACCCTATCTAGAGTGCCTCCTCATCCAATAACCCTATACTAGTTTGTGGCTGTCATCAGTGAAGAGCCTTGGATCTGAGAGCACAGCACCAAGATCTTGGGTAACCCCATACTAGTTTCTAGCTTGTGGCTTTCATCAGTGAGGAGCCTTGGATCTGAGATCTTAGGATCTGGATCCTAAAATCTAGGTGCAGTGCTCTCAGATCCAAGGCTCCTCACTGATGAAGGCCACAAGCCAGAAACTAGTATGGGGATATTGGATGAGTAGGTATTAGATGGGGATTTTATGCACAAACCTTCTGGCATCCATTGATTACTCTGGCTTGTACTGAGTGGCAATACGTATAGATAGTTTTGCCTGTTTTTATGAAACTAAGGACCATATTGATGTGAATATTTTGCATTTTATATATACTGGGAGTAATTTATGAAAGCCCAGCTTTATATAAGTAGAGTACTTTATATGAGTAGACGGCTTATGCAAAGCAATCTCAATATATATGTCTTGTTCTTTATTATCATCTCTTCTAGCAAAATGTCCAGTTCAAATCAATTTCAGTCTTTTAATTCTTTCAATAGTGTCAATGATATCTGTTTGTTCTCTCATTCAAGTATTTAAATTTTGGTTCTTTTTTGTTATTCCCAACATACATCCTTCAATACTTCATTAAGGTATTGAAGTCTCTTTATTGCTTTTCTATTTAAGTATCCACATGTCAGATCCATGAATAAGAATCAGTAAAACAGATTAAAATCTTCCTTTTCAAACATATAGGTATATTTCCTGTTACTATTGAGTTATTTCTACTAAAAGCAATCCACCCAAGTGTAGTTATATAATTAATTTCATCTATTATGTTTTCATCTGCAATAAATGACCAAGGTATTTGTAGTTGTTAACTTCATCTAATTCACGGGTATCAATCTTTTTTCCGAAAAAATCCATTGAACGTTACTTTCATCTTTTTAACAATCATCTTTAGTTCTACTTTCTCACTTTCAAATATGTACAAATAAAACAAATTAAAAACTATACATATAAACATATCAAGGTGTATCTATAATCTTAGTTATATTTTATTTTAATATATTTTGTTTTCATTTAATTTTATTTTTGTGTATTTGACAAAATTGCCGAAATGAGGATGTCCCCGTTATAGGATGACTGGGGATTGGGTTTCTCTCCCAAGATTATGGCAGCAAAAGCTCTGAATCAATTCGTGTTACATAATAATATAGGTTAGATATTGTAAAGACTTTAAAATGTGACATGTCTTAATTAAAAGTTACAACATGAAATGTAACTCTGTGTTGCATATCTTAACTTACAATGAAACATGAAGCATTTGATGTGATTCCCACTATCTATGGCAGTGAAGCATGAACAACAAAAATGTTTTCAAATGATTTGCAAGATATCATGAAGGCAGTGAGAAGATTGGAGACAACTTATGAAGGAAGGTACAAAATACTCTGTCACATTTCATGTCGTCACTCATAATTAAAACACATTAACATCTTAAAATTTTTATGGTGAATAATTAAACCACATTGTTACATAACACATGCATTAATGCAGAGATGGCAGCTAGAAAAGATGACCCGTCAGTTTTTTACTGACACACCATATGTAAATAGTTTAATTAGATGTAATCTTATAAAAAATATGTCTTTTATTGTGATCGTGTTTGAGATGGTAATGAGTGCCTGGTAGAATTTGAAATATCTCGTATAAAATAAAAAGAAACATGCATTATGGGAATATGATAAATACCATGCAATTGTTTTATTACGTCAAATATATTTGCTTCTTAAAAGTAATGTATACGTAGAGATCATGTGATGTTTTGTCGGTATTATAACCATTCTGAGCAGGGAATGTAACTGTCTACAAGTTAGCTTAGATTCAAAACATTAAGATGAATATTGAATTTTTGGCTGATGCATTAATAGTAAAAGATGGAGTAAATGAATGCTGCTGGTGGAAAAACGCATTAAATCCAAATAATTAAAGTGCACTAGATCTAAAATTCCTGACTGATAATCATAAACTAGAAACTAATCTCAGAATGTAGATTGGAAAGTCTTGGACAGGTTTGATTAAGCATTACTATATGGCGTTTATTGATTACACTAATTTACACTAGGTGGCAGAATCGGAGTAGGAGAAATAGATTTGCTACTTTTAAATATTATATTAAACATGGTCATACTGATTTTTTTGCCTAATTCATGACTGATGCATACTGTAACCGTTCGATTGTTGTCCCAACTACATAATATCACCAAAACGTAAGTGCGCTAAGAATTGTAACCTCGATCACCGATCAATTCCCGCTGCACATTGTCAGCTATTAAGAGCTGTAACCAAAAGCATATCATGCCATCTATATTATGCACCAAAGACCACAACCAACATCTGGAGCAACTTACCACAGACCAAACCAATGATATAACATAAACTTTTTATGATTTAATTTGATCGCAGCCAGGGTGCACCGCGAAGACCTATCATAGTAGTATGAAAAAATACATTAAACAAATTATAAGTATGTAATGTTATTATCTTTCAAACCTTAATTTGCGATTTTCATTGTATGAGACCCGATGGCCGACCATGTACAAGATGGCATAATTTGTGGAACTACATAAGATTATGAAATTTTAAACCATCTATATGATTTTTAATACAAATGCTAGTCCAGGTAAAGCTTTGCAATAAATAAACATAAATACTTGGGTTCTTTTTTTATAGTTTACTATATCACTGAGACTCTTATTATACTGACAAATGACAATTTAAAAACGTTAAGTAAATATATTCAATCATGTCATTATCTGGTAAATCTTTTTGTTTTACAGGTTTAATAATCAATTTATATTGTATACTAGAATCAACTACGCAAAGCTAAAATGATGGAAAAGGTAAATGGGATTTTATTGTACCTTACACATCATAAACTACCAAAGACGAAAAGCATCCAAATGTTTTCTCAAAATATCACTAAACTCTTATATCATGTTGACGATAGTATGTACTTCAATGTATGCTCTATCCAAGGTTTATGATTTCTGATTTTACGAATGACAAATAGCAACGGCACAGTAAGTTTAATTATAAATCAACGTTTATTTACAAATTTATGAATAATAAGTAATTAATTCTAATGTTATAATTAAAGACATAAATAAACAAATAAAATAAATAAATTATAATTCCATCGACTTTCTTCAATAACATATCATAGGTACGGTTTTTAAAAACCTAATCATACCTTATATTTCAATTTGATATAATGAATGTATTGAGGAAATTATACTAAATTCAACATCAACTCATGAAACATCTAATGTCATTCCAGATTCAATAAATCTATACCGTAAACTTATAATAATATAATAAATAATATTATATCTGTAGGATTTAGCTATAATGCAATCATTAAATAAAGTGAAAATTTAAACTTACATTCAGGTAAATAATAATCAACCAACAGTTAATTATTATGAGGTAACTTGAATAGAATGTCCTGCTACAATTTAATGATCTAACTTATAAATTATACTTACAAATGGAAGAAGATGATTTAGCAGAATAACTAAAATACTTTGCCCAACTTATATCTATGAAGTAAAACCATATTCCTGTGGATGCATTCATCTACACATAGGAATTAAATAACACTAAACGCTTTGTGGATTTATACACCATCATAAAGTAATAAGTATAATTACACAATTCCGCGGATTAACCACCAGCACAGGAATGAGTGTAAAATACAAAAAAATGGCAATTAAGTAATCTGCGGATTAACCACCGGCACAGATTAATGCCTTTTAACATTATAAAACAACATTACTATTTACTTCACATTAAAGTGCAAAATCATCCTCCTCAGTTATTCTGACCATTCAGAAAACACTAACATTTTAGCAAATGTGGGTTCTTGCATAATAAAATGTTACACTAATCAGGACAACTAATGTACTAACTTATCTTGCTTAAAATAAAACATATGTAATATAATATAAGTAATATTAGTATAGGAATAGAAATCTGGAAAGACTCACAAAATACCTCATGAAAAATTGATACATCTCATAAATTCATTTAGTACTTTTCAAGCTTTTTCGCAAGCGCTATTCTCTTGAATAAGTATTTTATTCAACCCCTATTAATTTAAACTTAATAAAATATAACTTATGAACTTCACATGCAAGTTCATATAACGATAAAATTAAAGTAATGCATTATTCATCAAATACATAAAATCTAACAGGTGTGTGTGTGATATAAATTAAATGTATAGCATTTTATAGTTCAATACATGAATTCTAGCAGGTGTGTGTATCACAAATTAAATTGTATAGCATTTTATAACTGCAAATATGATCCGTGAAATCCATGTACGATGTGTCGAACAATAAATATACGAAGTAATAGCTACAATTATAGTTGAATTCCATACATGTAATTTTATCCATTTGTATTAGTTATTATAAGCACTATTAGATTAACGATTTTACTGGCTCCATAAACATGAAACAATTCCAAAACATGACATGCAGAGTTTAAATGAAAATGTTTTTTCATAAGTTATTAATTTCTACATTTCTCTATTAAAACTGTTCCAAGTTTATCACATCCATGCTAATATTTATTTATCCACGCTTAAATCTAGGAATACTAATTATAGCAATTAATTTAATCATTCCAAACTGACGATAAAATTAGAAAATAGCTTTGATTAATTATTTGAAGACTGTTTTTATTATCCAAATGGTAAACAAATTAACTAGAAAATATATTACTGGCATTGCAAAGTTAAATATCAATCAATACTATATTTTTTATTAAAATTATAAACGGAAATATTAAACTATGTTAATAACTTTAACATTTTACTTTAATTTAAACTTCTTCTTTTTTAAAAAGCAAATTTTCATATTTATAAAACTTCTGTAATTAAAATACTTATTTAATTTTTCCAAATTGTAGAATAATAAATATTTTAAAACATACCAAAATCTTGCAATTAATTCTGCTTTTAAACTGGAAAGCTCCGACATATTTCAAATGTAATATTGGAAAATTATTACTAGCGATTTGATCCACCTGGCTAGCCGACTTGAACAGACTTTTAAATTTAGCAATTCATCTTATTATTAAATACCACTATGTTATTTTTACGTTTATAGAAAACTTTGTGGTAATCCCTTTACTTGTTAACTATTTTAAAATAAGCTTATCATATTTACACCATTTGCCTTTTACCATTTTCTTTTCTTTTTCCCTCCAAAAGCAACACTATCAGACGATCTTTTTTTTTAATTCGCGCTCCTTTCTTTTTTTACATTGAAATGCATACGTAATTACTGTATTTATTTTTAATAATTAAATTTAGTTGAACAAATGGTTTTTTTAATTCAATGGAAATAATTTTTAAGACCATTTTAAACAAATAAAAATTATTATTATTTTTAATAATATTTTACCAAATTTAATGTGTTGTCAAAATTTTTAAAAAGTTAAACATTTTGATATGAATTAGTATATGGAAAGAAGCAATTTAAATTTATTAAAATAATATAGACAACAAGTAAGGCAAAATATTACCCATTCTCTCTAATAAATTATTTTGAATATAAGAGGGTAATCTGTTCAAAGTGCAAATCAAGCCAATCAAATCACCAAAAGAAGACAGAGAAATTTTTATACCAGTTACATCAATTATTATATTTTATACTAAAATATATGGTTACAATACATATATCAGATTTGAAATAACCCCACACTTTGATTTGTTTATATTTATATATATATAAGATTTGTTTTATCCCAGTGCATCTTTTTAGCTTAGGTCAATCATATCACAACAAGCCATCAGTTCCAGAAGTGAGACTAACCTTTCAATCTGGATGCATTTTTTGAAATATCCAGTGCACTTTTTATTTCAAGTGAGAAAGTCATACATAGCTCATATTGTAATTTTAACTTCATATACACATTTTTTAAAGATATATTTTTAACTTCTTATACAAAGAAAATATCCGTTAATTAAAAATTATTGTAATAACAATAAAACAGTTGAAGAGGGTTAAGGAATTAACTGAAAGTACTTCCGCAGATTGAAAGACTGTATATAATAGTTAATTACCATTATATTTATTATTTTTAACTTCATATGTATGTATATTTTATATATTTCAAACTTCTTTTCCATCATGGATTCCTGAAGTATAAGACTAAAGACATGTGAAAAAGATAAATGATTCCCAATTAGTTGGGCCAGACTAGATCACAATCTCTTTCACATTTTCATCATTTGTTTAGTATTATATAGATAGCAAATTACTATAGTTTAATTATAAGTATCTAACTTTTTGTACTCACAACTTTGACACATGCATTAATGATTATCCTATCCCAAACATACTTTTTAATTCTCAATTATAAAGTGTGTAGGATTATAGAGGTCATCATCATCATCATCAACCATTATCAATCCACTGCAAGATGGTTTGTCCAATTTTAATCCATCTTACCTAGATCTTTAGCTTCTCTTCTCCACATCACCCCTGCACACTTTCTTATTTCATCCATCCATCTCACATGTGGTCTATTTCTGGGTCTTTTACAATCTCTTGGAATCCAGTTTAAGATTTCAATTGTCCATCTATTATCATCTCTTCTAGCAATATGTCCAGCCCAGTTTCACTTCAGTCTTTTAATTTTTTCAATGAGATCAGTAACACCTATTTGTTCTCTTACCCATATATTGCATTTTCGATCTCTTCTTGTTACTCCCAACATGCATCTATCAATATCTATATATATGTATTTGAAATGCTCCATAGCTATATTATCTCTGCCACACTCCCCTTTAACTAAAGAAAGCTTAAATTTTAGCACTATACTGAAAAAGATATTTTATATTGAGTTCAGGTAGTGTTATGCATTGTTTCTCTTTCATAGATGTGTGTGTGCATGTGTGTTTATTACTTTTTAACAAAGATTAAATCAAACAATCAAACAATTTGCTGTAATATTTAAAAACTTATTGCATTTTTGTTATTTTGCATTTTAAAATTTGTGATCTTGAGTTTAATATTTATTTGTAAAGATATTTGATCATTATGTTGGTACAATACCAATAGGCTCAATGCCAATTGAAGAATCATATTGTATTCCATGAAACAATTGTCCCAGAAGAGCTGATTAGGTACTTGTTTTATCATGTTGCGAAAACTGATAAGAGATGTTAGTAGTGATTTGATTGGCTGGTTTGTTTAATTAACTTTCTGTAATTATCAGATTAGCAGTATAGTTTATATATAAATTACATTACCTTTCCACTACAGAATGGTCTCTTCAAGTTTAATCCTGTTTCTCTGATCCATCAAACTTCCTTATTTACTGATCCATCTCACATGTAGTCTCTTTTTGGGTCTTTAAAATCTCTCACTGGTTTAAGACAAATAATTTCTATTAGTAATATTTCCAATCCAGCCCCATTTCAGCTTTTTAATTATTTCAATAATGTCAATAACATCTGTTTGTACTCTCGTTCTTATATTTCACTTTCAATTTCAGCTTATTCTCAACATTATTCTGAGTTTAAATCATCAAATTTCAGAATATGTATGAGGTATTAATTATCAAGTCATCTTTTTTGTCTCATTGAAGCCTATTGGTAAGAGACTCTTTTGAGCTACAAAACTTATCGGCTAACAAACCAAATTGAAAAAAAAAAAATGTTTTGATATATATTTTTTTTAATGTGTTTTTTTAAATTTTATTTTCTAAAATAAATTTGATATATTCTGCAGGTATTTAATCAAAGTTTTGCTGTGGTTTCAAAATATGAATTGATTAATGCAAGCCTTTTATCTTCTTTTGAAAATTCAATTTTAATTATGAAATGCTGTTTAAAAATCTCATTTTTTAAAAAGAATATTTAACAAAAGTTAGAAATTAATCTATTATCATTTATTTGAAGGCTTTTTTCTATTAAGTTTTTAATTCTTAAAAAAAAAAAAAGACGTCAGATTAATTATTATCGATATTACTTTTTACTACAATTTTATTTATCTATTTAATTTGAAAATTGTTTCTGCAATTCTGTAAAATACTTCAATTGAAGGTTTGAAGAGTCTTTAATTAATTATATGAATAAATAACTCCCTTTTTTAAAATTTCACATTTGATTCCTTAATTTCAATATATATAAAAAAGGCATACGGCTTTATTACTCAGGAGTTCATAAGTTCAAGCGCCAGCATCATCCTGGTGCTTTCTGATCCCAGGTCAGATGCTTAACCAATTGTACCCAGTTGCGCAGGGCAAAAATTATCAACCATATACTTATTGTTGTCTTTATAAACTTTGTTTATTCTATGAATCAATTTTTCTTTATGTATAACATGCTACAATGCAATCAATATTTCAACCATATTCTATGGCCATTTTCAAGGTCTATTTTTAATTATTCTTAAAAATACATAGGTGTCATAAATTTTAATGTTACATGAGGGGGTCTTTGCATAAAATATTGACAAAATAATCTTGCAAGTGTCAAACACATAAAATCAGATTTTCTTTATTAACAAAAGGGAAACCTTTTCTTCTAGTTACTAAAGGCTTTTAGCTTAAATAGGAATCTGCAGTTAATGATGGTTATTAGATGTATAACTGCAGTTGAAGATGTTTGTTAGATGCATAACTGCATTATTCTCAGCTTTGGAGCCTCGACTTCATTGATAAAGGCAAAAGATATAAAATTATTGGGAATTTGGATTTAAAATACATCTGCTAATTTTTAATTTCTCAAGCTCACTATAGATGGTGTTTCCATAAAGAGCTGCTTGTTTTATCTCATATTGTATAAGCAAAAAAAATTAAATGATTTGTTTTTATGTCTATTTCTGGCCAGGAAAAAGATTTATAGTTAGAAAGGGAACTGTAATTATTAAAGTTTATAGTTACGACCCAGGGTATTATCTATATAATTATACAGGCAAGTTGGCTTGGGTTTATCAGGATATTTTGAGTTTCAGGTTTTTAGCATGATTATTTACATGGAATACAGGATGGTTGATAGATTCGTCATTGCATTACTTCCATCTCTGAATCCCATCCTCACTGATAAAGGCAAAACCCTGAAACCAGTCTGAAACACATCAGATAATTATTAGTTACTCAAACTTACTATGTCATATACTGTTTTAATTAAAGATCAAATGATTTATTATTATTAACTCTGAGTCATAATTTTAAAGGGGTCAACTTTTGATCAAATTTAAAAGAAAATAGAAAATTAATTTTTGCCATCACTTTTTATTTTCTATTTGTGATTGATCACGTAATCATAAGTTTTATTTGCCACCAATCTTTCAGTAAAAGTAATTAGGCATTTTAGGTATTGTGAATAATAATAGAGTAGATGAGATTGTCATATTCAAACAATGGAAGAAGTGAATGAAATTTGATCTAGGGAAGATCACCTGTTATATATGCAAATGTATTGATAAATGCAAAAAATAGGTTGAGTATAATAGCTCCATTCAATTGACTGAATTTTTTTATTTATTTAACTGATAATTAATTCAAGAACTATTAACTCTTTATTTTACTATCATATAATACTAAATCATCCATGCACTTTACTACTGTTACACAATGCTCTATTTACCACCCTCTTTTACAGTTTTGATTGCCCTGGCAATCTTCTTCAGAACTTTTTTATATCTTCTAACTTCAACTGCTAAATTGAAATATATAGTTGAAGTTAGGAGATATAAAAGTTCCGAAGAAGATTGCTGATGCAATCTGTAGAAGAGGGTGGTAAATAAAGGATTGTGTAACAGTAGTAAAGTGCATGGATGATTTAGTATTATATGATATACATTTGGCAATGCAATAAGAAAGATTAGTCATTTTACTATCCTAACTTTTTTCTAAATTACTAATAATTCTTGAGTTGGCCATTTTAACTCTGCACCAAACTACTTGGGAGTCTTTTCTTTTAACAAAATTTATTGCAGCATCTCATTAATTAGAGTAACACCAACAGCTGTCAGAAGTCCATTACATTTTAAAGATATATCTGTAATATAATGTATAATGATTAGGCTAATGAAGTTTTAAAAAGCATCTTCACGACCATATATTGGAGTGGTGAGCATATAGTTTTGGATAGGCATTTTTTGAAATGCACAAGTTTCTGGCTTTATAAAGAAAAAGGGAAAGGAAATAATTTTGACATGTTGCCATGCTCACGAGATCGAATCCAGTTGCAGCATAGCTATTACGATACCATGTTGGACACATTTACATATAGTGATAATGCCACTGCTATTAATGGACAACTATTGATAGAATTGAAACTCGTAAAAGATTATATCATTCCTAAGCTCAGGAATATAATCCTCAATGAATATGTAAATTCTGAATGAGAGAGCAAACCTGCAGAAAAAAACAAAACAAAAACATCTTATTCATATGGTTTATGATATGCTGCGCGCATTATGTTGCGTAAATAATTGAACTTCGTTTCTAAATTTAAACTTGGATTTTATTCATTCTACATTCACTTAAAATTCTGCATTGTAATTAGCTTTTTATTATTTTGGATATAAACAAATTCGTTATAGTTATGATTCTTAAGTATTCTATTCTGTATATTTTATACGATAAAGAAAAAATATTACTTTATGAAATGAAATTAATAAATTTGAAATACCGGTAGTTACTTAAAAAAGAAAACTTTGTACATATAAAACAATATATATTTTTCACAAGTACTGGATATTGTTGTAAAGTATTTCTTTGAAAGAAATATCGATTTTATAGTTTAAATAGTGCATGTGATGTGATGTACTGTAGCTTCTCCTTAAACAAGTATTTCCGATTCGTGCTGCCGTCTATAGGCACATTTCTGAATTATTTTGGTTGTATTTTATTTAAATTTCAGTTGTACCTCTAAATATTAGAGATTTAAAATGTATATATATTTTCTATAAAACTTTCACACACAAAAAAATGATATGCTAATAAAATTAATTATTAAATGAAATAATGTAAATGATAATTGGAGAGGCGTTATTTTTTTAATTACGTCTGATGTGGTTGAGATAGATTTATAAATATTGTACTTTTTTTATTTATTTAATTATATATAAGCTAATCAGGGAACTATTTTTTTTTTTTTTTTTCATGTGTCGTAGCATCGGCCGGGAACCGAACCCGCTAACCCGGGACAATTGCTTGTAAGGTTGCTGTGCTGACCTCTCGATCACCAACGCTTGACAGAGAACTGTTGTTAAAATAAGAAGTAATATTTTAGAACTAGAAATTAACACCGAGGCAAGTCTCACAAACAATCAAATTATATTCTCCCAGCATAGCATTCTCTTATTTTACTTCTTAAAGATTTGCTGCTATCTCATTCTTTTAAGATCAATATCAACTTCAATAGTTTCAAATCTCAACAATCTATCAACTTTTCTATCTTAATTTAGTTTTTCATCACATTGATATTTTTTTTTTTTTTAAAAAATAATCCTTTTTACATTTGTTCTTTCAATATCTTTCGCCTAAATCATGCAATTTTCCAAGTTATCTCCAATCTTCTCCAAGCATTTTTTAAAGATAAAATTCCAATGATCTACAAACTTGACCTTCACCCTTATTATAAGCTTGTTTACTTATTGCATTTCTCATTGTTTTTTTATCACCATTTCTATCATCAGTTATTGCCATTCTCAGTATTTAAAAGCATTTATTACACCATAATATCCTGGCCAATGATTGTTCTAATCTTTTCTTTCTTCCACACATTTTTATTGCTATAATTTCAATCCGTTTATTTTAATTTGAAATGTTTTACCGGCTTCATCATTTTTACTTCACATTTTATTAAGTTTATTTTTATTCTTGCGAGTAAGGCCATATCATTAGTAAATCGAAGATTAACGGAATCAAAACAGGCCAGGGTAGATGTTATTGTTGCACAAGTGGGGATTTATAGACTTTCCAAACTGCAAGCGTGGATGGCCACTAACTAGGGTATATATTTACAAGGAGTGTTACATTTTCCAGGCCCCTGTTGGACTCTTTGCGCTTTTGTGTCTGGAGGAATCAACTCTTAATTGGTTAAGAACTGTTGGTGTTGAATTTTAATGTGTTGATACCATATGCCAAATAAATAAATTAGTAAATCTGGTGTAATGGATGAGTCTTATACTCAGTGTTAATTCTTTCCTTATTAAATTAACAGTCAGAATAAAACATGAAGTATATTAACACCCTTTTTGCTCACACATCTTGAAAGGCAGTTTTATATTTTTCTTCTTCATATATAAGCATTTGAAGTGTGAGCAAGATAGCTTTGTATTTTATTATGTTTTTTGCAGATTATATATGTACATTTCTATTGATGGAAAATAAAGAGTGAAGTTAATATGTCACATCAAGATAGCGAGTGATAATAGACTTTTAAGCGTGGTTTTGGTGATGCGATTTACATATGAAAACTAATTAACTATGTGCATTTATGATTTAATATTTCTCCTAAATTTAATATGAAACATAATCAATTTAATAAACAAGTATTAATTTTAATCATATATTTATTTCCATCTAATCGACTTTCATTCAAAATTGAACCTTATCAAGATGTTACGTTAATTCAAAATTGTCACGGGATTTACATATCATCTTAGCACTCCCTCTATTGATCAATCTGAACCCCAAAAAATATTTTCATACTTTCCAATTTTTATTTAATGTCCATTTCCCTCCCAACTTTATTGAATCTTGTATTAAATTCATACATTTCTCTTTATTTTCTTGTATATACATTATCTTATACACATTCCTTTCTTTATAATTTCTACAATATTTGATCACCTCAATACTTTTCTCACATTTCATAACATGCCCTATTTCTAAAAAATGGCAAAATTGACTTAATATCTCTTCTATTTATTGCTCTGTCATGCTCCTTACCTCTTTTTATCTTACGTTTCGCTGATGGACTTATATTAACTACAAATAATTGTTTAGTAATTAACATTTTAATGATGTTATGATATAATTATTTAGTACATAATATTTACATTAATGAGTGTGTGTGTTTGGCCATTTAGTAGTCATTCAGTAACGTAATTTAACTAAATTGCAAAAATATAACCATCACCAGCCAAACTTCTATATTATGTTATTCCGTTTACAAATAATTATTATAAAAACAAACCAATGTATTTTTTTCTAATTGATGGAAAAACTTTTTCCACAAATCATAATAATTAGTGTTTCTGTTAAATTCATTAACCATCCTCAGAATTGAGTACAATAAGGAATGGCATAGAAAAATTTGAGAAATCAAAAATGAAGATGATTGGCAATAATTTGTATAAATATATCCAAAAATATTATTTTTAATTATTAAATCCTTTCATAAATCAGTATAATCAAAAATATAAATTTTACACAAATGTACGTAAACTTATACATACCTGTAATATTGATTTTTCTCTTTGTATTTGTAATTTAAATTTGCGTATGTTTCTCTGTGTAATGAAATGATTTCTTTCTTCAGTATAACCTAAAGCTGAGTGTATTTCCGATGAAGTTCATCTTAATCATACCAATTCATCATGTAGACGAACATATGTATGCATATTTAGGCATTAAATATAGTGCTAGGCTAGTTCTAGTATTTTTAATCCCTAACACCTCACTGATGACGCTAGATGCAGAAACTGCGGTCTGGAGTTGAGGGTATTCTTAAAGCTTGTTAAGAGTTAGTTTTTGCAAACTCTATATATAACGTTTGTAAATATGAGCTTTATTAAAATTAGGTCATATGACATCTGACTTGATTTTTTATCAATTTAATTTTAGTTTTTGCTATTAAGGCTTTGGTGATTTTATATTGCTAGAGCTATTAATATATTGTGTATCTGAACTTAATTCAGTCCCATACAGCTATTTCAGTTATATAGCTGGATTTTTGGACATTTGAATGTCTGAAAGTTTCAGATTTTCTTCTCAATAGTTAGGCATTAAATAAAATGCTAGGATAATTCTAGTATTTTTAATCCCTAACACCTCACTGATGACGCTAGATGCAAAAACCGCAGTCTGGGGTTGAGGGTATTCTTAAAGCTTGTTAAGAGTTTGTTTTTACGAACTCTATATATAACATTTGAAATCCATACCTATAAATATATATAAAGTAACAATAATTTAATGGTTTATTGTTCAAAAGTTCATAAACCGTTTGAGTCTCGTAGAGTTAGAGCTCGACTATAATCTTTGGATTTGAATTCCAGAATCTGCCACTTTGCCATTGCACCAAACTATTTATGTGTTCAAATCCACACATAAATTGCTTTTAAAAAATACAATTTTTAAACAGCATGATTTATTAATATATTTATTTAACGAAGTATAAATCTATTATTATAAAATGCTGAAAATCTGTAATTATTAAGGAGGAATGACAAACAATAAAAAATATATACAAAAGCTAATATATATTAATCATATATAAAAAGCTTTTTTCACCATATGGGTTAGTGTTTTTTTTTCAAATGTTAATCTATTTTAACATTATGTGATGTGATGTTCTGTAGCTTCTTCTTAAACGAAGTCAAGAATCTCTCAGCAATTATGCACAGAGAAACTTGTTAGCTACTTAATTTTACATTCCCCAGTCTAAGTTTTCCCATATTCTGCTCTATCCCATTTCCACAACATAATCTTTGTCAACTCTATAGCCTTTATATCTAAATCCCCCTTAGCATAAAAAACAATAATCCACCTTCTGTATAATCATTTTTTTCATATTTATTCTTCCATAACTTCATTATATGTGCCCTTTCTGTTTTCAAGCATTTACATTCAATTAACAGATGCCTAATATTTTCTATTCCTTCCTTACATAATTTACAGACTAAATCACCCATATTTTTCCATTTACATGTATATTCTCTTGTAACTAAAGATCCCGTTCAAACCTTAAATAATAAACTACTTTCCTTACTATTATCATATATTAATTCACACCTAATATTCTGTTTATTTCTATATATATTTAAACTCTTTTTACTCGCCATACTAGTTAACCAATTATTTCATATACAACACCATCTAGTGTTCCATAATAGAAGTAAATTAACAACAATAACAAAATAAAGCTAAAATAGAATAAAATCTTCACATAGAGATCCAATATAACTTCAAAAAAATTGACTATATAACATAATAATATACAAAACAAATAATATATATATTATACGTTATATATATATTGTCTTATATAATTTTCCATTCATTTCCAATTGATCAAAAATAAATGGAAAATTATATAAGACTATATATAAAGTTGTATAATATATGTATTACTTGTTTTGTATATTGTTGTTATATAGTCAATTTTTTGAAGCTATATTGGATCTTTAAGTAAAGATTTTATTCTATTTTACTAATGTTTTATTTTGTTTTTGATGTTAATTTACTAACATTTTGGAACACTGGATGGTGTTGTATATGCAATAATTGGTTTTTACCACATAGGAAGCAATCTATATAAATATTTTTATTTATAAATAATAAAATCTGAAGATATGAATTATTTTTTATATCAGATTGTTGAAACGGAAACAAAACAAATGAATTGAATGTATCTTCATACACTTAAAAGAAACCCACCAGAAAAAATTATCTTTTCTAGAGTGTATATTAATTTTTTTTATAATCTACTCACCCAAACTAAAATATAGAAGCATTACTTATGGGAAGAGATCCATATTTTCTGGATAGCAAAAGGAAAATCAATGCTTCCTGAGAAATCAAGGGTGACCTAAGAAGAATCTGATCATGCTATGCTGTTTAGTGGAAAGCCAAAAAAGTGGATTCTGCGTATAATTTTTTTTAAAATAATTTTTGGTTGTCATCGATGAGCAACCATATCCCACTGGATGGCGCAGTTATCACGCTAAAACTATAAAATATGATCATTCATGGGCTGTTAATTATAATCATTTTGATGTGTTTTTTGTAATGCGAAAATAAAAACAAAAGAAAATCGTCTTTTTTAAATATTATTTAATTTTAAATATTATTTTTTATTAACGTATACAAATTAAATGATAATAATAAATGTAAAATAAAATAAACAAATTACAATTTGATTCATCTTTTTTAGTTTTCTTTTTATTAGAAAAATCAATTTTCTATCGGAGATTTTTTACTGGGGTTGCGGCTTTTTTTTTTGTTGTTTACCGCTATTTTTTATTTCAAATAGAATGACAACTAAAAGTAAAAGTTGTTACGGTTAGGTTTAGGGTTAGTTTTAGGGTTAGTTTAGCATTAGTTTTAGGATTAGTTTAGGGTTAGTTTAGGGGTTAGCTTTAGGGTTAGTTTTAGGGTTAGGTTTACGGTTAGTGTTCTGTTGTTTGTAACATCTATAAAATAAATGATAACAATAAATGTAAACTATATTCAACAAAGTATAACAGTAGTTGGAGAAAAGAAAGAAACTAAAACTTTTTTAAACAACGACAAATATATATATAAAATGTTTATAATATATGCTTTTTATGACATTTAAAAATACAGTGTACAGTTGTATTTTTCTTACTGGATATTTTTGTGTTAACGCTCTTTTTTATTTCAAAAATATACACATGGTACAATCTTAAAATGTCTCGTGGAAATGTTACGAACAGTACGTTACTTGACGCGTTACCTAATTCCAATTCACTTTATACATATATCGTCAACATTTACTACTTAAAACTTCAATACACTACGGTGTAAAAAGTCTGTTAATTATTACTTTACAATATCTGAACATTTCAATACTTTAAAATAAAAAATCCAATGAAAATAACATTTCCATCCAATTCAAAAAAACACAACCTCTCCCCAAGCCGTAACCATTTTATAAACTGTACGAATTGGGAAAATGTATTTGCTGCGTAAACATACATGCTGTACTGCGACGTGACATAGCGGCCTGCAATCTGTAGTACAACAAAAAAGTTGTATTATAGAAAACGCGGGTTCGAACGTGTCGGCCACAGAAACGGCATTTTTATGTGTTTTAGCGCGAAAACAGTGCCATCCAGTGGGATATGGTGGCTCATCGATGACAACCTAATTTTTTTTTAATAAATCAAGCTACATCAATGATAATCAAATACTTTGGTTAGTTATAGACTTTTTTCCCTAGTTATTTAACCAACCTATGCGATAAGAACATAATATTTGTTAGTAATTAATTGAGTTACATTTCCTGCTCAACATTTTTTAAATATAAATGACCTTCATTTGACATTTAATGAAAAACAAAAACCTCAAATATTTATATTTTAGATATTAAAATGATTTCATGTCTACCTTCGGTCTAAAAACTTTATTTAATAAAGGAAAAGTTAATCTTTATCAAATCTTTATAAAAAGACATACATCAAATACTAAAATTATTACTTCAAATTAAAAAAAATTTTTTTTTACAACAGCAAAATGTTAAGCAGTCAAGCATGGTTTACTCTACATTTTGTTCCAAGCCCCCATTATGTACATTTACATGCAATAATTCATTTTGTTGATAAATTTTGATTAGAATACATATTGCTTATTCATTAAAAACCAGTCAACACTTAGACAATTCCAATATCAATAACAATCAACAATTTCAAACTGTTGTCAAGGCAACCTTTTAACAATTATGTAGTAATTTTCAACATATATAATACAGATAATTTAGTGTGCATATATTAATTAAAATTATAATATAAAATTTATATTTTACTGAGTGTGTGTTCACTCATTCATTCTATCAAAAAATAAGAATAAAAAAAACTTATTGTATCGTATTTTTATTTTTAAAATAAAGTAATTAAAAAATTGTCTGATTTTCACCGCAATTAAATATGTTCTAGGCGATATTCTTTTTTTTCAATAACTTTTTACTCTTATAGAAATGTAATAGTAATCTCATTATTAAGAAACTATAGACTAATTGTTTTGATGTTTTTAAACTAGTATCAACTTTAAATATGTTCTAAAATTTTGTAAAGCTTTTAGAATTAAGCTTAGAAAACATTATATGCAAAATACTACACATCAAATTCTGAAAGAATAATAAAAATAAATAAATTGCATGTGCTTTCAATATAAACTGAAATTTTTTTTAATAAATATGATTGTGTACGGATTCTGAGATGGAAAAATGGCTATTGGCATATTGTTAAATTTTACAAATTTTAATTTTATTTTAAACATGATTATGATGTATGAGTGCTTTGAAATGGAAAAATGGTATTGTAGAAATTTTAAATGTAATGTTTTTTTTGTTGTTTATTTATATTTGTTTGATTATATTTGTTTTTGGATATCCTGTAATTGAAATTGTATTTATTCATATACACATAGTCTCAGGCTTTACTCTAATATTATTGATAAAAAACATTTTCTGTCAGGTGTTAAATAAATTTTCAGCAGTACTTATTTACTTCTAAAAATCAAATATATATTTTTAAAAAGGTATATGTAAACATCACATATTTATTAAAAAATAAATATTTAATAATTTAACATACTAAAAGTGAAATGTATATATATATTTGTCAATGTGTTATAAATGATATGAAATAAGTTAAAAATCAGTATATATTGCACAAGGATACAAATATATTTTTTTCTGGTTAGAAGTACATCTCTACTGATTACTACTGGCATTTAGGCCTAATAGTTTAAGGTAAAATATTCAATGGATTAACAACTAAGTCATTAAATTTACATGAAAATTACTGATTCAAATATGTAATGTATAAAAATTGTGGTCAGCAAATTGATATAGTTGTAATATCAATGATACAGTTATATTGTTAGCATGAATGAAATTAAGGTAAATCAAACATCTTTGAAGAATGCCAGCCATGATCTTAGAATATATGGAATTGATTTGCTCAATCAGTTATTCTTCTATTGTGCAGTGCCATTATAAAGCATTATATGTTCAAAAAAAGGTGTTTGTAATAATAACAATTATGCTGACGATTCCTAAAGTAAATTGCTCAATAATTGTTCAAGAGACAATTACTGGACTTGGATCCATGATAAAATTTTACTCTTGGCCAAGAGTTAAATATATTTAGAGTGAATTGCAGTTTTATAATATCTGAATCAATTATAAGTTTTATTAGAAAGTAAGGCAAAAGGACTATTTGGAAGATATATATTGTAACGGAATATAATATCCCGTCACATTATTTTAAAATGAAAATAAAAAGATCGTAAATAAAATTGATTTATTAAAAAGAGAAAAACTGAAAAGTAAAAGTTGTTTAATATATATATTGTCGCGCAGATGGAAAACTTAAACTATTTTAAGAAAAAGTATTTAAAAGTATTTTTTGTTGTAAAAAAAAAAAAAGTAAAAATATAAAGATTGATATTTTAAACATAGAAATAATGTTGATTTCTATAATCTTAGAAAATGGAAATGATTGTTTTATTAATTAAATGTTTGTTCAAAAGCAAACTGGCCCTTGAGGCATTTAAAATAAATTAAAGGCTCAGATAAGAGAGTACAAAGAAATTAAAGGACCAATGCAAACACCAGAAATGTCAGCACGGACCGTAATTGAAACACCAGAGGATTAGTGACGTCTTGCCGGTTGAATCCAAAGATTGGATGATAAGAGACTAATAAAAATATAAAAGCCAAATTATTATTATAATTGTTACCTGAGGGCTAACTATGAACATGTCGTTATAACTAGCTATATTGCAGATTTTCGTGATGTGGAAGTCTGCAATAAATTTACTTTTCCGGACAACCAGCTGAGACCTCCCTATGACAGTTAGGGACCAAAAAGGAATGGCAAGTAGCGGCTTCATTTTTAAAAAGGAAGAACAAACAATCTACATAAGTGATCACGAAGATGGACCTCAAAATCTGCAGAATCCGTAAAGTATAAACTTTTACCAATTGAACTTTCTTTTAAATAATTACCGTATAACGTCAATAAGTAATCAATCCAAAAAAAAAAAAGTAATATAAATGAATGTACTTTTATCTGACCAAGAATAGAACTCTAAATCAATTATAAATATTTGTTTTTATATACGTTTGCTATTTCAATCATTTCCATTTTTTAAAATGTAATTATTTATGTTTGTATTTAACTAGGTTATTTATTTCTATCTGTTAAATAAAATGTATTAAATTAAAGTTGGGTGTAGATAGCTGCATGGATAAAGATTAATAACTGTTTAAATTTGTTTATGTTTAATTTAAGGGATTTTAATTTCAGGCTATTTGTTTCGTAGTTAGGGCAATGCTTGTTGAAGGATATATGGGTGTTGATATTAATGTAATGTGAAGCGTGTTTAGCATTCAGGGCAACATGCCCAACTGAGTGCATGACCCCAAAGAGGCAGTCATATCGTTGAAATGGTCGCAGATGTATTTCCTGCGCCTTTGACCCCTTCTAGCTCTATGGACAGGGATTTATAAGACGGCAGAAAGAGCGCTCTCTCCCATACGTAGCACTCTTTAAAAATAATTATATACATGATTCCTTAGTCAGGCAGATGCACTTTCCTGTTCTGGACACGGATCATTTCCTTCAAATAAATATCACGCTGTCAGATGCACATTCCTGTCGGCGTGGTTTTATGCTGGCATCTTCATATTACATTAGTTGCAAATATATATCTGGAAGCTGACATTGGGTTGGCTATGAATTTTTAGTCTGAGATTGAATGAATGTTTTGATAAGTTTTTAAGTGGAAAAAAAAATCTATGTAGACTATCTATGCTCAACATGCTAAAGTAAAATATAATTTAAATATCCATCTGTGCGGTCTATTTAAATAGTAATTTGAATTTAAATTTAAAAAAATTATTAATGTTAAAATCTAAGGTTGTCATCTGATCGTTCGTGTCAGCCGCCAGAGGCGCGATTTCTAGCTAAATTTCTAGAAATATGCCGTTTCCACGGCCGCACCCAAGCCTTTAAGCATTCTTTCTAAAAGAAATCCTAGAAAGATTGTTAACTCGGAGTTAAGTCTACTTTCTACGCTAAAAGGTAGAGTATTAACTCGTAAGTTAAGTCTCCTTTCTACGATGAAATCTAGAAAGAGTGTTAATTCGGCTTAGCGGCTAACGGTGTGGCTTTTTCCGATGCTAAAAGCAGAGGAAAATGCCGTAGTTGTTTGTGTCACACACTATATCGTAATGCTGCGTTATGTATTTGATGAAACAATATCGTACTAGGGTGTTTATTTTGATCGTGTCAAAATTATTTAAATTTTCATCGGTGCCTTGTTTTTTTTAAGACCAATCGATGTACTGTTACATTTTATCAATTTTATCAGTATTGTGATTGTTCCTCATAAATTTGTATTTCTCCTAAATTTTCGATTAGGGTGGAATAGCGTAAAAATTTAAAAATCACGCTTTGAGTCACGTTTTAGCGAGAAATTTTCCGAGACAAAAAGTACGGCTAATTCCCACAACAGAAAACTTTAAAACATGGGAATTGCCAGACACGGGCCAGCGCTGGAATATTTCTACAGCAGAAAAAAAGGAAAAAACATCCTGCTGCTGAAAGAAATGATTGGATTGTGCAGCAAATATATGCAGATTTGAGGTCCGAAAACATCTGCCGACGGAAAGGTTCACTTCATAAAGGCAAGCTTGTTTGAGGGATTCTAAATGACCTTCGTCAAATGTCAAAAATAAAAGAAGTAACTTCAATTTTTATCTAAACGTACATCCCTTCTTCTCCCGATAATTGTTGGCGTCGGCAATCAAATGTAAAATAAAAGAAGTAACTAAAATTTTTATTTAAACATAGCCCCAAAAACCCCTCTTCTCCCAATAATTATTGTCGTCGGCAATCAAACGGTCAAATAAAAGGAACGTCAATTATTCTTTAATCGTATAGAAAAAAACAAAAAAAACCCTCCCACTAATTGTCCTGGCCAATCAAATGTAAACCAATCGAAGTAAGACAGTAAATTATTAGTTAAACATAACCCAAATTACTATTCGAACGTACACCAAAAAAGACTCGCTCTTGTCAATCAAAATTAAAGAAACCTAGACTATTATTGTCCCATTGTCAAATCGAATATTATTTGGGAAAACCCAAATAATTTATAAACGAAAAAAAAAAGAAAGTCAAATCGGTTTTCAATCAAATGGTAACCGATAAAAGTAACTTAAATTTTGATTTAAACATACACACGAACAAAAACAAAACGCAAAACTCTTTCTCCCAATAATTGTTGTCGCCAATCACCAAAAAACACCCACGCCTCTCACTAATTATTGTCAGCAATCAAATGTACACCACTACTAAAAGTAATGTAAACTACTATTCTTTAAACGGTTACACCCCTTCTCCCAATAATTGTTGTCTACAATCGTACACACAAAAAACACCCTTCCCAGTAATTAGTGTCGGGAATCAAATGTAAACCGATCAAAGTAAGACCGCAACTTATTATTTAAACGTAACCCAAATTACTATTTGAATCTACACCAAAAAAACACCTGCTCTTGTCAATAAAAATTAAACAAACAACAACTATTATCGTCCCATTGTCAAAAATATTTATTTGTAGAACCAAAACCATAATTTATAAATGAAAGGAAGTCCAATCGGTCGTCCATCAAATGTAAACTGATAAAAGTAAAGGTTTTAAATTTTATTTAAACATAAACACACGCGCGCGAAAAAAAAAACAACACTTCTCCCAATAATTGTTTTCGGCAATCAATGTAAACCTATCAAAGTAACGTAAATTATTATTTAAAGATCCATCATAAAACCCTGTTCTCTCTTGAATTTTGTCAATCCAATTTTACAAAAACAGTAATATTATTTTTTTTTTAAAAAAAACACAAATTACTATTTGAACACACACCAAAAAAGACCCTTTGGTAAAAAAAAAAAAAACTATTATTATCCCATCGTCAAAAATATTATTTGGGAAAAATAATTCAGAAATGAAAAAAAGTAAACTTTGTAAACAAATCAAAAAAAAAGTCAATATTAATAGAGAATCGCTATCCCGGGAACTATATATTAATGTGTTTTTCAGTTAAAAATCGCGCCTCTGGCGGCTGTCACGAAGGATCAGATGACAACCAAATCTAAAAATAAATTTATTCCTCAATTTTAAATGTGCGTTAATAAAATCTATTTGTGTGTTAATTACTGGCAGTGGCTTCTTTTATTTTTTTGTTTTAAATATTAATATATTTTGAGAATCCAAATCTATTAAAACTTATAAAAATGTTTAAATCTCTGCTAGGCAAACGGTCAGAATAATAAATATAAAATTTTTTTTTTGAATCTTAACTTACATATCTGCCTACTATATAAATTTTTCTAGGTTCAAATGCCTAGATGGCACCCTCGTATGGCAGATACGTTAAAGGCTCCTCTCCCTGACCGTTAAATATATAACAAGGAAAGTATTTGTTTTAATATTATTATTAATTTTGAATTATTTTTTTATTTGTTCATATTCATTTTTATTTTGTACAGTTGATTAGTTATTGTATTTCTATAAATCCTGTAATTGCAGCCAACATGTAATATCCATTATCAGGGCCCCACTAGATCTCTATCCTAGAAAATTTGTAATTTACTGATGAGAATACCTAATATAAGTGCTTACCACAGCTGCATCATCACTCATATATCTAAAATTGCCTCTAGATCTTGGAGAGCAGAGATTCTTGACAAATAACAATTAGCAGAGCAGACAACAGTAAACAAAATGCTAGACAAATCTAATAATAAACAAAACAATGTTTATTAACTTTTTCCTTGAAAAATTTTTTACTAAATTTTTATTGGCCAAGTGAATTTTAAAGTTTTACAACTTTTGATTGGTCAATTAACAAACTCAGCTGTAAAAATATATCCATCTTTTAATATATTCATTTTAGTTTCATTTGTAAAAAGTATATTAATAATACGTCAGATTATGAAAGTGAATGAAAATTTTTTCAAAAAGTAAATTTTTAGTTATAATTATAAAAATATTCGATAGCGGAAGATCTAAAAAGAAAGTATATAACAAATTAGAAAGTGCTGCGGATGTCGTTGATTTCTTTCTCAATTTATGCTAGTATGAAAATAAAGTTTTGATTAAAATCTTACTACTTTTAAAAAATAATTATATTTTTTAGCATATTTTACCAAAATACATTACAATATGTAAATAAATGCCATCAAAATACTCTAAATTATTCATTTTTGTTTGAAAATGAAATAAAGAGCTTGGTGCAATGAAAATTGTTGACAGGTGTCAAAATTGTTGTTAGCACTCGTGTCTTTTTCAATTTATATTCATGTAAAAGTATACAATTTTTTACTAAAATCTTACTATTTTTCTAAAATAATTATATTTTCAGCATATTTTATAAATATAATTTATAATATATATGAAAAATAATAAAAAAAGATTCTAAGACATTAATTTTTATTTTCAAAGTCAAAACAGAAGTTGGAGCGGTGAAAATTATTGACACTCTTCTATTGTCTGAAATCCGAACCAACCAATCAGCATCTAGGAAAGCCTGCCTTCTCCCTTTGTTGTAGCTTCTTACATCAATATTATTGATTTTTTACTTGTAAAATAATTCTAGAGAGGGCAGCATCTTATGGTATGTTTTAAGCTTTAAAATAAACACTACCATAGCTCAAAAATTTATTGTTTTTGAGCGACTTGGGGCTGTGAACGTTATCCATGCTTGTTTTTCGGAAGGGGTTAACAATTTAACAATAAGTATAATATACACCTTATTTATGAGTTTGAATACCAAAGTTATTTCAATATGATAGGGGTTGATTATTAATTAACTTTTTTAAGTAAGTATATATTTGAATATTATATATATGTTGTAACATATAAGAAATATAAGAAGTATGAATGAATGAGTTATGCAGATATTTTATTAAACATATAAAACCTGAGATGCTGTTCCTGGTTCTTCATTAATAATTTGGATGATGATGATAATCAAACCACATATGTCCATTTTGCAAAGATTCCTATTGAAAACTACAAAAACAAAACTCAGTATATTTTCCACGATCATCATTTTACAACTATCAAGGTGAAGACTGGACTGAGTCATGCATCATATAATAGCTTTATTTATAATCAGGGTAAATCACATTCATTCCTGAAGTGTCATTACTCTTTATGGAAGACTATTGATGAAGTACTTATTCTCATATAATATTTTCATGCCTTTTCTATTAAGTTACTTAGCATATTTTTCAGTTTAGAGCATAATCACCGTCAATAATATAAGCTATAATTATCAACTATGCAATGGAAATGAGATGAATTGGGTAAGAATACTGTGGTCACTAAATTTGATTTTAAGTAAAAAAAATGTTCAAATAGTTTGATTAATAAAAAAAAATTATTCATGGTAATATGTATATACAGATATAATAAAATCATATCTCTAAACTCACTATCAGAAAAATATTCGCACGCTCTTTTCATTGAAAGAAAAACCTTATCCTTAATCAAGGTCCTTAACACATTCTATTCTCTATACATTAAATACATGTGTATATTTCGAATAAATCAGTCATTAATTTTACAAAATAATAAAGAATATTTTACAAATATAATAAGAAAAAGAGTTGGGCTTATTGTAACGGTCAGAATCGTCTATCTCGCTAACACATTGCAGAATTCAAACCCCAGACACGAAACTGAACATTCTAGGAGGGGTTGCCTTCTAGATATACTAAGTTTGAATCTAAAGCCCAAATTTCACAGCGCCATCTACGTGACAACGCATCTGATGCCACTACTAGTATGACCTTTGATCGGTGCCTGGTGGTCAGGGAGAAGCAAAAGACTCTATACTAAAAAAGCGTGGATGGCTAATTAATGTCTATGGATTTACAAAAGAAATGCAGAAAATATATATAGACCGAGACAGTGATAGGAATCAAATAAAATAAGAGATCAAATTTAGTTTTAAATAATTTCACACAATTTATTTATGTAAATATATATATAACGCCACTGTCTGCTTATATGAGACAGGGACGCGTATTAAATAATTGTTGGCATTATATTTCAATAAATGACAAAAGGTTTTAAAGCAAAGTGATATATTCTATTCCTCGGGCTAATAGCATTACGATAATGTGCTTGATGAGATAGGAACATGTGCGAGGTGCTTTGAGCAATTATACAAGTCCAAGAAAATATTTGAAAATTAAGTGTTCTAAAATATTTATTGATTTCGAGAATAGCACGGACAAAAGCTTACTAAACAACAAAATGGGAATATAATCAAAGCATTTATTTGAGAATAATAATAATAGAGTTGCATTGGGAGGTCAGTATTGCTGATAATGAATTTATTAAAGTTGGAGGGTGTGACACGTTTAAGTCACGGATGCTTTGTAAAATAAATATAAAATAAAACAATATTGAAGATCCGGAATAATTACGGAGGGCATCTCGCTGCTAACCCGTAGGAAAGTATTTTATGAACAGCCGAAACTTAGCGACTGTGTGACAATTGCGTTTAAATCCCAGGGGTGTCATTTGGGACACCCTCTGCCTGGAAACCGCAAGCGTGGAGAGAATGGCCTTAACCGTGTAAAGAATCCTTGGAAAAATAAAACAAAGCGGTCTCAACAACCAATTCGTTTACCAGCAATACGAGACGAGTGTACATAAAACATACTGAATGGGTTTTACTTGGATTAAGAGAAATGCCCAATCAAATTCCCCGAAATAGATCGGAAGAGGGTCCGCACATTCTCGACGTCAATGATGAACTTTGTAATTAAAGTAGAACACGGTAATTAAAATAGGAAAATGCATGCTTGCGGGTTTGAAAAGTAAGTATAGATTGATATATGCAATCATGCATTAAGGGACACATTTAATCATTGACCTCGCACATACTCTTATATTAGATTAAAATCAATAACATGTAGATTTTAAACTATGTGATTATATTATATTAAAGCAAAGAATCGCTCTCGAACGAGTGATTTACAAGATAATAAAATTGGAAAATTATAAATTTAAAATATGCCTTAATAGCGGCGTCTTACTTTCAATAAAGGGAATAGTTCACTCGGTCAAAGACGATTCTGACACATTATCATAATAAAATAAAAGAAAGCTTTATAAATAGAAAATATTAACCCAAGGATAGAGAGCAAAATGTTGAGTATATTTAAACACGTTAAAGAAATACATAATGAAGTTATGTGAAATATAAGAAAACAATGTTAAATAGCTATAGCATGTTAGTTAGGAATCACAAGAGCTCTTGGGTTAATTTAGGGTTACCTCTGGAGAAGCATTTAGGTAGATTGATGGTCGGCAGGTTTTTATATAATTTAACAGAAAAATCTGGAAATGTTCATATTTTGGCAGCAGCAGCAGTTCCGGGGTCCGTGTGATAAACTTCCGATGGTCTACGGCAGCATATGACCAGTTCGGAGAGAAATAGCCTTCTTGCACACTACTCTGTCATGTCAAGATTTACAAATTAATAGAATAGAACTCAGAATGATTTCTCTTAGAAGCATTAGAATACAAAACTCTAACTAACTGGAGAACAAAAGAAAAACCTCCTTTTTATAGTAGAATTTAACAATAGAACTACCCTGGAGCATTACAAAAATATCGGACTTATCAGCTGTAATTAAATCATTGGAATGTCTAAAGGAATTCAACATTAATTAATTTCTTTTGTTAATTTCCCTGTTGACATTCGAATTACAAACTAGATTTAGTTAAAATTACTTTTATTAATTAAAGAAAACCTTAAGTGGACATCTGCAGTTTTTAGATAAATTTATACAACATTTACTAATTAAACTATTGTCCCTGATTTATTTAAACAGAAATATTTGGAATAACTTATTAAATTAAAGAAAATGATTTTACTTTTTAAATTGCAATATTTGAATCTATTTACTAAACGAATATTTACTAAATGAATTTTATTTTAAATCAAAATATATTATGACGGTAATATATTTGTAAACAGATTCAAACAAAATAACTTTAACAATTTATAATTTTGATATGTTTTAAAATGGATATCCTAGTGTGTGCGCAATTACGACTTATATAACTTACTTTTTAATAAATGTAAATTATGTGAACAAATACATAATTCATAATATTTTATTTTATTTGGGAATAAGTTATATATATAATACGAGCATTGTGCTTGTGGTTTAAAATTAGGCGGGATTTTCGGTATATAAGTGTATTGCAGATACACTACGATAGATTGGGGTTCAAACTAAGGTATGAGGGTAGGAAGTAGGTGAGAAAAGGTGAAATGAAGATCTGCAAAGCATATTTAAAAGCTATATCAAAATATGTTTGTAAATTATTTTAAATAAATATGTTAAAAATATTTTCGTTTTAAAAAAAATGTTAAAAGGTTGTTTTTAATGTAAGATAAAAATAAAAGCTGGTCAAGTAATTAAAAAGATTTTTGATTGTAAACAAGTGTCATTAACGACCACATCTGGAATTCGTAAAAAGTAAAACTAGTTCAAAATTTACTAATTAAAATCTCCTTAGATAAGATTAAGTTATTTTAAAATCTAAATTGGACAATTGTTTGCAACGAAAAACCTTAATTATAATAATAGCTTATGGAATGTTTCTAACATAAGTTATCTAAGATTTTAAAAATGTGGATTATAAATTGAAAATTATTTAATTAAATTCCTGAGTTTAGTGAGACTTGAGGCGATAGATTCCGATAAGGAAAACATATAAATACTCTGTATTTTTTTAACAAGAGATAGACAGCCATATTGTTAGTGAGAATTGCAGCCTTCTTCACAATTGTTAATGTTTAACATGTCCGGCTAAAAGCGGGCATCTTGTTGCTGTTACTCTGTGGGAGAACGGGGTTTCTCTCATCGAAATGCCTAAACCACCATCATGCCGCTAGCAGAGATCAGTCTAACAGAATTGGAAAGATGATGCCGCCCAGTCAAACTAAACCAAACCAACAGCCAAGAACTTGCAGTCCAGATAAATAATACCGGTACCGTTTTATTTTTCAAACCGCAGAGCTCTGTGTAATTCTGTGTAAATGTAAATAATATCTATCTAAGTTAGCTAACTTTTTTTTAAAATAATGATAAAGCTAAATGTAACCAAAACTTAAATCCATTTAATTAATATTTTAAATATGTCAATTGCTATCCAAAATTTCATGTTGTTAAAGTTTAAATAATCTGAGTAATTTATATTTTCCTTTCATTTAAAGTACTTTATAAGTGTTTAGTTTAAAGTTATATCACTGCGGTTGTGTCTATATTTCTTTGCTTATTTTATTTTAAATGCTTATTATATTTTATATGCCAATATTTCGAAACAGTGGGCACTTAATTTCATGTTTTAAGAAGATATTTGAAAATCTTCGTGTAATTTGTTTATAGCGTCAACTTTCTGCGCTGTTTCGAAATCCTATTTTTTTTTTATTTAAATGATTTAATATGTGAAAAGTGGCTCTTTTATAATCAACCAGTTAAAAACTTAACCGTATACTTTTATTTAGAATTAAATTTAGCCTTGATCGTATTTATAAGTATATTTGACATTTAAATTCTTAAGTCCATAGAAATATACTTTTCCTCCTTAAATATTTATTATCTATAAGTAACTTAATAGATCGAACATGTCAAAGTACAGATGTAGTAATATTCCTTTTAGTAGCATTGACATTTATTATCAGGCTACGCAAGAGTTGGTCCCAATTTGATAGAGCTAATATGCTATTAACTCGTATTTCATAGTATGAAATATACTATTCTTTGCTTGACGGATGTGATATTATTTTATAAAATTATTCTCATTTTGCTGCTATATGTAATATACGTATCTCAAGATGGAGCCACGGCGTTGCCAGTCATCTTCTTTTATAGGGTAGAGCAGTAGCGAAGCCTGAGCCAAGGCCAGGTTAGCACGTGAAGTCCCCGCCATTCCTGAACAAAATGTTCCTTTTCACGCAGCATTGCGATCGGTTATAGGGTACCGCGTTTGTCATAAGAACCCTGAAGTTATTTCATCCATCCGCAGAGCGACTTTTCCTATTATTGTTTACCTGTGCCATAGCGCATTGGTAAAATCTTATGCAGCCAACTCTCCCACCTTAACATAACGCTTTCAGCATTCTGAAATTTTCTCTCGAAAGCCATGTTCAATTGATCATTACTTGAGCTGGTTTATGTGCTCGTTATTAAGTCGTATTATATATTTTAGTAAATGAATTCATGATCAAAGTTTAATATAATTATTTATATACCAGCCACAAATGTAATAGGATTTGGCTTATCGAGATTTATAGGCATAACATCGTGATTAATTATGTATCAATTGTAAACAATTCATAAGATGGGCACATGTTAAACCCCTCTATGAAATTTAATGATTACTTATGTAAAGTGATTTTGAATTACCAAATGTTTGCATACATTCTACGCTGAATGCGATTGTAAATAAGTGATATATATATAGATATGAGTTGTAAATAAATATATAATTAATTTAATGTATTTCGCTCTAATTCAATCCAATTCTAATTACTATTTATAGTCGATATATGTGAAAACTATGCATTAAGTTAAATTAGATTAGTGATATATTTTAGTCAATTAAGAACCTCTCTTTTAATTATCAGAGTCTTATTGCTTCTCCGTGACCTATGTCGGCCGTGTGGAAAGAGGTATACTACGTGTAATTTCAAGGTGGTCATTCGTAGGGTCTTGAGTCTTGGAATCCTGGCTTACGAGTTGAAGTGTGGTGGACTCGGGATGTCACAGTCCTAGTCTTGTCAGCTTTGGTCTCTTTTGCTTGGATTCTGAATTCTGTTACGCGAATATACAAACTTGACTGTTACATAGTATTTTTTTTTTTTTCACCGGGTTCATACCTCTAAACTCACTATCAGAAAAATATTTGCATGCTCTTTTCATTGAAAGAAAAACCTTATCCTTAATCAAGGTCCTTAACACATTCTATTCTCTATACATTAAATACATGTGTATATTTCGAATAAATCAGTCATTAGTTTTACAAAATAATAAAGAATATTTTACAAACATAATAAGAAAAAGAGTTGGGCTTATATACACAAAAACAAGATGACTGCAGATTTATTTAACATTATAATAATCAGCATTAAGCTAATGTACATGCACTTTGTGGATTTTAACAATAAATGAATACTCTCATTTTTCAAATACAAGATAAAGTCGTTGTGAAAGAATAGAATGAATCACCTATTCTTTCAACCCAAATGTTTAGGTATGGGCAAATCTTAAGTATCTGAAAATGAGAGCATTTAAGTATGGGAAAATCTTAAGTATCTGAAAATGAGAGCGTGAAGATATTAACCATCACTTTAAATTCAGACATAGTAAAAGTAATTTAAAATGATTGTTAATATCTTCACGCTCTCATTTCCAGTACTTAAGATTTTCCCATACTTAAGCGTTTGGGTTGAAAGAATAGGTGGATTAATTCTATTCTTACACAAAGACTTTATCTTGTATTTGAAAAATGAGAGTATTCATTTATTGTTAAAGTCCACAAATCGCATGTGGATTAGCTTAATGCTGATTATTATTACAGTTTAAAACATCCTGCTATATAAAATAAACATCTTATTAACATTATAATATTTTTTTAATATTTCTTTGCTCAATTCTTTATTTTCTTAATCTCCATGTTTGGCCCTTTTTGCATTTCTCGTTTGTATACTTCATTTTAATAAACGGAGCAACTTTTGAGAAACAGGAGCACAGTTCTGTCTGAACATCAGGGCAAACTAGACCTTACATTATCTTCAGACTGTTACCTGTTGAGAGCTTACATTTCAGTAATCCTTGAATGATATGTTGTTGAAAGTCATTTCCAAAAAAAAGTTTTCTATCCTATGCAGAATATTACCAGCATCAAATAGTACTTTTAGTTATATAATTTTTTTATATGGATAGTATTACCAGCTACAATTTTCTGTAATTAAATCTGATTTTCTTTTTTAATTTGGGCTGGGTTTTATGTGGAACTACAATTGTATGCATTCTGTAGCAGTATGGCAGAATGAGTGAAGATGATTTTATCTCATCAAATGGAAGAATCTAAATGATGAAATAATGACTTTCCTAGTTAATTTCTTTTTATAGTTCTCTGATGTTTGATATACCCCCCCCCCCGTACATCAAGCTTATCTAAAAAAAATTTTCGTTATAGGTAGTTTTTTCTGTTTTCGTAGAACTAATCCCGTAATTACAAAATCCTTAATTAAGAATAATTAATTGTGTCAAGCATTGGTGGTCGAAAGGTCAGCGACGGCTGCTTTACAAGCAGTTGTCCCGGGTTAGCGGGTTCGCTTCCCGGCTGATGCTATGACACATGAGAGAGAGAGAGAGAGAAAAAGTATAATTAATTATGTTTTTATTTTTTTCCAAACAGGTACATATTCTTTGATTTATTGATAAGTTTTCAATTTTGTATTTTATATTTAATTTTCGTAAGTATAGAAATATTTTTTTCTCTTTTATTCAAAACGTTTTTTTTTTAAATAAATGTAAACCCATGCAGGATCCCCTAGGATTTTAATAAACTTATATATTATATATCTACATATAACAATTGCGTGTTTATGAATTTTACATAATTTTTTTATATACATTTTATTTATTTTGAAATCAATATATTTGTCTCAAAATTTAGTAAATACTAACTAACCATGAGTAATCGTCATTAATAGGGTAGCTTTTGGACTGATTATAAGTTCTCAAATTCTGCAGAGATTTTTGTTATTTCAAGAAAGTCCGTTATTGGATATAAGCTCATGTCATCATAATATATACTGTATATGTATTGAAGATTTTTGGGTTTATCAATTCTTCCTTATCTAAACTCCACCATATCGTAGTTAGATAAACTTTTTTTTTACTAGACATATATTTTGAGAACAATCTTCACTCTTCAGGTCAGCTAGAGGTATCAATCATCTTAATGTCCGTATGCCACATCCATAGTGTCAGCTTGATAATTTTCAGTTTGTTACTCTCGTACGAGGTGGGGACTGGTTTTTATCTATTTTTAACATTCTGTAGAAAGGATGAATGATCACTGCCTTTCTAAATGTATACTTTTTATTTTATCAGCGCATCTTTTAAGTCATTTGTGCTCTATCAGTCATCAAAGCACTTGAATATATATACCTCCCGTAATAATAGTATGATGAATTAGTCATATTTTTTTCCACTGCATGATTAGTATTGAATTTATTATTTTTTAATTTTATGAAATAAAACATTCTATTTATAGGTACACACAACATAAGTATATATAAAATAAGCGCGCACACATATTTTTTTCCCATATGTCGTAGCATCGGCCGGGAAGCGCAAACAACCGCTTGCTTGCAAGGCGGCTGCGCTGATCTCTCAGCTAACAACGCTTGACAGCGCGCGTACACACATTGTTAAACAAATATATATATCATCTTAAAATAAATTTTAACACACTTGCATTATTTATTACTAAATGTATAGATATCTTCGTAGTTAATATACGTTTATAAAGTAAAATTTAATTTCACTCTAAATTTTTAAATAATAGGAGTGCCATAGTCTGCACCCAACGTAAAATGTGGGACACTACTTCAGATTTTCGTATGTGTAAAGCAAAAAAATAAAATTGCATTTTCAGAAATAGTAAGGAAATGGAAAATTTCTTCGTTTTAAGAAAAGTCCAAAACAAAAAGTATTTCTATGTCCCAATCATTTATCATTCTCTACTGTTTAGATTTCAAAATAAAGTTTGCAAACATATCTGACTTATTAAATATTAAACAATCTATGTGGTGGTGTTGTAGCATATGAATAATTTATTATTTGTAGATTTAAGAAGCTACATTTATTGTGATTTTATTTCTGACATTATCTTGAGTATTTATTTAAGAATATAGAAATATATATATATTGTAACTGATTGAATTGAAACGCTGCTGTATTCCATTTAAATTGAAGAAAGAAGGCCCCAAACGTTCGTTGGTGCCATTTTGTAACTGATGGAATTTGATGAATGCTGGTGATGGGTAGAATTATTAATCTGATCTGATGAAAAATCTAAAATTTAATTTAATTTTGATCTGGTCTAGCTCAGCCGGTCGCCATTATATAATAAACCATCACAAAGCACAAATAATCTCTCTTAAAGTCGAATTTGTTTAAGCTATAAGCGAAACGAAAGAATAATGAGATTATCTGCTCCAGACATCAACAAATCCATCACAATTACAACATAAACTGCACTGAGCAGTGAAACCGTCTACTATTGCCCTAGACAATAATATATGATTAGGTTAACTACTTGGTTATCAATCTAATGAAAATCAAATCCAATCAATAACTAAAACAGATTCCAATATATATTTTATTAGCCTATTATTATTGTAGTAATTTAAATCTACTTCATTATTTAAAGATGCTGCATTTTATCTTAACGGATAAGCTTCTAAATACCTATAATTGTATTTTACAACATTTAAATATAGACACTATTTAAATATCAAAACAAAATAATACTTGACTCAAATATATATCTAGTTTAATAAACGCTAAATAGAAAGTATAAACATTCGTTTCAATAAGCGATACACAATTCTTCTACTCCAATATTTAATTAATAATTTTCTATTGAAATCAACTAGTTTTTATATCATTTTATAAACACTTTGAAAACCTATGCACTCCTTTAAAAGTTAAACAAATTAATCTGTGTCTAGTTTAATAAGAACTATAAAGTAATGTACAAATAATTTATTCATATCTTCCAATAAAGTGATACTTAATTATTGCTTCCTTTATGTGTTAAAATAGAATACTCCACGAAAACTTATTAGCTATTTTCTATGTTTATAATGTCCAATCATATTATATAAAAGATGTTAAGTTTCCATTGGATGTCCATCGACCTATAATAATAAATATCATATATTTAAACCTTCAAATAAATGAATATAAAATTGGTTGACAATAATTAAAATATATGATTATAATTTAGATTTATCCCAATTTAAAGATAATATTCAAGTAAACTATTCAACAAAGTTTGTACTCTTTATTCTAGAGAAATTGTAAAAATATCTGAGACTAATTATTCTGAACCAATAATAAAGTACGATCCATTTAGATTTTTATGACGGAATCAGACAAACATAGAAATGATTGACTTTGTAATATTAACTAAGATAAATTATAATATATATAATATTCGAATGCAAATATAAATATAAATTCATATGGGAATAAAATAAAATGCTAATATGCAAAACATACCATATCATATTCTAGCTCACTTACCAAGCTGAGTTTGAACCTTGTCATTTAAATAGCTACATCATCTCATGCAATCCAAATAATAAAAAGAAAATTAAGGGAGTCTTGAAATTTGAATTACTCAATTTATTTGAGCATATGAAAGAAAATTGACAAGATTAATAACAAAATACATAGGAAATTAATTTATATTTCAGATTGATTGAATAAATAAAAATGATAAAATTACTGTGTGTATCTCTAAAATGTGTTGCGAGAACAATAACGACATATAAAAAAAATGAATGAATGAATGAATGGAGAGACTTTTGGATAACTTACTAAAAATATATATATATATAACAGATACCAAAGATATGAAATAGGATGAGATCGAAATCTATTTGTTTATCAAAATAATAACTGATAAATGAATATGAAATAATACGATATATTTGAATCTCTCCGATCATTTTCATTTAATAAATTATATTACTCTTAAAGATAATTTAAATAAAATACAAATCATCCTTTTTAAATACATGAAAAAAATCATACCATATATAATAGTCTGTCCGTTTTCACTATTTATTTGTCCATTGCAATTTACTTATCCTCAGCTTCTATGAATGACGCAAAGAGAAGCTTATTTCTCAGAAAAAAATAAGTCAAACTTTATAATGCTTCACTATTAGTCCCTTTTTTTTTCCAGAGAGGAGAGTGCAATTTAATTAGCCTTTTTATGATGCAAATTAATCCAGTTGATCCTGAGTGTTTCTTAGCTTGTGACACGATATTTATCCAAATCCAACGGTGGTTATACGCCAAACTTTAAACCAGAAATATCTTTGTTTTTAAAACTAAAATAGCTGACTTTATATAAAGCATTTTTTTTTCATAGGTTTCTTTTTTTTTTTTTACATTTTTTTTTTACACTTTGTTGCCTTTCCCTTGGAAATCCTTCGCAACTGCCCTTCAAATGATTGAACGGGCAGATAATTGAAGTTTATTTTTTCATGTTTTATGGTTTAACAGTTTAAAAAAAATATTGAAGAACTTTTATTTATAAGAACATAGAATATACGTCCGTGATCATGGCAATCGCAAAAAGATGATAGCTTACTCTTCTAGTCTTTTGTGGCTTTTTTATAGGTTCTCTTTCTGACATTCTGGTATCATAACAACCACTGAATACTACTCAAATAAAGCTAAAACCAAACAAAATTTTTACAGCAGTTTTCGCGCGGTTTGTAATGTAAGTTTGGGGGAAAAGATACATGGAAATTAAATCCAAATTCGATTAGATTTTTCCTATTATTTGTAAACCAAAATACAAAATTGATGTTACAACCTTTATTCACTTTATAAACAAAAATAATTTACACATATATATATATATATATTTTAATAATAATATTTTTTTAAATTAATTTATAAACAAATATATATAACACAAAAACATTGAATTATATGTAATAATGTTACTATGGTGACTGCATTAATATACATGAAATATGTAAAATAATATCGATCCTATTTAAGTAAACTTTTAGATCATACTAAATTGTTTTCAAAATTTATTTATTTACCTATATGTTTTTCCTGAGTTTGATTATAGCGAATTTATTATTTTAAAGCTAGAATCAACAGTAAACAATTCTATTTAAAAGCTTTAGGTTGCCATGGTGATCAATTTAAATCTATATTTCCAAGATCTTCCATTATCTATCTATCAAGCACAAGAAAAATCAAACAAGATCAACAAACTTCTTTATTTTTTTTTAAATACCTTGATCATTAATCTGAATATTCACAATATATAAATTAATATATATTGTGGGATTTAAAAATTGCTGATATAATAGATGTCTAAATTAATATATATTAATCTATTTCTCTAATATTTTCAATTTTATTATTTTTAATGGTAAATATACATTTGCAATAAGTTTTAATAATCTAAATATCAATTTTGAAAATCAGAGTTGGCCTCGTCATCACCATCATCAACCATTATCAATCCACTGCAGGATGAAGGTCTCTCCAAGTTCAATCCATCTTCTCCGATCTTTAGCTTCTTTTCTCCACACCACCCCTGCACATTTTTTTTATTTCATCCATCCATCTCACATGTGGTCTCTTTCTGGGTCTCTTACAGTCTCTTGGAATCCAGTTTAAGATTTCAGTTGTCCATCTATTATCATCTCTTCTAAAAATATGTCCAGCCTAACTCCACTTCAGTCTTTTAATTTTTTCAATTAGGTCAGTAACATCTGTTTGTTCTCTTACCCATATATTTAATAGCCTTACACTCTCAAATCAAAATGCTGTAGATTCTCCTATATAATTAAAAAGTAGGTTGAAGATAAGAGTAGCCACTCTTGTCTTTTAAATAAATCTTGTGTTTGTATTTGTAGAGATCCTTACTGTTGTTTTTTAGGCGCATGATCTTAATATATATTACTTTATGTAACGAGTATGCACTTTACAAATTTAATTATTACCCATATATTGTGTTTTCAATCTCTTTTCATTACTCCCAACATGCATCTCTCTACCATGCTTTGAGTGGTCTGAAGTCTCTGTATTGCTCTTCTATTAAGTGTCCAAGTCTCAGATCCATAAGTAAGAACTGGTAAAACACATTTATTAAAAACCTTCTTTTTCAAACACATAGGCATATTTCCTTTTAGTATCAAGTTATTTCTACCAAAGTTTAATTTATGATTAATTTCATTCATTATGTTTCCATCTGTATTAATAATCTGACCAAGGTATTTGTAACTGTTAACTTCTTCTAACTCATAATCAATCTTTATTTTCATATATTAAGAAAATCCATTAAACGTTACTTTAGTCTTTTTAACATTTATCTTTAGTCCTACTTTCATTTAATAACTCCTGCAACATTTCCTGCATCTGCAAAATCTAAATGACTTAAATAATCTCAATTTACTTTCACTCCTTTAGCTTCCCATTTTAATCCACAAAATACTTCTTGCAGCACTACTGTAAAAAGTTTTGGAGATATGGAGTCACCTTGTCTTACACTTTTCTCAATGTTGACTTTCCCAGTATCATTATATAATCTAATTGTTGCTGTTGCATTTTTATAAATATTCTTTAAAATATGACAATATCCTGGATCTATACCTTGATGATCCAATGCTTTAATCACTGAAGAAATGTTTATAGAATCAAATGCCTTTTCGTAATCTACAAATCCAAAACATAATGACAACTCATATTCATTGGTTTTTCTATACCTTCTCTCAATACCTGGATATGATCTACTGTACTAAAACCACTTTTAAATCCAGCTTGTTCTCTTGGTTGGTGGAAATCGAATGTTCTCTGTCGATGAGTTGTAATTATCTTGGTAAAAATTTTGTATAAAACTGATAGAAGCTTGATAGGTCTGTAATTTCTAATATCTTCCTTCTAATATCACCTTTTTTAAATATTAATATTAATACTGCATTCTTCCAATCATCTGGTACATCTTTATCATTTAGACATTTGGTATATAACTTTGCTAAAAAAAATTCTATTTCTTCACCTGCTTTTTTTAATATATCAATTATAATTCCATCATTACCTGGAGCTTTTCCTTTCTTCATGCATTTAATTGCATGTTTCACTTTTTCATTTAAAATTCTGGGCAATTCAGAATATGTAATAGATATAGAAGGTACTTGTTCTTTATTACTATATAATTCTTGATAGAAGTCTTCTACCCATTTCATGATATCATCTTTCTTTTTAGTAATAATTCCATCTTTTTTCTTATTGCAGATATAAATTTCCTACCAATACCAAAATGTTGTTTTACACACTTGAGACTTTTATTCTTTTTTACAGCTTTCCTTGCTAGTTCACAGTTATACTTTTTTATATCATTTTTAACTCTTTCCGCACCATTTTACAAAATTCGAGATATTCAATCCTTTTTAATGCATCATTTTTGTATATCTTCATATTCCTTCTATTCTTCATAAATTCTCTAGTCTCAGTAGAAATTTTATTGGTCAATTGCTTTCAGTTTTAAAAGTGTATCAGTTATTTTCATATTAATTTCATTCAAATCTGAATCATGCTCAAAATCTACTAATACTTGAAACCAATTTGTAAGTTCTAATTTAAATTCATTAGAATGTTTCTGAAGATTAGGAAAATCAACTGTAAATATTGTTTTTTTTTAATAATTTTTGTCTCTCTAGTTTTGCATTAACACGTATCATACATCTTACTAATCGATGATCACTTCCTGTGTTAAATTTATTAAGAACATTACAATCTAATATGTATTTTCTGTTAGTCAAAATATAATCCAATTCTGCTGTACCTTCATTTGGATGCTTCCATGTCCATTTCCTTTTAACATATTTATCAAAAAAAGAAATCATAATATAAAGTTTTTCTTTTTCTGCAAACTCCACAAGTCTACGTCCTCTCTCATTTCTATTACCATAACCAAAATTACCTACAGCACTTTCATCTTTCATTTGTTTACCAATTCTAGCATTAAAGTCTCCCATAACAAATTTTAAAACATTGTTTACTCTGATCAAAAGCCTTTTGTACATTCATATAAAAATCTTCTAGTAGCATAATGTAAATCGAGAAAAATGGCAAATACAATGGCCATTTAAGCATTATATCTCGCCATATTATGATCTAGCTAAATTGGTAACTAATCACAAAGCTTGAATAAAAAAAGTAAGTCTAATATTACCACAGATTCTTAGAATCAATCATTGTTATTTATAATTTCTTATTGTAGCCTATACAGTGCTCAGAATAATTATTTCCAATGGCATTAAACATTATCATAATTTGATTTCAGATATGATAATCACATCAATCGTAATTTGGTTATACAACAATCTCCAAAACAACTTAAATTGAATTACGTCATGGTAAGTTAGTCAATGGTTAAAATAGTAAAAATACATTATTTTACTGATTACAGCATTGTATGTAATTTACTAAGGCAATAAAGTAAATTATTCAAGGTTTAATTAGGTTTATAAATGTAGATGGTAGCAATCAACCACTAAGCTATCAACAATCTCAACCTGTAGTCAAGGCAACCTCCTTTAACAACATTACAATTAAACACCACCATAATTTAATTTTAGTTACATTTAAATTTTGTTGTGTAAAGTCAATGTTTCAATTGTCCAACAATCTTTTGCAAGTCAATTATTGGTGGCCTAGTGATCAGCATAGCTGCCTTCCAAGCAGTTGTCCTGGGTTCGCTTCCCGGCTGATGCTTTGACATATTAAAAAAACAATCTTTTTCAAAGACTTATATATAAGTAAATAAGCATTTATTTTTATATAACGCTATGCATACAATTGTATACATTCAAAGATCAACCTCTCAAGCTAATTGTGCATGCGTCTTCTGCGAGTGTTAAATAATAAATGAATCCTTCACTCTACAATACAAGATATAGTATTTATGCAGGAATAAAAGGAATCCTCTTACTCCTACAGCTCAAATTATTTTATATGAGCAAATCTGAAGTACTGTTGAATAAAGCGTGAGAGTAGAATTCTCACTTTAAATTACTATCTACAATGTTGTAATGAATGTTTGTAGATAGTAATTTAAAGTGAGAATTCTACTTTCACGCTTTACTCAACAGTACTTCAGATTTGCTCATATAAAAGAATTTGAGTTGTAGGAATAAGAGGATTCCTTTTATTCCTGCATAAATACTATATCTTGTATTGTAGAGTGAAGTATTCATTTGTTATTTAACACTCGCAGAAGACGCATGCACAATTAGCTTGAGAGGCTGATCTTTGAATGTATAAAGACTTATATAGAAAAAATACATTTATATTTTTAAAAATATATTTATTTTAAACATACATATGTAGAAAACATATATTTTCATTATAATTCAAATCTGAAATAATTAACTTAAAATTATTATATACACCTGGGTCTCTTTTTACGCGGACTTATTTAACAAGATTTTGAAGTTACGCGATTCATGTTTCACCGGAAGTCGAACTCTGATAATGCGCTATTACTTTAAATCATAAATGTTGCGTATATTGAAAGTAATAGCACATTATTGGAATTCGACTTTCATCTTAGTAATTTCAATATTTTCAGTGCTTTATAATAGTAAGATTTTATGCAATAATGAAATTAAAATCATGATTTCCACATTTTATGTATACACACATTAAATTTTACAAGATTATAATGTAAATTTGTTCAAACATTGTGCGTGTTAATTTTGCATTTTAAATCACATTCTGTTTTTGCTGTTTAAAAAAGAACGTAATCAATTATTAATCATTTAGTGTCCACACATTTATTTTTAAAAGGTGAGTTATTTATAGCAGTGGGCACAATTAAATTTGGCAATTAAAAATTAAAATCTGATTTTTAATTGTAATTAACAATTTAAAAATTACTTACAGCGACTTGAAATTAATGTGATGTAAAACGAAATTTGATTTTTAAACGGAATTGAAAATTAAAAAATTAAAGACAAAAATAAGAATTTAATTTTTAGTTGTTAAGTTTTAATTAAATTTTTCCCAGCAGTGGTGAATAAATGTCTTTTTATTATCATAAGTCTAAGTTCATAAACAATTAATAAAATCATCGTCTCAAAAATTAATTACTAATTACGTTGTCAACAGAAATCCATTAACACAACATGAGAGTGAACTTGGCGCTAGTTGTATTTCTTCTTGTGAGAATCTGATTTTTTACCAGTTTGCAAACGAATGTGTTTTTCGGCAAATAGCGATAATAATTAAAATGTGTATAAAAAAATGTAAATTACTGTACTGTAAATTATGCATAAAAATATATTATTGTGAATAAAATTAAATATTATAGATAAAAAAGGTTTGTCTTGTATTAATTTTTTTCAAATTTGAAATTTTTTATTAGTCATATTTTATTTCCTTATTTTTTTTTTTGCGCGAATTTTAAAGTAATTTTACGTTGGTGCTTTGCTTTTACACGAATTTTGAAAAATCACAGACCGCCTCCCCCCTTTTTCGATGTAAGTTGCGTCTATTTTTGCGCGATTTTGTTTGCGCGTTTTCTGAGGAACCTATCTATCGCGTAAAATGAGACCCAGGTGTATAATTATTTTAATTTTATTTGGCAAAATTTTTTTAATGTCCATGATTGGAAAGGTTTTTATTATTTTCCTCATATGAAATATTTCTTTTTAGATAGAGCTGAGTATACTTTCGATATAGTTTACCAGAACCATAGCTCTCACTGATTGGCTAAGTGCTGCCCTCTATATTAATATTGAGGAATAATTATATATTCATGATTCTTTAAATTAGTTTTTTTATCATTTGATCAAAAGTTTAATACACTTTCTTGTGAATGACAATAGTGGTTGACAATAAATCATGCGTCCTTCACTTTTCTCTTCCTATTGTCTCATTTCATGCAACTAGATTTTTATATATCATCTATAGAATTTTTTTTATAAACTTGCAAGTAGCAATGTGCGATGGAAAAAATCATATGTTTTTGTAAATGAATGATGTCATTAGCAACCTGGAAACCAGTTGAGATCCTATCAACCATAGCAGTGCAATTTCTATTTCATTTCACTTACAATATCAATTTGATATTAAAGCCAGAAAGTAATTTTATTGATAATTTAATTAAAAATTAATGTTAACAAACAAGACAGAGCTTTTAATTAAATTTATTTTTTAATAACCTTGTTTTCAAATAACATTTAAATATATAATTAAAACTACCCAAATCTTTAATAATATAACAAAATTGGTAATTGATTAAAACATATACCTTGTAACCTACATCAAGCCAATATAAATAGGCTTTTTGTTAAATTATTGCTAAAATTATATTTCACCATTAATATCAAAGTGGACATTGTCATTGAGATTATATAGAAATTGTTTTGTTATTCTATGGGATCTAAATTAGTCCGGTATGTTCAGCAGTGATTGGTTGAAATTTTGATCTATAAACTTCCCTTGAAACTTTATTTAAAATTATTACAGATTTATAAGGTCATACAATTAATCTATTCATTCAGTATATTGAATGTTTACTATAGTAAATACAAAGGTTTGAACTTAGGATTTTCAGTCTACATTCATCCTCCACTTCATTTCAAACAACCGATACACATGACCACACATGTGAAAAAGATAAATGATCACCAATATACATATTCGTGTTGAACCAGCACTTATCAGTTTGACCAGATCACAATCTCCCACACCTATATACAATCCGTGCTTGACATAATGTCGACATGAATATGACCACAATATCAAATCTACCAAGGGCTTTGAGCATTCCATCATTGGTTTTTCAATGAAATGGACAGTTGACTCGTTGGAAGGGTAAGAAAATTGAAACCTATTCATTAAAGTTTAAAGAATTGCTGTATTAATATAAGCCAAACACTGATTGTGTATATTTGTGGGAGATTATGATTTGACCCAACTGATGAGTGCTGTTTCAGTATGAAATACATATATTGGGGATCTTTTTTTTTTTCACATGTGTTGTCATGTGTATCAGTTGTTTGAGATGTGGTGGAGGATGAATATGGCTTGAAAATTCTAAGTTCAAAGATATACGATATATATAATAATCATTTGACAAAAAGAAGAAATGTTACGATATTAATATATTTAAAAAAATTATAAACCACATATATATAAGGGGTAACAATTTTATTTTTGGAGGGGGTGTATTGTTTTCCTCCCTAATTTTAAAAAAACCTCTCGGGGTTTTTTATATTTGAATATTTTAACTAAGGGGTGTAAAATTTGATGGAGAGAGTGGGGTGTGTGGGTTTTTAAAAGGGGAGAAATATGGGGGGGGGGGTGTTGGGGTGAAAAGAGGGTGTTGGAATTTTGGGAATATTAATAAAAAATTTTTTATTTAACACCTTTGTGGGGTTTTGGTGGGGGGGTGGGTGGGGGGGGGGGGGGGGGGGGGGAAAGGGGCAAAAAAAAAAAATTACAGTATGGGACAACAGATGATTAAGGGTGTGATTGATAGCTGAAGAAAAACAGGCTAATTTTAAGTAAAGAATCAGGCATGAGAAAGATTTCTGAAACTTTATGCCTTGGATGTTAACAGATGGACAAAAGCAGCATTGGTTTGATGTTAAATTTGATCTTTCTTTAAATACCCATCTTCTTCTGAGAGTAATTATGGCTGATGAAACTTTGTATTTCCAGTATGACCCAGAAACAAAATGTCAGAGCATGCAACGAAAATCCCTGGATTCACCACTCTAAAAAGCCATACATGTCATGTCCACTGTTTAAGGCCATGCAGGTGTGTTTTTTTGATCACAAGGGAATAATCCCCCAAGAATTTATTGAACAGGTACAAGCACTCAACCAACAATGTTATTTAAAAGTAACAGATTACAAGATTCTGTTTGAAGAAAAATACTTGAATTGTGGTCTAATAAGTGGATCATTTATCATGCCAATGCGCCAAGTTATAGTGCACTCATTGTGAGAGACTTTATGGACAAAAAATCGATTACATAACTAGACGATCCTGCCTTGGTTATTTCCAAAATTAAGGATGAAGATTTTCGGCTACAACTGATATCCAAAAGAATGTGAGGCAACTGCTCAATGGTATTCCTGAAAATGAGTTCCAGGTGTGCTTCCAGAAATGGGAATGCCATTTTAATCAGTGTATAGATACATAAGGGGACTACTTTGAAAGCAACAATAATCAGTAGTTTACACTTCCACATGTATATTTTATAAAGGTGCATTCTGAGAATTAAATTGTCACATCTCATACTTATATATGAAACATTAATTACATTTCATTATTAACGTAAAGTTAGAGAATCTTACTTCATTGCGGCTGACCCATCGGCAATCAACAGAAGAGAGGCCTGCTATTCCCTATCTCGTAAATGGTCCACGTAACATCTGCATATAAATTTGCATAGTTTTACAGTTATTAATAGAATAACTCGCCATGAATATGGGACTGTAGACTGTCCCGAAAGCGCTTGGCAGTAAAAATTTTGACAATTTATTAATAGCTTCATTAACTGTGCACAGAGCACATATATATATTAATTTATTTAAGCGTTAATGAAGTAAAATCTTAACTATTATATTAAAATAATATTAACATTGTTGTAATTTTTTAATCTATTTATGTTTTTTAATTTTTATTATAATTTTTTTTTTATTACAATTTTAAAGTTTTTACAAGTACCACAAACTATTAATTTATTATAAAACTTTGAATTCATTTTTCATACTTACACTTGATTTTAATCTTTTTAATTACTATTGATTGTTATTTTTATTAAATATAATCTACTGTTACTGTCTTTAAAAAGTAGACTATTTTCTTTTTGATATTAATTGGCGATTTTTTAAAATTTATTATATCTACGCTATAGGCCTTGTTTCTATAGAATCCGTAGTTTCTTCCACATAGTTATTAGACTTATTATTTTTGTGACATTATGTATACTTTCTTTCATGATACTGTTTATAGCATTTTAAATATTATTACCATGCACAATAGGGTTAAAATTTCTATCATGTTTTTTCTTTTTTTTAATACCCAATTTTAAATTCTATATCCTTATGTGTTTTATTTATTTTTATTATAATTTTATTAGATAAGTTTTGATTATTTTTTATATCTATTTAATTTGTTTTTGGCATAACTTATTATTCAGGTAACCAAATATTACCATTAAAATAATTCTATCTTCTGTTTTTCAATCAACATATAATATTTGAATTAAACTACTAAATAACAAATGATTGCCATTTCTTAACTACAAAACTACTTAACTACAAAACTATGATTCTGAAATTGAAAAGACAATATTTTCAATCCAAGTTCATTAGCTTACATAGTCATATAGGTCTGAACTCAGTTCAGTGTCCGTACATTTTGGTGTCTTTGGTTCTTTAATAATCATAGCTACCACTATCCTATTAGGCAGGATTGGTATTAAACCACTAAACATTACACAATCACCATTTCTTACGTTTGCTCATAACTGTTATTATAACAGGCAAAACTCTCCATACAGTAGTGCCATTCATAGAGTTTTGCCTGTTTTAATATTTGAATATTTTATTTTTAATAAAAATTTGTAAATTTAATTTATTGTCTTCGTATGACTCTCAATAAAAAAAAAAAAGGTGTGGATATTGGTTCAACATTGTTACAAATCGACACAAAATCTGTTATACATGATTTTATAATATATTATATGAGTTTTTCGTATACATTGTGATGATCTGCTAAGTAGCAGGTATTATGAAGTCAAATAACTCTGTGGGAAAAGATACCATAGTTGAGCAATAAGACCATTTTTATATAGCAACAGCTTATGATTGATTTTTGTCAATCTTGACCAAAGATTGTTATACTATCTTGTGTTTACATTCATATGAAGCACTTTAATAATAACGTGGATATTTTATTCGGGAGGTCATATGATGTTTGAACACTCAATCGATGGATGTGCGCTCATTTTCATTCAATTTGAAATTTTTGAAATTTTATGAATTTTTTTTTTTTACTATAAGAAAGAATTTATCTGAAATCTTTGGGTTCAAATCACTTAAGGTTTATGTAAAGGAACAATAATAACCACATTATTTTTTCAACATTATTGCTTTCTGACGCCTTTTTGATTATAGTGTCTAAGACGGTTGTCTCTCTGTGTCTCATCTCAATTCTTTACTTAAAGGGTTAATGAAGGAAAAATTGACAGTTGTACAATTTTTAAACTCCTTGAAGTGTTTTATTTTAAATCATTTTAAATTTCACTTAAAAGTCTCGTCTTTTATTATATGTTTTCACTGCTTTCAAATTCGTATTCTTCTGTTATTAAATAATATACTGGAAAATAGAGTTTCAAATAAAGGTCGTAGGCCACTCTGCGTATTTCATTTAAACATGTTTATCGGAATCTTATAGCTGTCACTTATAAGTAGTTATTTTTGAAGTCATCATCAAAATAAACCATTATCTGATTTTATAGCAATAATCTTTAAAGGTTGATTTAGCATTTCAGTTTTCTTCTTTCAGAATGAGATTTTCGAATGTTGGTTGCTTAAGAGGTGGGGGAGGGAGATCATAGTTAAAAGAAAAGTTAGTTGCAAAAGAAAGTAGAAAGCTCGCGATATTCACCCTTTACTCTTCTATCATAAAGCGTCGATTTAAATCTAAAGATTTAACATTTAAATATTTGCCTAGGATTTATTTCGTTTTTCAAGTTTTTCTTTTTTAATAAAGAAAATTTTTTCTGAAAAGAAGGGAAAAGATCCATTACTTTTCTGTTTATTGTTTTTTTTTTTTTTAAGGCTGAGGAGAAAGCAGATGAATTTAAATTGATTTATTTAGAAAATGCGTTGTTTTAAATAAGTTTCTTTGCAATCGTTTAATTGCGTTGTTTCTAATAGCATTTCTGCTATCGTCAGCTATGCTTAAGTTCCTTGCCCCTCCGGGGTGAGGGGGCGCTGATTGATTGTGAGAAAGGTAATGTGGTATGCAAAAGATTTGGATAAAGAAATTATAACAGTATATTTGTACAAAAGATGGGATGATTGTGTTAAGAGGATTATTGAATGCTATAGTAGTAAGGAATGGGATAAAAGAATAAATTTATTAATAAAGACTAGGGAGTTAGAGAGATGGAGAAATAGTATGGAGAGTAAAAAGAGTTTAAATATATATATATAGAAATAAACAGAATATTAGGTGTGAGTTAATATATGATAATAGTAAGGAAAGTAGTTATTGTTTAAGGCTCGAACGGGATCTTTAGCTACAAAAGGATATACATGTAAATGGAAAAATATGGGTGATTTATTTTGTAAATTATGTAAGGAAGGAATTGAAAATATTAGGCATTTGTTAATTGAATGTAAATTTTTGAAAACAGAAAGGGTACATGTAATGAAGTTGTGGAAAAATAAATATGAAAAGAGTGATTATACAGAAAGTGAATTATTGGTTTTTATAAACAAAGGCAAAACTCCCCATACAGTAGTGCCACCCTGTGCCAAACAGAGTAATCAATGGATGCCAGAAGGCTTGTGCATAAAATCCCTATCTAGTGCCTACTCATCCAATATCCCCAGACTAGTTTCTGGCTTGTGGTCATCATCAGTGAGGAGCCTTGGATCTGAGAGCACTGCACCTAGATCTTAGGATCTAATGCAACCCTCCAGCAGCCACCTTTTAACTCTACTTTACTACAAAACTATGAGAATGAAATTGAAAACATTGTTAATATCTTCAATCTAAGCTCAATAGCTTATATAGTCATATGGGTCTGAACTCAATTCAGCACCCATATATTTTGATGTCTTTGGCTCTAAAACAACCATAGCCACCACTATCCTATTAGGCAGGATTGGTGTTAAACCATCAAACATCACATGATCACCATCTCTATACTAGCACATAATTTGTTGTAAACAAAGGCATAACTCCCCATACAGTAGTGCCACCCTGTGCCAAACAGAGTAATCAATGGATGCCAGAAGGCTTGTGCATAAAATCCCTATCTAGTGCCTACTCATACAATATCCCCAGACTAGTTTCTGGCTTGTGGCCATCATCAGTGAGGAGCGTTGGATCTGAGAGCACTGCACCTAGATCTTAGGATCTAATGCAACCCTCCAGCAGCCACCTTTTAACTCTACTTTACTACAAAACTATGAGAATGAAATTGAAAACATTGTTAATATCTTCAATCTAAGCTCAATAGCTTATATAGTTATATGGGTCTGAACTCAATTCAGCACCCATATATTTTGGTGTCTTTGGCTCTAAAACAACCATAGCCACCACTATCCTATTAGGCAGGATTGGTGTTAAACCATCAAACATCACATGATCACCATCTCTATACTAGCACATAATTTGTTGTAAACAAAGGCAAAACTCCCCATACAGTAGTGCCACCCTGTGCCAGTATAGAGATGGTGATCATGTGATGTTTGATGGTTTAACACCAATCCTGCCTAATAGGATAGTGGTGGCTATGGTTGTTTTAGAGCCAAAGACACCAAAATGTATGGGTGCTGAATTGAGTTCAGACCCATATGACTATATAAGCTATTGAGCTTAGATTGAAGATATTAACAATGTTTTCAATTTCATTCTCATAGTTTTGTAGTAAAGTAGAGTTAAAAGGTGGCTGCTGGAGGGTTGCATTAGATCCTAAGATCTAGGTGCAGTGCTCTCAGATCCAAGGCTCCTCACTGATGATGGCCACAAGCCAGAAACTAGTCTGGGGATATTGGATGAGTAGGCACTAGATAGGGATTTTATGCACAAGCCTTCTGGCATCCATTGATTACTCTGTTTGGCACAGGATGGCACTACTGTATGGGGAGTTTTGCCTTTGTTTACAACAAATTATGTGCTAGTATAGAGATGGTGATCATGTGATGTTTATTGGTTTTTATGCTGGATTTGGGAAAAGATAAGGGGGATTTAGATATAAAGGTTATAGAGTTGACAAAGATTATGTTGTGGAAATGGGATAGAGCCGATTATGGGTAAATTTAGAGTGGGGAATGTAAAATAAAGTGGCTAACAGGTTTATCTGGGCATAATTGCTGAGATATTCTTGACTTCGTTTAAGGAGAAGCCATAATACATCACATCAAATAGAAAAATATGGATGATTTAATCTGCAAGTTGTGTAAGGAAGGCATAGAAAATATTAGGCATCTGTTACTTCAATGTAAATGTTTGGAAGCAGAAAGGGTTCAAATAATGAAGTTATGGAAGGTTAAATATGAACAAAGTGATTTTACAGACAGTGTTATTGGTTTTTATGCTAGGTTTGGGAAAAAATAAGGGGGGTTTAGATATGAAGGTCATGGAGTTGACAAAGATTATGTTGTGGAAATGGGATGGAGCAGATTGTGGAAAAACTTAGGGTAGACAATGGAAAAGGAAGGTAAAGTGGCTAACAGGTTTCGTTGGGCATAGCTGCTGAGAGATTCCTGACTCCGTTTAAGGAGAAGTCACAGTACATCACATCACAATAGGATACTATATTCAAGCGGTAACATGATCACAGTTACTGCTAGTTTGCTACTTTTTGGGAATATCATGTTTCATTTTTGATGTAGGATCAGATCCTTATAGTTACATAAGCACTTGCAAAACCTAGTTTTTGTTTTTTTTTTAATTTCAAGTTTTTAGATTGATAATATATTAGGAGTCGGTTAAAGGTAGTTATCAGTTGCTTAATTGCATATTTTCACTATGGATTCCAAATTGTTATTGATAAATGCAAAAGTGAGAAAGTGTTCCAGTGATAAAGTTTTAAATGTTTTTGTTTCTTACAAGATATTTTTAATATGATTTTATCTTGGGAACTAAGAAATACAAACATATTACTCTATTATCAAGAGCATATAAAGAGCTATTGTGTATATGAATCTGGAGATAACTACATAACATTTACTGACATTAATTATGTATCTTTCATAATTATTAATCACGGTAATGGAGTAGCATCTGCATAAATAATTAGTTTAAGAATACTATTCATTATATTATTTATTTATTCTAGTTTGCAATGAAATACATGTATTTAAGACTAATTTGTTCCATGCTTACGACTTAGAGCAAAATAATCCACCAAAATGAGCATTTAAACACAAAAAATATGCAAAATCAAAAATTTGAATATATGCATAATTACTGCATATACTGATTTGTTTGATTTTAATGAAAAAGAAAATAAAACCTTTAAAAGCATAAAATAAAAATGGAAATGTGCTTCCCCTAATAAAAATTCACAGATATTTGCCATAATATATGTAGAAGTTTTGCTTTCTTACGTGAATTTTTTGTTTGTTTGTTTGATGTTGTATTCTAATTATGTTTTCAGCTTCATAATGAAAATTAAAATTTATCTTCTGCAAAAAAAAAAAAGAAAACACACCAAACTTTTATTTTTAAAAGTCACTTCTACTTTCTTGTGTGAAAAGTGCTTTTTGGGTGGAGGATAACTTTGATCAGTTTTCGGGAAGATCCTGAAATGTCTTGTGCTTACCAATCCTATGTCACCCAATGGCGTTCATTGGAACATTTTTGTTAATTGGTAGTTTTAGAGCTTTTTTAGTTGGGAAAAAGTTGTTTTATTGACATTATATTTTAATCCATGGTGAAAGTTAAAACTGATCTTCTAAGAGCAAAAGCAACCTTAGCCCTCTTACACTGTGATATATTTAATTGTTTTCCCTGGTGGCACTTTTTGTCAAGATTCAACATTTGTTTTTAGTTTTAAATAGTTATTTTATATCAGAATTCAATAAATTGGACTTGATTTGATAAAAATACATGTATACAAACCAAAAAAAAATTATAAAAAATCATCTTTGAATCTTGCAAATATTAGTTTTTAATGACATCAAAAGATGCTTTCATTCTTGAATGGGTCGGCAGAGGAGAATGACCTCAGAAAATGAATAAAATGTTCTTTAAGTGAAATTTGATTTTAAAATCCTAATGAATAAATGCTAATCTCTGATAAATCTATCAAATTTTGCTTTAAAATTTTAAAACTGCTTTGTAATTTTTAGAATATTTCCATTTTCATAAGGTGGGGTGATCAGAATGTCATGGTTTTCTTTGTTAGCATTACACTAGAACTTATCTTCTATTTTTAAAAGTAAAACATATATATAATATATAAAATGCAATCATATATCCTTTTAATTTTTCATAATTATTACACAATTATTATGTAAAAATAATCATGAATCCTCATAACTTCATAAAATAATTATTCCAAAAATTTTCTCAAAATAATCCCAAAATTGGTCTCAAAACAGATTGCAAAGAACTAAGTCTATCAAAGACATGGAAGGAAGACTAGAATACTTTAACCCAACCTTTCATTCAGGCATCAAACCCATGTCTGAGAAATCTAGAAATTCAGTTTGCATATGTGGCTTTCTATTGAGAGATTTTGCTAACTTTTTTTTACCAGCTTTGAAGTTCGTGTATATTATTTTCTCGTATTTTAATTTCAAACAATTTTTTATAGATGTCAGGATATTTGAAAATGCAGTAATTTCAAAGCCTGCAGAATTCCAATTCATGGGTGCTCATTGTATTCCTGGAAGTCTTGAATATTGTGACATTACTTTGAGAAAATATTATGAATGACTGTAACCTTGACTTTTTGGAAATTTCCTGATTATTTTTGCACAATAATTGTGATAATTATTAGAAATCAAGAATATATGTTATTATATATTTATTTTCCACAGAAATGTTTTATTCTTAAATATAAAAGATTATATTTTTCTGACCAATGCTGCCATTGAAATTACAGTAACAGAAAATATGATCTGTTTATAAAATGTCATCATTAAGAAAATATAGCAATATTGTAAACATTACTAAAAAAAATTTAAACTTATAGTTATTATTATTACAAATTTTCTTTAAACATTTTAAAGCAGAAGTTGATAGATTTACTAATTATTAATAATTTTTTATTCACATTTTAAATACAAACATCAAATAAAGAAAATTTCATTCATTTTGCAAGGTCACTCTGTTTCTCCTGAAAGTTGAATGATGAAATTATACTTTGTATTGATTAAAATCTAATTTTTAAAATATTTCCAAAAGTCGAATATTATTTTTAGAATTTATTTAACCTCGAAAATTTCTAAACAAAAATATCTATCAAATGAGGTCAAATTTATTATATTCTGATAAATAATGGTTTAATATTAAAATTAAAGTTAAGAGCTTATAGCAAGTGAGAACAAAGAAAGCTGTCGGAGTACAGGAGAGTTAATATTAACTATAATTTTATTATACTGATCTCTTTTTTTTAAATTAAAAAATCAAAATATAAAAACACATGTTTTTACTAATTTAAGAATATAATCACAATTTAAAATTAACATATTGTAGTGATTTTTCTGAGTGAATACCATTGTATCGTAATATTAATAGATTAAACAAATAAACATTACTTTATTTTTACCTTCTCGCTATAAATTTTACTTTTCAAAGTTTTAATCAGCTTACTAAATCAGCTTTTCAGAAAAAAATCATGAAATGTCTTGTGCATACATGTTCATTGTCAACCAGTGAAATTCATCAAAGCATTTCTATTCATTGACAGTTTTACAGATCTTTTATTTGGCATTTTTTTCATGACAATATTAATCAATTTTATAATTCAGATTTTCAGACTTGTGTTTAAAATTATTAGACATATGCAGCAGAATAAGTATAAAATAATGAGTAGTCAAGTGTTGGTGGCCGAGTGGCCAGTATAGCTGCCATACAAGCAGTTGTTCCGGGTTTGCGGATTCACTTTCCGGTTGATGCTTTGACACGAGAAAAAAAATGAGTATAGTTTATTTTTATGGTTGAAAATGTAAATAAAAAGATCAGCAAACTAAATTGGAAACAAATCTTATACAACAAAGTTCCTCTATTATTCTTAATTTTTGTTATATATATTTGTAATGATCATCCATTCATTCCTCACATTTGAGTAATCTTCTATATATATTTAAGTGACTGAAACTTAATATAAGAATGGATAAATAATGAATTAGTAGTTGCACTAATGATCATGATAATGATTATTTAATATATGGTATTAAGATAGTACTTTAACCTTTCCAGGATTCAACTTTCTTATTTGAAAAGGCCCTAGCAAGAACTTCCTTCTTATTTGAACATTTTGCTTTTACAATTAAACTTTTTTCCTATATTATATATTCATAATCTTTATATTATTTATTACAAATGTAAGTTTTCAAATGATAGATATTCTAAAAGTTAATATTTGAACTTTCCAAAATAGGAAAATGAACTATTAAATGGAGTTCATAAATATAATGATGATGCATGGCATTACTGAATGCAATTTTATCTATTCAAAATGTTAGTAGAACAAAATATTAGATATTTGAACTCCATTTTTTTTTAATTTAAAAGAAATTTAGTGTTAGTCATCATTAAAGAAAGAAAATATATCTTAAAATTAATAATTAAAGATAATGTAATTAAAATTTTAAAAGAAATTTCTCTACTGGTATTGATAATTCTTGTAAAAGCTGCTTCCACTTTACTGCAACTTTTTATGACTTGTCTTCTTAAAATAAATATTTTCAATTAAAATCTAATTGTAGTCATCTAGGTTTTAGATTTAAAATAAGTACTTTATAAAAATACTGCATAAATAACCTTAAATATGTAAACAAATTACTGAAAATGACAGTTTTTTTTTTCAAAAATGAAATATTGTGAAATTTGTCTGAAGTGAAACAATCCATCAATCAGAAATTTGCATTTCTTTTGATGTCAAAAGGAAGATGATCTGACATATTTCATATGCAAATTGTATATTCCAATTTTTAAAGATCAATCTGATGCTGACATCTTCAGAATTTTTTCAACTAATAATTTTAAAGAGGATTTAACAAAATAGAACTGCATGGTAATCTGATGTTATAGATAGTGAAAGAATAATGAAGGAAAGATATAATGTTTGCAGCACCATTATAACACCTAAAACTGTAAAAATATGTGGTGTGATTATGACTATCATACATATCTTTAAATCAGTGACTATTCATGTTGATTCTTAAATACTATTCATCATTCTTAAACTAAAGAATGCATCATGCTATCAAACTTTCTGAATAACTTTATTTTCTTCTACACATATGACTGAAGCTAACTTAATTGTTTTAATGGCTTTGGTGCCATATTGAATTTTTGAAAAACTGACTTAAAACACAAATATTCACAATAACTTCAGTTTTAATAATTTTAGAGCAAAGTGCTATATATTGATAGAAAATAGAAAACTAAGGAAAACAATAAGACTAAGACAAATAGTGATTTACCATTAAAAAATTAAAGAAAAAAAAAAAATTTCAATATCCAAAATAATTATTACTTTATTGTTTGCTCATAATTTCTAATTTATCATTAACTAAGCTTAAATTACATCTTCATTGATAATTTCTATGTATTTCTCATAAAATTCTGATTCAAACAATATATAATACTTCTTACCTGAGATAATCCATAGCTTCAGAATCCCCAAAAATAGTCGCATAAGAATTTTTAATTTTTATCTTGTACCCCAAAAGTTACCAAATCTCAAGCTGTCTATAAGAAAAAGATTCATCCTAATAAAAGATACAAAATAAATCTTTTAGAAGATGGATATGCATTTATCATAGCAATTGGCTTCTTGTCTAGCTAAAATTAGAAACTGTAGACTACTATCTGTATCAATGATAAAATGAATTTCATATCTTCATTTTATATTTTTTGTGTACACCAGTGATGTTTATATTCGTTATGTACACCCCTGATGCTATCTTGTTATATTTATTGTCCCACAGAGTTATAATTTATTTGCATATAGCTCATTTTCTAGCTATAGACTTGAAAATAATGGGATGCAAGATGTAGCAAAACTATTGACTCCACAGTGTGAGTTTCAAGGCATAGACAAGAATCAGGATTTGATTCTTTGCTTGCATGCAATTCTATGTGGTATATACATAACCATTGTGGCTATCAGCACACACACACTCCATTTGAAATCTCTCTTTATTGGTTTTAACTGTTTATATTTTCACACGGTACTATGCCCAGTAACTTTTGTGATTGCTTTATCAACTCAATCTTTCTGTACATCTGATAATCAGTTTTAAAATGTAGATTGCACTGCTCTATAATACCTTAATTATATATATATATAGGTTATATTATTTCTCCTTTAGTATGTTCAGTTTATATTAGTTATATGGAAGAGGAAATTATTATTAAAAAGAATTGTTTATATGTAAAATTATTTGTCAGATATGTTGATGATTATTTATTTGTAGTTGAGAATGATAAATTGAAGGAATTTGTAAATGAGTTTAATTGTTTTGATCCTTCTATAAAATTTGTGTTAGAAGGAGGGGGGTTAGATTTTGGTAAGTTAAAATTTTTAGATCTTTTGGTGATTAGAAATGTAGAAACTAATTGTTTATTGTGCAGTTATTTAGTTAAAAGTAAAGAATTAAGTCTTGCATTGGTGGTCGAGAGGTCAGCGCGACTGCCTTGCACTTGCAGGCAGTTGCCCGGGTTGCGGGTTCGCGTCCCGGCCGATGCTATGACACTTAAAAAAAAAGTAAAGAATTAAGATCTATAATTAAACCTGATAGCTATCAGTCTGTATCTTATAAAGTAGCTGCTTTAAGAGTTATTGTCATAGGAATATTAAATTAAATAATTCTAGTGGGGTAGCTTTGTTTCAGAAATATCAATTTTATAAAGATTACTTGAGTGTTGGATACTCTAATAAATTTGTTAAAAGTATTTTATTTAATAGTAATATTTGTAAGGATGTAAAGGTTAAAGAAAAATATGATTTTATTTCTTTGCCATTTAAATCGTCTTCTTATAAAATTGTGTGTAGAAATAGTAAATTGTTTGGAAATAAGAAAATTGCTTGGAAAAGGGGTGTTACATTGAATAATTTATTAAATAATACAAATGAAGTTTTTGATAGAAAGACTATTCCTGGTGTAGTATATTTTATCCCTTGTTTATTTGTAAGAAGGTTTACATAGGTCAGAGTAGTTTGAGTTTAAATGAAAGAATAAAGGTTCATAAAAGTAGAGTTAAAAATAGATATCTTAGTTCTGCTTTGTATGTCCATGTAAAAGATACAGGCCACACTATTGATTTTGATGAAGCTAAGATTGTCTTCTTTGAGAGAAATGAAATCAAAAGAAGAATTAAAGAGTCTTTATTATTGAAAATTTATTATTCTGAAGCAATTAACTTATTTAAGAGTTCTTTTAATATTAAGGGTGGATGGGAAGTGAATGGATTTGTGGGTAGTTTTTAATATTATATATATTATGTAGTTTTTGTAGTTCTTCACACTTAAGAAGTCTGCTTGTAGCAGTGAAACCTTAGGTTGTGTTTTAATATTATTTTTATGCTGGTCTGGTTTAATTTTGGATTTGGGGTAGTTTTGATTTTATATATATATATAAGTCATTACTTGTTACAGGAACAAACATGCAAGTGGAAACACAAACACACTAATATAAATATAAACACACTAATAAATTATTAAACCTTTTGAGAACCATTATGTCTATAAAATAAGGTTGCCTCAAACTTGGATCAGAACCCCAAAATTATATTGTACACAAACCATAAATGATTTAATATTATATAATCTATATACTACACAGACATACCAATACAACTACAAACACATAAATAGATTATACCATTTATCAAATAATTAAAACAAAATTTAAAATGCTATTCAAATAATTAAAAAATTAAAATTGAATACTTATGACCCAATATTCTGATTACATTTTTATGGGGATGAAGGCCTTGAAATTAGAATCATCGGCATATTTTTAATCCATTTTAGTAATGAGTCTGGCTGATAAAGAAATTTTGCTTTTGTCTTCTTTGTGCAATCTAGTAAACTGAGCAGAAAAGAAAAAAAATAAATGAACCTATAAAAATATTAATAAAAAATTCAAATTTTGTCCAATTTCAACATGCGATGCACATTTTAAAAGGAAGTCAAAAAGCAGCAATTTCTGGGATTTTTGTAAATGCCATGCAAATATTTTCCGCACAATTTTAAAAAGAAAGTAAAATTTTAACGAATCAGCTGCCATTAACAGCTATCATGCTACAGGCAATCAAGGCGTTGAACTGACCAAGTCTTAAATGAGATATATTCTTAATATACCCTGTAATAAAAGCATTAATAATAATTCATAAAATGTAGTTCTTTTAAGCAAATGCTCATCTTACAATTTAGATTAAATAAACAATTCTAGTGACGTTTAATGCAAGAGTAGGATAGGGTTTATGAAATCCACATCCCTTATTATCTTTGCGTTTTCTTTTTTTAAGAAGTGAAAGCAAAATATTTCTAAGTACAATATACAACTTTGGTTATTGAAAGAATCTTTTCTGATGTAGCAAGTTTATCTTTATTAGAAACATGAGAATGATTGACATGCATGGCAGTTGATGCACGTTTCTTGGTTTTTCTATTCTCACATAACCTAGTTTAGCTGTTTTCATCAACTGAGAATCATTATTATTAACGGTAAGCAATTTCAATGTTAATCAAAAATCAGCCTCACATTAACTGCTGGAAATAATTTAATTTGTTCTGCCTTTTATAAGTTCTCCTGAAAAACACATTTTCACTATAAACAAAAGATGATTTTTCTCCAAATATTTTTTCCATAGTTGTTTTGTTTTCAAACTAATTCAATTAGTTCAACTTTGGTATAGTGGTATAGTGGCAGATTCTGGAACTCAAGGGCCAGCCCAGCTCAGTTACCTTCGGTACTTAAACTTCTCGTGAACTTCCGAGCAGTAAAACCATTCATTATTTTTTATATTTTATATCATAATCTTTTTAATCTATTAACACAAAGCTGTTTATGTAGTTTTTCATTTTTTGATTAAATTAAGAGAATTTATTAAAAAATATAATAAAATAAATAAAAAAAGAAAAATTAACACAATGCTGAAATATAAGCACATATAATTTTATTTCTCGATCTTTATTTTACCCAAAACTTTTATCCTAAGGGAAGATGGCAGTCATGCTGTAATTCTGGCTATAGCTATTTTTATTTATTTATATATGATATATTGAAAAATGTAGAGTTAATTTCAGTATAATTTGTTTTGTTATACACTATTACTAAATTGAAAGATTGAAATCTCTCATAGGAGCTTTTTGAATGCTTGTATGACATGCCAGTCAGATGTAATGATAGCTGTCAGAGGAGCTCTCAAATCGCAACACAAGACAGAGATTTTACAAGAAAAAGGTGGTTCCCACCCTTTTCTTTACTTAACTTTCTATATATATATAAGCCAGTCTAAAGCATTTGGACTTGAGAGCATGAAGCTTTAAATATCTTCACATTTAACTCACTGAGTCTTTTTTTTTACTTAACTGGCTTATAAATATAGAAAGTTAAGTAAAGAAAAGGTTGGGAACCACCTTTTTCTTGTAAAATCTCTGTCTTGTGTTGCAATTTGAGAGCCCCTCAGACAGCTATCATTACATCTGATTGGCTATCATACAAGCATTCAAAAAGCGCATGTGAGAGGTTTCAGCTTTTCAATTTAATTTCAAACTGTTTGTGCTTTATAAATAAAATTATTTATAGACACTAGTATGTATTATATTATATATATATTGTAACCGTAAATTCTCTCATGGCCAGCTAATGGCCACCGAAGGCCCCTGTAGTTGGGCAGCCAAAATTGTAACCATTCGCTTGCCCCTCATCTACCTATCGTGTATGAACACGTTGCGGCATTATAAATTGTAACCACAAATTGTGTGGTCCCAACTACGTAATATCACCAAAACATAAGTGCACTAAGAATTGTAACCTTGGTCACTGATCAACTCCCGCTGCACCTTGTCAGCTATTAAGAGCTGTATCCAAAAGCATATCATGCTATCTATTTTATGCACCAAAGACCACACTACAGACCAAACAAATGATCTAACATAAACTTTTACAATTTAATTTGATCGCAGCCAGGGTATACTGCGAAGACCTATCATTGTATTATTATAAAACACATTAAACAAATTATAAGTGCAATGTTATTATTTTCAAACCTTAATTTGCGATTTTTATGGTATGCGACCCTATGGCCGACCATGTGCAAGATGGCGTAATTTGTGGAACTACATAAGATTATGAAATTTTAAACCATCTATATGATTTTTAATACGAATGCTAGTCCAGGTAAAGCTTTGCAATAAATAAATATAAATACTTGGGTTCTTTTTTTTATAGTTTACTATATTATTGAGACTCTTATTATACTGACAAATGACAATTTAAAAACGTTAAGTAAATATATTGAATCATATCATTATTTGGTGAATCTGTTTACAAGTTTAATAATTAATTTATATTTTATACTAGAATCAACTACGCAAAGCCACAATGATGGAAAAGGTAAATGGGATTTTATTGTACCTTACTCATCATAAACTACCAAAGACGAAAAGCATCCAAATGTTTTCTCAAAAAATATTTATAAACTCTTATATCATGTTGACGATAATATGTAATTCAAGGTATGCTCTATAATGTATGCTCTATCCAAAGTTTATGATTTCTGATTTTATGAATGACACATAGCAACGGCACAGTAAGTTTAATTATAAATCAACGTTTATTTACAAATTTATGAACAATAAGTAATTAATTTCAATATTCTAAATAAAACATAAATAAACAAATCAAATAAATAAATTATAATTCAATCGACTTTCTTCAATACATCTCATAGGTACAGTATTTAAAACCTAATCCCACCTTATATTTCAATTTTATATACTGAATATTGAGGAATTTATAATAAATTCAGCATCAATTCATGAAATATTGAACGTCATTTCCAGATTCAATAAATCCCTACTGTACACCTATAATAATATAATAAATAATATGATGTCTGTATGATTTAGCTATAATGTAATCATTAATTAAAGTGACAATTTAAACTTACGTTCCGGTAAATAATAATCAACCAACAGTTAATTATTATGAAGTACTTGAATAGAATGTCCTGCTACCATTTAATAATCTAACCGATAAATTATGCTTACAAATGAAGAAGATGATTTAGCAGATTAACTAAAATACTTTGCCCAACTTATATCTGTGAAGCAAACATATTCCTGTGGATGTATTCATCTACACGTAGGAATTAAATAACACTAAACACTTTGGTGGATTTATACACCTTCATAAAGCAATAAGTACAAGTACACCATTCCGCGGATTAACCACCAGCGCAGGAATGAGTGTAAAATACAAAAATTGGCAATTAAGTAATCTGCGGATTAACCACCAGCACAGATTAATGCCTTTTAACATTCTAAAACAACATTACTATTTACTTCACATTCCCCCTCAGTTATTCTGACCATTCAGAAAACACTGACACTTTAGCAAATGTGGGTTCTTGCATAATAAAATGTTACGCTAATCAGGACAACTAATGTACTACTTATCTTGCTTAAAATAAACATGTGTAATATAATATAAGTAATATTGGCATAGGAATATAAATCTGGAAAGACTCACAAAACATCTCACAAAGATTGATATATCTCATGAATTCATTTAGTACTGTTTAAGCTTTTTCGCGAGCGCTATTCTCTTGAATAAATATTTTATTCAACCCCTATTAATTTAAACTTAATAAATATAACTTTTGAACTTCACATGCAAGTTCCTATAACGATAAAATTAAATTAATGTATTATTCATCAAATATATAAAATTTAACGGTGTGTGTGTGATAAAACTAAATGTAAAGCATTTTATAGTTCAATACATGAATTTTAGCAGATGTGTGTATCACAAATTGGATTGTATAGCATTTTATAACTCCTAATGTGATCCGTGGAATCCATGTACGATGTGTAGAACAGTAAGTATACGAAGTAATAGCTATAATTATAGTCAAATTCCATACATGCAATTTTATCCATTCGTATTAGTTATTATAATCACTATTAGATTAACGATTTTACGTGGCTACATAAACATGAAACAATTTCAAAACATGATACGCAGAATTTAAATGAAAATGTTTTTCATAAAGTTATTAATCTCTACATTTCTCTATTAAAAGTGTTCCAAGTTTATCACACCCATGCAAGTATTTATTTATCCACGCGTTAATCCAGGAATACTAATTACAGCAATTAATTTATTCATTTCAAACCGATGATAAAATTATAAAATAGCTTTGATTAATTATTTGAAAACTGTTTATTATCCAAATGTTAAACAAATTAACTAGCAAATATTACTGGCATTGTAAAGTTAAATATCAATCAATATTATATTTTATTAGAATTAAAAAATGGAAATATTAAACTATGTTGATAACTTAACATTTTACTTGAATTTAAACTTCTTTTTTTTTTTTAAAAGCAAATTTTTATATTCATAAAAAATTCTGTAATTAAAATACTTATTTAATTTTTCCAAATTGTAGAATAATAAATATTTCAAAACATACCAAAATCTTGTATTTAATTCTTTCAAACTTAAACTGGGAAGCTCCGACATTTTAAAAATGTAATATTGGAAAATTTATTACTGGTGATTCGATCCACTTGGCCAGCCGACTTGAACAGACTTTTAAATTTAGCAATTCATCTTATAATTAATTACCACCATGTTATATTTATGTTTATAGCAAATTTTGTGGTAATCCGTTTACTTATTAACTATTTTAAAATAAGCTTATCAAATTTACACCATTTGCCTTTACCATTTTCTTTTCTTTCTTCCTCCAAAAGCAAACTAACAGACGATCTTCCTAAATTCGCGCTCTTTTCTTTTATTACATTGAGACGCATATGTAATTACTGTATTTATTTTTAATAATTAATTTTAATTGAACAAATGGTTTTTTAATTCAATGGAAATAATAATTTAAGATCATTTTAAACAAATAAAACAAAATATTATTTTTAATACTATTTTACCAAATTTTAATGTGTTGTCAAATTTTTAAAAAGTTAAACATTTTGATATAAGTTAGCATATGGAACGAAGCAAATTTTAAATTTATTAAAATAATATCAGAGAGTAATCTGTTCGAAGTGCGAATCAAGCCAATCAAATCACCAAAAGAAGAAAGAGAAATTTTTATACTAGTTACATCAATTAATATATTTTATACTAAAATATATGGTTACAATATAGAGAGAAAAAAATAAAATTATTATGAAAGAAATATTGACAATTAAAACAGAATATTATAAAGTTTAATGTTAGCTGGAAATTAAATAGAAAATATTCAAATCACCATTCCGAACATTAAGATTATTTCAGCAACACCCTCTGTTAATAAATATAAAGTCTGAACTTTAAACAGCAAACTTAAAAGGATAGCCTCTTGAGTCTTGTGCTGCAAATGATATTAAATATTGAAATTCAGACCTATTCGAATGTAGAGATAGTCAAAGTTTACAAATGAGATTAATGTTGTACTATTTCCATCGTATAATATGAGTATTGAATGTCTTTAGAAAAATTTACTTAAATATTTCAAATACGTTCAACTGTCAGTAAGTGGCCCACAGATAAGTATACGCACAATGTTTCAAGAGATATTCTCCCCTCTTCTTCAGGTGTTGCTGGCTTGATCAGTGACAGTACTAGCATGGTAATTGAATATGAACCCTTAGATTTTTGAGTATTGAAATTTTAAGGTAACACTAACCAAGTATGGCTCAGTTGATTAAATGTTTGAGCATCAAAAGTGACAGCTATAGGAAGGATTCCTGGATCCAAGTTGAGCTTTGATGTGGGAATGATTAATTCCCAAGTCCATTTAGTGCTAATAATAATATCAAATACTCATCTCAAAGATAGTTTATTTTAATTTATTTTTATTAGTTAGTCATTAGACTAGAATCTCCAGTTGAATGATTGAATAATAAAAATTATTAATATACTTCCATCAAGTGGTTTGCATCTAAGTTGTGAGGGCAGTAAGATTGACATATCAATTTAAGTGTGGTAATTGGCTATTTATATATATATATATTGAATAATGATAAAGATACATGTAAGAGAATGTTATCTGGGCTAACTGATGAGTCCTGGTTTAGCACAAAGTGTGCATCTTGGTTATCATACATCTTTTTTATATGTCTTTGGTCATATGTTTATGCTTACACCCCTCCACAAGGTGTTTAAAATGGGAAACCAGTCCCTATCTTGTGTGAGAGTGGGGTAGTGAAAATTATACTACAGAAATATTATTCATTATTAGTGTACTTTGTTAGAAAAAAATCTATTATAGTTTTATAAACACTGAAAGATTATATACAATTATTATTTAACAAGATTTCATTTTAATAAACAATGCAAAACTCTCCATACAGTAGTGCCACCCTGTGCCAACCAGAGTAATCAATGGATGCCAGAAAGCTTGTGCATAAAATCCCTATCTAGTGCCTACTCATCTAATATCCCCAGACTAGTTTCTGGCTTGTGGCCTTCGTCAGTGAGTAGGCATTAGATAGGGATTTTATGCACAAGCCTTTCTGGCATCCATTGATTACTCTGGTTGGCACAGGGTGGCACTACTGTATGGAGAGTTTTGCCTTGTTTATTAACAATTATGTGCTAGTATAAGAGATAGTGATCATATGATGTTTAGTGGTTTAAGATTTCATTTTATTAATAATTGCAAATATTAAAAGATTTTATTTATTTCTAGTTATAAAGATTTTGTAGAAATAAAAAACTAGGATGAGAAAGAAAAATGATAAATCTTTTTATTACTTAAAACAAAATTTAAAAATACTAGTCTAAGATTATGTGCAAAAATGACAGGTAGAACTTTTAATTTTATTGATTCAACTGAGATATGAGGGTTTTTTTTTTCTAGCTTTTTTTATTTTGATTATCAGAAACAAAGATTCTGTGGCAGTTGTTTAAAAAAATAAATTTTAATTAAATATCATTAGGCCTCACCTTCAAAGAATTTTCAGATTTTTTTCAGTACCTGTTGCTAAATAAAATAGTCAATAAATAATCAAAATTGCCCCAAATTCACAACTCAACCAGACTAGTCAAGAAAATAAACTGCAAAACACTACAAACGGTATCACTGCTACAAGCAGACTTCTCAAGTGTAAAGAACTACAAAATAACAGCATATTTAAACTAATCATTACCCACAAATCAACTTTCTTCCCATCAACCCTTAATATTAAAAGAACTTTTAAATATGTTAATTGCTTTAGAATCATAAATTTTTAACAATAAAGGTTCTTTAATTTTAACTTTATTTCTCTCAAAGAAGACAACATTAGCTTCATCAAAATTATATGGCCTTTATCTCTTACATGTATATATTACGCAGAACTAATATTTATGAACCTTTATTTTTTTCATTAAGCATCACTTAATCACCATCTCTTATACTAGCACATAATTGTTTATAAACAAGGCAAAACTCCATGCAGTAGTGCCACCTTGTGCCAACCAGAGTAATCAATGGATGCCAAACTAGTCTGGAGATATTGGATGAGTAGGCATTAGATAGGGATTTTATGCACAAGCTTCTGGAATCCATTGATTACTCTGGTTGGCACAGGGGGCACTACTGTATGGAGAGTTTTGCTTTGTTTATTCCTGGAGTGGTATATATTATTCCTTGCTTTTGTAAGAAGGTATATAGGTCAGAATAGTTTGAGTTTAAATGAAAGAATAAACGTATATAAGGGTAGGGTTAGAAATGAATATCTTAGTTTTGCCTTATATATCCATGTCAAACATACAGGCCATATTATTAATTTTGTCTTCTTTGAGAGAAATGAAATTAAAATTAAAGAATCTTTATTGTTAAAAATTTATGATTCTAAAGCAATTAACATATTTAAAAGTTCTTTTAATATTAAGAGTGGATGGAAGGTAAGTGGGATTGTGGGTAATGTTTTAGTTTTTAAATGTTGTTATTTTGTAGTTCTTTACACTTGAGATGTCTGCTTGTAGCAGTGAAACCGTTGTTAGTGTTTTAGAGTTTATTTTGTTGGCTAGTTTGGTTGAGTTGTAAATTTGGGGTAATTTTGATTATTTAAAATTTGTACAGTACTTTAAATATTATTTGACAGTAATGTAAAATTACAGTCTGGTAGGAAAATTAATCAGTTCCTCATGCTTTGTGAAATACTATTTGTCTGTCCCTAGTTAGGAAATATAATATTTAAATTCATTTTTGGCATTATGAATAAGATGCTTCGTAAGCTTTTGTAAAAATACAGTTTTTCATTTATACAACATAGAATCTGAGGGGAATTTTTTTCCACAGAGTTGTCCAATTATTTTTGAAGATAATGAATATCCTATTAATAGGATCTCACGATTTGAAAGTAGGATGAGATGTTTAGACGTGATTGAGACTGATATTTTTTACGTTGAAATTGAATTAGATAACTAGTGATCATGATATGCAGTAGCCCCCATATCCATGACATCTAGTTTCAACCCATGTCATGATTACTGAAAATTACAGATAATGGTAACAATGTAACAATGTATATCTTCATAAACACACACACCTATATATATATTGTAATGATCCGGAGAAAGGTAGCTTAACGTCATCTGCACTACAGGGCGCCATCTAGGCATTTGAACCTAGAAAAACTTATAAAGTAGGCAGATACGTAAGTCAAACAAAAAAAAAATTTTTTTCTTTTATATATATTGATTCCGGTCATTAGCCCATTGTCACTAGCTCAGGGAGTAGCAGAGATTTATATTTATAATAATATATTTTATTAATTCTTATCTAAGAATATTTTAAAAAAGAATAAAATAAGCCACTGCCAGTAATTAACACATAAAATATTTATTTATGAACATATATATATATAAAATTTAGCATTATTATTTTATATGTTTACTTTAGCATTTAACTACATTTTTAACTTTTATTCTAGATTTTAATTTACATTTAATTTTTATAAGTTTACATTTTAATTTTTATAATATTATAAGTTTACATTTTAATTTTTTATAAGTTCGCACAGATGGGTTTATAAAATGTGTTTTTAATGTTGAGTATGGATCGGTTACATAGATTTCACGGTTAAAAACATTTCAAAATAAACATAAACGATCAAAATACAAAGTCATTGATACCGTCAATTGCAGAGGGAAATTTATAAGTAACCCAATAGCATTCACCATAAGATGCTTGCATTGACACCAATAACTTAAAAGACATCTGACTAAATACATTTTAGATACTCACCGTAAGGTATCATTATTTATCGAATGTCTATATATTTTGATCCAATATGAAAACCCAAAACATAATTAACCGATAACGAATCCATGCAAGCGTCTATAAACAACTTAAATTTAATGCATTTTTATTTAGTGTCGAGTATGAATAGACTACATAGATTTGCATTTGAAGATAAAACATTTTATCCCCATTTAACCTTAGGCTAAAAGTTCGCAGTCAATCTGGCGTCAATCCATCTGATATATCGATGTATTCAATGTAATACGAATACGGCAACACAAAATAAGTTAAGATAAGACATTGACTCTCGTCAGATAGGAATATTACATCTATCTAACGAGAAGAACAATAAAAAAAAACTCCATAGAAACGGACTGCGGTCATTTTGCCGACTTACGATCACATTCCCTAGGCAAGAGGAAGTGTGTGGCGTATACAAGCGATTCTGCCCGTAGCGAATCTTGCATTACATCTACTAACTACATCAATATATCCAATCCATTGTCCCAATTCAACAATGACACGAATAACCTAAGATTACCCTCCCCTAATATAACTTTACAAATCTATACAGCCATTCACGCCTGACTTAAGTTTATCATTGATATATTTTAATTTATCGGAAAACAGAAATCATAGTAAAACTTAAAGAACAAAAAAATATAAATGGAAATGATTTTACAAAAGAAATACATCAAATAATATTTTAACTACTTTAGTCAGATAGGAAATTCTTATATTTATAAATATTGAAAAGTTTAGTATTTAGAGTTCTTTTGTTTAGAAATGTTCATAAATTATATATTTCTTACTGTTTTGAAAAATGTCTGTTTTCTCTGATTTCTTGTAATGGAAGGTATTAATCCCACGAAGTCATAAGGAGATCGGTGTGCAGTTAATCGCTGGTCCTTTATGGTTGATGGTATTCTTCCGGGCTTTGATGTCCTGTGGCCCGCAATATCGGAAAACGATGTTTCATTTTTTTTGAACAACTGAAGGAATTGAAAGTGCGTCTTTCAATCCCTTCTCCTTCTACTCCGCACTAACACCTATAGTCACATCGTAATAACTTTTTAATTCCAACCTTTCCTTTTATATTAATTTTGTGGATTAACTCAACATTACATCATCAATGTGATGGTCCTTTCGCTGAGGTCCGATTCCATTGTTTTTCTCTCCTATCTGACTGTTGCTTATACATTTAAATGCCCAAGGCTAGTTTACATTTAACTAATTAAAACAATCATTTCTATTTTCTGATTACTTAATGTGTTTTCCAAAATTAAAGATATATTTTTATCTTTAAATCTTTTTAAGTTTTTGCTTTTAAAATATTTTTTCTATTTTTAATAAAGTTTTATTTTAATAATTTTTTTCATCTGTGTGATTTTATATATATACGAGTTTAAGATGATTTTTTAATTTTCAATTTTTAATTCTTTAAAAAGAAGTTTTATTGGCGAACTTTTATTTTTTTCATGTTTACTAATAAAAAAATAATGTAACGTCGTATGTGCTCATTACATATCAGTAAACTTGCTTAAAAAAAATGAACAAAAAAAAAATATTTTACTTAGGGTTAGTAATTACGGTACACGATTAACAAAATTTACAAAACATTCGGTTAGTATAAAGACTATATACACACACAAAAAATGTTGACCATCATTTTCCTAAGGTCCATTTATGTCTACGCCTCCTCCCCCCCAAGCGTTCTATTTTTTTTATACATTTTATTTTTACACACGGCATGACAAGCAAATTTTATAAATTATTTATTTAAGAAGGTTGCACTGAGGTAAATATGTTTTAAGAAATAATGGGTTTAAATGTGTATATTTGCAGCACAATTATAAATACCACCAACTTATTTATGATTGATTGAAATGCTTAAATAGGGTTACTATGAAGTAAATTCCCAAACAGTACTCATTGTAAGGTACTACATTTACGATCATAAACTTATGTGGCTGTGCGCGCCTATACACGTTAAAGCATAATATATATTAACAAACAAAAAAAACATTAATTGCAACCTTTTGACTTTCTTTTTAACAAAATACAATTTAAAATTATTAATACTTTCTCGTGTTTAATATATGTGCAATTTCTTTCTGGCAGTGCTTTTATAAGATTTAAAGTATCCGACTTTATGTAAACAGATAAACATATTTCATTTTGAAAAAAAGAAATTTACTCAGGGTATACGTGGTTTTTATTAATAGATCGGCCCAAGTTGGATGGCCAGTTGTAATGATCTGGAGAAAGGTAGCTTAATGTCATCTGCACTACAGGATGCCTTTAGGCATTTGAACCTAGAAAAATTTATAAAGTAGGCAGATACATAAGTCAAACAAAAAAAAAAATTTCTTTTATATATATTGATTCCGGTCGTTAGCCCATTGTCACTAGCTCAGGGAGTAGCAGAGATTTATATTTATAATAATATATTTTATTAATTCTTATCTAATAAAATTTAAAAAAGAATAAAATAAGCCACTGCCAGTAATTAACACATAAAATATTTATTTATGCACACGTTGGGCACCAGTTATAACGATCCAAAAGAAAGTGGAGATCGAAACTAACTGCAATCTACGATATCTGCACTACATGGGCGCCATCTAGGCATTTGAGTCTAGAAAAATTTATAATGTAGGCAGATACGCGCTGTTAAGATTCCACTTTATTTAAATATTCAGGTCATTAGCCCAAGTCACTAGCTCAGGGAGTAGCAGAGATGATAAAATATAACTTTAATTTATATCTTAAATATAAATAAATAAAAGCCATTGCCTGAAATTAACACAAAAAATATTTATTTACGCACATATAAAATCATTCTAAATTTGATGAATAAGTTTATTTTAGATTTTTATATTAATCTTTAATTTTACACTTAAAAAGATTGCAATGAGTTTAATATTTATTTAGTGAGTCGAGTATAAATAGACTACATAGATCTGCATTTGAAAAGAAAATATTCTTTCTCTTATTTAACCTTAGGCCAAAAGTTCGCAGTCAAACCGATGCCAATCCATCTGATACATTTATGTATTCAATGTAGCATGAAAATACGACAACACAAAATACTATACTGTCAGGAATGTACATCTGAACAGTAAGTAGAGTTAGAGAAGACATTGTCTCTCCACCAACAGGAATGCTACATCTGTTGGTGAGTAGAACAATAAACAAAAAACTCCATAGGAATGGACTGTGGTCCTTTGCTGACTTACAAACGCATCCATAGGCAAACAGAAGGTGTGTGGCATATATATATATACAATCCTGCCCGTAGCGGATCTCATACTACATCTACTTTACACAAATATATCCAATCCATTGAGCTAATTCAACTACGAAACGAATAACCTAAGATTACCCTCCCTTAAACTATATATATAACTTTACAAATCTATATAGCCATTCACGCCTGACTTAAATTTAACATTTAGATACGTTCGCACAGATGAATTTTATACAATTTGTTTTATAATGTTGAGTATAGATCGGTTGCATAGATTCCACAGTTAAAACGTTCCAGAATAAACATAACCAATCAAAATACAAAGCCATCGATAACGTCAATTGCAGAGGGAATACAAGAAGCCCAGTAGCATTCAACATAAGATGCCACAATGACACTAATGACCTATATATTCCAATCGAATATGAAACAGCAACCCAACCACTAACGAATCCATGCAACGTCTATACCCAACTTAAATTTTATCCATTTAAATAATTTATACAATAAGAAAAAAAAATGGAAATGATTTTTATCAAAAGCAAAACATATAAAATTAAACATTACCAATTGATTTTAAACTTAAAAGTAAGATAGAAGTTCATAAGCTTGAACGAAAGTTCTTAATTATTTTTAAATTTTTGAGTTCATGTCAATAGCTTACAGTAGAAGGATCACTGCTCTTGAGGTAAATTTCCACAGAGTCTTTATTTGAAAACCCGGTCAGATGTTCCGGAGGTAGCATTAGCTGGTTCATTTTGGGATCACAGTTCATTTTTTAAAAATAAGTGGGAGAGAATGACAAGTGCGTCTTATCGTTCATCTCACCAAATGATGTTCGAAATTTGTCAGGAAACTGAATATTTCTCTTTTTATAATCCTCCTATGGATTCCTCGAACAAAAACGTCACTGTTCCATTTTTTCGTTATGGTCCGGGCCTTTATTTGCTGCTTCTATATTGGACAAGCTAATTCTTTATTCCTTATCTAATTTTCATCTGACTTTTTAATTACACAAGAGCCCCAAGGCTAGCTTGCTTTTCAATTAATAAACAATCATTTCCATTTACAGATTACAGGAATTAATTAATACCTGTTTTTATTTTAACTTATGTTATTTCTTTATTAAAATATTTTTATATTTAAATCTTGTATTTTTTTTATCAAAAAAGTACGTTCAAATACTTTTTTTATTTTAGAAAAAAATTTTTTAGAGTTTAGCATCTGTGCGAATATATATGTTTAACAAACATTTTAATTTTAGCGTTTAGTTTTTTTTTTTAATACATTTATTTTTATTTGCGAACTTAAAAGTTTTTATTTCAATTTAATGTAATGACATATTTATATATCGTTACAATATGGATGTGTGTATATGTGTATACATGTTAGAAATGTGTATATCATAGGCATATGTAGGTATAGAGAATTATTTGTTGCTTGAATTGTAGAAAACTCATTCTGCTGATATGGAGCTCAAGGAATATGGAAGTGGGTACCATACATGTATATCTAAATTCCAACAGCGCAGTGTGATTCTGTCATATGCTAACTCATATTCTTCCAATAACAGTTATTTTCATCATTTTTCTGGAGATGGTAATTTTTGAGCATTGTACTATCTGGTACTTAATTACTACTCTTAATTAAAACAAATTAAAATACAGCTGTGTTTTACTTCTTTTAAATATAACTCACACTTCTTGTTGTTCCCACCCGACTTTCAAAATTAATACTATGTGCGCTTTTCTAATTTCTTATACGTTTAGGATGTAAATGTGCTGCACATACATTTTCAATCCAGATTTACAACTAGTGTGTACATATAGGGGGAAAAGTATTCTATCAATCAACCTCCATACACCGTATCAGGATGTTATTGTGATGGTAGTAAACCTTATTGCCTTGCATGATTTATGCAATGGTAGAGTGGTAGATTTTGGAGCATAAGATTTTCAATTTATTTCAGTTCTGCCATTTTTTGCATTCCAACACTGTATCAACTCCTAAGCAATAAAGCCATTTGATTATGTAAATAGAGCGGTTTGAACTCAGAATTTTTCAGTCTAGTCAACCTCCACTCTATCTCAAGCAGTCGATACACATGACCACATACATGTGAGAAAGATACACGATCCCCAATATATGTATTTCATGCAGAACCAGCACTCGTCAGTTGGACCAGATCATCATTTCCCACAATATATACAATCAGTGCTCGGTTTATATTAAGATAGTAATTCCTCAAACTTTAATGGACAGGCTTCAATCTTCTGACCTTTCCAATTATTCAACTTCATTTTATTGAAAATTGAATGATGGAATGCTCAAAGTTCTTGTTGGATTTGATATTATAGGCATATCCATGTAGATATTATGTCATTCTAACCCCTCATATTATCAATCATTAGGTATCCATATATATTTATAGGAGGGATGGGTTGAACTTATACTAAGATGTAATCTATTTCCTATGCAATATGTAATTCTGAGGTAGTATGTAATTGGCGTATACTGAATGTTTCTTATATATGTAAGTACAGGGATTTGAACTCCGAATTTTTCAGTTTATTCATCCTCCAGTCTATCTCAAGCAACCGATACACATGACCACGCACTTGGGAAAAAGATACATGAACCACAGTTTTCGTACTTCGTGCAGAATCAGCACTCATCAGTTGGGCCAGATCATAGTTTCCACATATATACAGTCAGTGGTCAGTTTATATTAAGATAGCTGATTGTATATGTAATATATAGGGTATATGAGCACAGACTTTCACACGACCCACCACTCTCCACACTATCTCATAACACTGATACACTCGAACACATATATGCTGAAAAGATAAATAATCACCAATATACGTATTTCATGCTAAACCAGCAATCATCAGTTGGTCCAGATTACCATCTCTACACATATATGCTATAAGTGGTCAGATATATATTAAGATAGCCAATCTTCATACTTTAATGGACAGACTTCAATCCACTCCAACTCTTCAACCGTCCATCCAATTGAAAATCTGATGATGGAACACTCAAATGCCACCCTGAGACCGAGATTCTTGTCACACCTATGTTGACCTAAAGTCAATCTGACCCCTCATGTACATGACATAATAATCCATTTAATACATATACAAGGGATGGTTAGGCATCTCTACTCTGTAATAACAGAAATACCGGCTTATTTATGAAAACAGAGGTATTTAAACTCAAGGTTTTTCATTTTATTCATCCTGCACTCTATCTCAAGCAACCGATACACATGACCACGCACATGGGAAAAAGATACATGAACCCCAGTATTCGTATTTCATGCAGAATCAGCACTCATCAGTTGGGCCAGATCATAGTTTCCACATATATAGTTAGTGCTCGGTTTATTTTAAGATAGCTGATTATGATTATATATGTAATATATAGGGTATATGAGCACAGACTTTCATACGACCCACCACTCTCCACACTATCTCATAACACTGATACACTCGAACACATATGTGTTGAAAAGATAAATAATCACCAATATACGTATTTCATACTAAACCAGGAATCATCAGTTGGTCCAGATTACCAACTCTACACATATATGCTACAAGTGCTCAGATATATATTAAGATAGCCAAATCTGGTACTTTAATGGACAGGCTTCAATCCACTCCACACTCCAACTCTTCAACCGTCCATCCCAATTGAAAATCTGATGATGGAATGCTCAAAGGCCACCCTGAAAGTCTGTGCTCATATACCCTATATATTACATATATAGACACAGGTATATAATAAGCCTATGTGTTTCAGTTAAGATAGCTGATTGTATATATGTGTGGGAGATTATGATCTGGCCCATCTGATGAGTGCTGGATCTGCACGAAATACGTATACTAAGGATCATGTAACTTTTTCGCATGTGTGTGTTTAGGTAGTGGAGGATGAATAGACTGAAAAATCCTGAAATTTACATGTCTATTTACGTATATAAGAAACATTCATTATATGTAAATTACATATTTTTATTTAATAACTAAAACACAGGCTTATTATATACCTGTGTCTATATATGTAATATATAGGGTATATGAGCACAGACTTTCAAACAACCCATCACTCTCCACTCTATCTAATAACACTGATACACTCAAGCACATATATGCTGAAAAGATAAATAATCACCAATATACGTATTTCATGCTAAACCAGCAATCATCAGTTGGTCCAGATTATCATCTCTCACACATATATACTATAAGTGCTCAGATATATATTAAGATAGACAATCTTGCTACTTTAATGGACTCATATACTATGTATTACATCTATAGACACAGGTATATAATAAGCCTGTGTTTTAGTTATTACATTCTAGAGGTGTCTGCCCAACTTTGCATATGTATTAAATGGATTATGTTCTGTACATGTGGGGTTCAGATTGACCTTAGGTCAACATGGGTGTGACAAGAATCTCGGCCTCAGGGTGACCTTCGAGCATTCCATCATCAGATTTTCAATTGGATGGACGGTTGAAGAGTTGGAGTGTGTAGTAGATTGGAGCCTGTCCATTAAAGTATGAAGATTGTCTAACTTAATATATATCTGAGCACTTATAGTATATATGTGTGGGAGATGATAATCTAGACCAACTGATGATTTCTGCTTTAGCATGAAATATGTAAATTGGTGATTATTTATCTTTTCAGCATATATGTGCTTGAGTGTATCAGTGTTATTAGATAGAGTGGAGAGTGATGGGTTGTCTGAAAGTCTGTGCTCATATACCTTATATATTACATATTTTTATTTAATGTAATTTTTATTTGAATTATTGGAATCAGATGCCTATTATCTAGTAAACTGCTAAAGACAGTATAATTTCATTATCCTATATTATTTTCTCTTTGTTTTTGTCTTTAAAATAAATTATTGTCTTGTCCATGTCTTGTAAAATAAATTCTTTGAAACTTTATACACTAGCTAGAACTTTTTCTTGATTTTAAAGTCATCGGAGTTTTAGCAGGTGTTTATTTCAAAGATATTTTCTTTTCGAATCAGAATCACTTATTTGCCTGAAGAAAATAATTTGCTATTTCAATTGCTATAAATCTTGGCAAAAAATCTTTGTTTTTACTTTTCTCTAGAGAATTAGAAATAGTTTTTCGATATGTTATAACAAATCATTTTAGCAAGTATAGTTTATTGTCAGTAAATTAAAATGTATATTTATCTAACAAGAAAATCTGTCTGAAGCAGATTGTGTATACCCACACATATAAATATAAAGGTCTCGTAGAGCTGAAAATGCAATTTAAAATGTAGGTTGATCTAGCAAGAAAATTTTTCTGAAGTTTGTACACGCACACACACGTACGTAAAAGCTTTGTGACACTAGCTTTTTCATCATCCTTTCCCACTATTATCAATTCACTTGCAGGATGTTGATTTCTCCAAGGATGTTTAATTAAGTTTCTCAGATTTTTAGTCTCTCTTCTTGACAACGCACGACAGTATATTTGTGGTCTCTTTCTATGTCCTTTACAATCTCTTGGAACCTAGTTTAAGACTTCAAAAGTCCATATATTGTCATTTCTTCTAGAAATATGTCTAACCCAGTTCCATTTCAACTTCTTAATTTTTTTAATAATGTCAATTATATCTATTTGTTCTCTCACCCATGATGTTGATTCCATTTTTTTCTTGTTATTTGGTAACTTACATTTCTCCATACTTCATTGAATAGTCTGAATTGCTTTTCTGTTAAGTTTCCAGTTCTGAAATCCATAAGAAAGAAACTGGTAAAATATATCTATTAAAACTTTCCTTTTCAAGCACATAAGCATATTTTCTTTTGACAGAGGCAAAACTCTTCATACTATAGTGCCATTCAGTGCAAGCCAGAATAATCAGTGGATGCTAGAAGATTTGTGCATAAAATCCCTATTTAGTGCCTACTCATCAGTTTTCATCAGTGTGGAGCCTTGGATCTGAGAGCACTGTACCTAGATCTTAGGATCTAATGCAACTCTCCAGCAGCCATATTTTACTTTTTTAGCTAGCTATAAAGCTTTGAGTCCAAAATGAAAACACAATAATATTTCCATGCTAAGCTCATTAGCTTGTCTGGTCATATAGATCTGAACTCAGTTCAGCACCCACATTGTTTGGTGCCTTTGGTTCTTTAATAACCTCAATCATCATAATCCTATTGGGCAGGATTGATATTAAACCATCAAACATCACATTATCACTATTCTTTATGCATACACAAGCTGTTTCACAAAGGCAAAACTCTCCATACAGTAATAACTGTGGTTATTAAAGAACCAAAGACACCAAAAAGTATGGGTCCTGAACTGAGTTCAGATCTATATGACTATACAAGCCAATGAGCTTAGCTTGAAAATATTATTGTCTTTTCATTTTGGACTCGAAGCTTTAGAGTTAGCTAAAAAAGTAAAAGGTGGCTGCTGGAGGGTTGCATTAGATCCTAAGGTCTAGGTGCATTGCTCTCAGATTCAAGGTTCCTCACTGATGAAAGCCACATGCTAGAAACTGGTCTGGGATATTGAATGAGTAGGCACTAGATAGAAATTTTATGCACAAACCTTCCTGTATCCATTGATGCACTCCATACAAGTTTAATTCTGCTATTAATTTGATCTATTTTGTTTCCATTTGTAGTAATAATCTGATCAAGCTATTCATTATTGTGAACTTTTGATTTATAATTATCAATCTTTATTTTCTACTTCTAAGAAAATCCAGTAGATATTAGTCTTTTCAATATTTATCTTTAATCCTGCTTTTTACTTCTACTCACTAACTTCCCCAAAAACATCTTTCATTAAACTATGCTTACTTCTTAATATATGTCCAATCCTGATATCCTCAATCAATTTTTTTTTCATTCTTCTTCATTTTCACATGTCAAAGGCTTCCAATCCATTCCTAATTTTATTACTCAATGTCCACGTTTCACATCCACACAATAGTATACTCTACACAGCATTTTCTTAATCTTTTAAAAAATTCTCACTTCAAAGGCCCACAAAATATTTTCTTTCGCTTAATAAATGCCTCTTTTGCCATTCTTATCAGTAATAATAAGCTTACTTATTAGTAATAATAAGGCAAAACAAAGGTTTAAATAATAAAACATGACTTAATGTTAAAAAATTTTTTAAAAAGTATAATGTTAAGATTGTATCTAAGAAATGCTGTTATTAACTGAAATTATGAAAGTTTATATTTTGTTGTATTAAAATTGTTTATTCTAGTTATATGATTAAATTAACAGATTAAATTTGGGTACTGAGATATTTAATTGTTTTTTAAATTTTATTCACAGATTTCATTAGGACCTACAGTAAAAGCATAATATCTTTAGAATGAGTTCAGTTTGCGAAACTCCGAACAACGATTATGATGATAACAAAACCAGTAACCTCATCACTCCTATCAACGTTGTTAGCGCGCAGGAGTTCTCCGCTCTTAACGCCAGGTTTGTCTCAACAATACACGCACACACATGAAATCAACAGTAAATTAAAAAAAACAACAACACAGAATTATTATAGTTTAATAAAATTGTTTTGAATTTTTTTGTTATTGTCACTTTTATCATATGAGTAATTATTTATATTAAAGGAGTTGGGGAGGGGGGAATATCTTTGAAATTTCTTATTATATTAACTAAACATACATTTCTATCTTGACCTTCGTTATAATGAACGAATGCAATTTTATTATTAAAATAATTCAGAATGTAATATAAAAGATGTTTACATTTCATAATGTAAATAAAGTATATGAAATGGATGAAAAATATTTATTATTAAAAAATAATTCAAAACTTAATAGGACTTTTAATTTGATCTGTTATATAAGTTTTTTTAATACATGGAGCAGTTGTCCTGTTAGTCTTTGCGCAGTTCTGGCGTTTCTAATTAACAGCTTAACATTTTATTTGCACAAAAAGTTTTTTTTGTTTTTGATGTCCATTATGTGTATATACTTAGCCCTCGAGTTAATCCAATGGCACAAAGTCATAACTCTGTATGTAGTAGCGACACTCAGTGCAAGCCAGAGTAATCAATGGATGCAGGAAGGTTTGTGCATAAAATCTCTAGCTAGTGCCTACTCATCCAATATTCCTAGACTAGTTTCTAGCTTGTGACTTTCATTAATGAGGAGTGTTGGATCTGAGGGCACTGCACCTAGATCTCGGGGTCTAATGCAACCCCTCAACAGCTACCTTTTACCTTATTAGCTAACTATAAAGTTTTGAGTCCAAAATGAAAACACAATAATGTTTTCAATTCAAACCCATTACCTTATATAGTCGTATAGATCTGAATTCAGTTCAGCATCCATACTTTTTGGTGTCTTCGGTTCTTTAATAACCAATCATCATAATCCTATTAGGCAGTATTGGTATTAAGCTACTAAATATCCCATGATTACCATTCTTTATGCTTACATAAGCTGTTCACATAGAGACAAAACTCTCCATACATAGCACCACTCAATGCAAGCCAGAGCAATCACTGGATGCAGGAAAGTTTGCGCATAAAATTATGGTGACTGTGGTTATTAAAGAACCAAAGATACTAAAAAGTAGGGATACTGAACTGAGTCAGATCTATGTAACTATATAAGCTAATGGACTTGAAAACATTATTGTATTTTCATTTTGGATTCAAAGTTTTATACTTAGCTAATAAGATAAAAGGTGGCTGCTGGAGGATTGCATTAGATCCTGAGATGTGCAGTGCTCTCAGATCAAACGCTGCTCACTGATGATAGCCACAAGCTAGAAACTAGTCTGGGGATATTGGATGAGTAGGCGCTAGATAGGGATTTTATGCACAAACCTTGGCATTACTGTACGGAGAGTTTTCGCTCTGTGTAAACAGCTTATGCAATCATAAAGAATAGTGATCACGTGGTGTTTAGTGGTTTAATCCAATAGCATTCGTTACATTAGGTAATTAGAAAATATTTTACAGATAAAACACCATTAATCTGAAATCCCCAAGTTCCAAAGCTATTCCAAATTTGGGAATTGTTCAAAGTATAAAAATAGATTGTTTACATCATCATTGTAAATGGGCATCTCCTCACAATTAAGTTTAAGCTGAAACCAGATTAATCTGAATATGAAAATGATTATTAAGAAATTATTTAGTTATTTTTTTGTGCCCTGCATGGTTGGTGAACAGATAGAATGTTGGATTCTGGAACTCAAGATCCATAAATTGCGGCTCAATTCTGTCACTTTTAATGCTCAAACTGCTTACAAACTCCTGAGCAAGAAACGATTCCTTTTTTTTTGATCTGCGTGGATTAATGCAGTAATGGATTGGAAGACTCTGGAATTCAAGATCCATTATTGTGATCCAGATCAGTCACTTCTTTGCTCAAATTTTTTACGAACTCCTAAGCAATAAATCATTTGACTATTTGCGAACTGGATGTTTAATACAGTGGTAGAGTGATAGATTCTAGAGTTCAAGATCCACAGATCATTCACTTATTTTTGTCATATGGTCTAAGACAATGGTTAGAATGGCAGATTCTAGATCTCAAGATCCTTAGATCACAGCTTAGTTCTAACACTTCCAGTTCTCAGATGTCTTATGAGCTCTTGAACAATAAGCTATTGAATTACTTTTACCCTGGATGTTTTAGTGCAAGGGTAGACTGATGGATTCTAGAGTTGAAGATCCATAGATTGCAGTTTAGGTCTTTTCACTTTCATTGTTCAACCTTTTTATAAAGTCCTGAGCAATGAACCATTCACTTATTTTTGTTATATGGTCTAAGGTAATGGTTAGAATAGCAGATTCTAGAATCTCAAAATCTGTGGATGACAACCTAGTTGTAACACTTCCAGTTCTCAAACTCCTTATGAGCTCTTGGCAAGAGCAATAAGCTATTGAATTATTTTTCCCCAGCATGATTTAGTGCACTGGTGAAGTGGTGGATGTTAGAGTTCAAGATGTATAGATTGTAGCTTAGGTCTATCACTTTCAGTGCTCAAAATTCACATTCCAAGGAAATTCTTTTTTGTTGTGTGTGTGGTGAAGACGTTTGAAAATTTAATGATTCACATAGAAAATGAATAAATGACAGATTCAACAGAAAATTTTACGTTGAAGCATTATTGACCAAGTTGAAATTGTTCCATTCCAGTCGTATTCCATTGTAAAAGCACATAATGCTTCAGCAAAGTTGATGGTGAAAAAAAAAACATGGATGGCTATCTGAATGAAAAACCAAATGAGGATATACTATTCATATATGATTGGCAAGAATCAAAGTAGATTACTTATAATAATCAAAATTGTGTCCAGTTTAGGATTATTTTACACTTTATTTACCTTAATTAGATGGTTTAAAAATGGTTTCCAGTTACACATGTTTTAAGAAATGGAATTTAGTGCTTAAAGTCTATTAAAAGTTTAATTCATTGAAGTTTGCATGTTTACGTATGTCATATTCACATATTGAGAAACAATTCTATTTATTTAAACATTTTTTCTAAAACTAAACATAAAACTTTCCCTGTGATGCAGTTAATAAAATTTCCTCCCCTGTCTATGAAAATAGTAAAAGAACTAAGGCATCAGATTCCAATGCTATACATACTAACAAGAAGGATTGCCCAATAACTCAAAAAATATAATATGGTATTTATTAGCACATAATCATTGTCCATGGTCTTAATGCATATAAAAGAATTTTACCACTAAATCCATTTTTATACAGCCATTATCGTGACATATGGTCAATACAGAAACAAAGATCTCTTCTGGACTCAACCAATTATTACTAATACTCTAAAGAGAAAATATATATTTATACATTAATTGGATATCATATTGGCATGACACATAGGGCATGAAAACTTCCATTAACAAAATCAAACGTATTAGTTATGTCACTTAATGCTATCGTTTTCTCTAGTAATCAATTTCAGCAACTTCACTGTAATCCAAAGATTTAGCCAATTTTCTTCTCATTGCTCAAAAAAAAATCTTACATAAGCTTGGCATAACCATCATGTGTGGGAACTTTAACTGCACCTACAATGAGCTATCATCCACATTTACAATTATCACCATCTTTCATTTACTCTTCAAATGATTTGTTTTTTGGTAAGGATTATCTCTCTTTGATCTCTTTTGTTTCTCATACCAACCTCAAAACTTTAATCCATTTGACTGGAATCTCATTTTCTAATCACTCATACACAATTCTTAAACTAATAAAACCATTTATAAATTTACACATAAGCCTCAGTTGTGAATCATTACTATTATTAGCTGCAGCCTCTCTTTTCAATTGAACTTTGGTTGCTATTCAAAAAATTTCTAATGACTATTCTTTCAATCAACTGACAGTATGCCATTCATATAATCTTATGATAATGAATTGATGATATTAATTCAATTCTGTGATGCAAAATTCATTACCCATAAACTGCAAAATGAAGCAAATCAGCTGTAACAGTCATATTTGAACATCCACGCAACAAAATCCAGAGTTTTGGTAAATTATACCAAGGCTGATCTAGATGAGGGTTTGAGACCAAAGCTGACCGCACCTCAGCTACTTCACCAACACTCCCTGACTTACTATCTTATGAGTGACATATATGAGGTCACACTCGTAATCTCTTAATTTCCGCGCCGGCAATAGCAAAGGGTAAAACGAGAGACTCAGGGATAGTTAACTAAATGCTTTATAACTTAACCAAACACTCTCACACAACTTATGGCTGATTATCCAATATATATTAATAGTTATGGGTGGTGATTTAATGTAAACAAAGTGAATAATACTATAGACGTTAATAGGTTTTAAAATTATTTAATATTGACAAAACACAAACAATAACAATTTAATATACTGCATATTCCACTCGCAGGTGGGATGGTAAAAATACGTACTACACGTTCTGTAATCAATGTGCTTAACGATCATCATTTATTATAGTGTTTATACATTTAATTATTATTTTTACGTCTACACTGATGTCTAACTTATGTTCTGCCATTCCTACTCAGTTTGTCAAGGGTTAAATTTTAAGAGAGTGGCAACTTTATACAATGCGTACTTAAATTTATCATTATGTGATGAGCAGTCAATGTGCTCTTTATGTAGGTATTCTTAGATAAACTAGATCTTAGGTTCAGATCAATGCTGAACAATTAATATAATAGCAGATAAGCTGGCGTTTTGTAGCATAGCTTCTGAGGCTACAGCGCTATGCAAATTACATCAGAGGTGCGGCTTGAAGGTGCCTTTACTCATGAGATTCAGCAACGTTTACTCGGTTCTCAGCTACCGGTCGCCTGCTATATGTGAACTTTTAGTTCAGATGATCGAACAGCCATAATATACGATGCTGGATTCGGTGTTCCAGTTTTAAAGGAGGAAATGGGAATGACCCTTAAAATCATGATCCCATTCAAGATAGAGGGCTGTCCGAACTAGGGATGATAAGATAGCCCTTAAAACCTAATCTTATCTTAATAATTATATGATAGCAAAGCGGGATGCACATCAGTGCTTCGTAAAGACTCGTTCACAACGCTTTCTAAATATTAATTATTACAACTAGTAAAGAGCGAAATCTATAGTTTCGTCTGCAAACTACCTTACGCCAGTTAGTTAAATAAGCACTGAAATGGTGCTAAAGATGACTTTATTAAAATTGATCTAATTTATTAATTAACTACATATTTTATGAAATTACATTAATGGGGTCTAAAGCATATCTGGGGCTTAAACTTGGCTAACTACTGAATATGCCTTAAATTATCACTCTCTCCCATTTAACCAAACAAACCTTTTAATAAGCAACATGTGTGATACTAAGCTAAACATAGCAGCTCAAATAATACATCAAAGTAGGTTTCGGACCAGAGATATATAAATAAGCCAAACGGCATACATTACTTTCCTTGAGAATAAAATGTCTCTAAATTTATAATAATTAATAATCTCTGCTCCAAAGCCAAAGCATAAATCAATAAATGCATTTTAACAAAATATATATATATATAGATGCAAAAGTATAGACGTAAATAGAGAAAATAATAAGGCAAATAAGCTTTTATAAGTGGAATTTAAAAAGATTTAAGAATTTGAGATCAGGCAAGGTTTACATTTAACTTTTAAAGTATTTTAAAATTATACAGGTGGAGATATGTTTATCTAATTCAGTTAATTACTTTAAGAGATAATACACTTTTGTGGAGATATGTTTATCTAATACAGTTAATTATTTTAAGAGAGAATACACTTTTTTTTTTTTAACATAGTTTGATTAATTTATAAGATTTGAATTTAAGAGTTTGTGCACATGATTTATTATATAGCTAGCTTTAGGAAAGATTTATAGATTGCTATAGCTTTTAGATTTAGCTTGGATTAGAAGTTGTTACCGATTATTTATCTGGAGGCTTGCAGCTGGACAGTATGAAACACACACGCATGGACTGATTTATCTGAGCTGGTTCATCTATGGGCTATCCTTTCAGTAGGGCTGTGGTTTTTGGTCTTCGGTCTCCATAGCAGTTCTCGCTGCCGAGGAAGCTGGCAATGACGGCCTTTTTAGCCAATGATTTTCATAATCAAATGTGGGCACGCTGCCTGGATATGAGTGAACATGAGAGTAAAAGCAAAATGGAATCTTCATTTCTTTTCAACTGGCCTTTTTATATTTCTTTAACCCCCCCTTACAGTTCATTCACAATCTTTATTTTTAGACTTTAAAACTTAAGAAGTCTTAATTTCATCCACTTCTAACGAATCGGTTAGATTGATTTCAGGCTTAATTGTTTACCAATTGTTCCTTTTTTATTTCACCGAGATTCAAGTTCGGCTGGATTTTTTTTTATGGCAGGTTTAATTGTCCAATTTTTTATTTTATTAAGAATCATAAAATCTGGATTTGTACCGGCGGTGTCTCATAAGATTGATAAAGTTCTTTTTTTCTTTAAACATTGAATTGCTTCTCCTTTTCTTTTCCTGAAAGAGATTTAAGCTGCTAACATTTTATCATAGACGTGAGAAATCTACATTTGTTTTTAATTGCTTACGTGATTAAGTAATTGGGTAACTGGTTAACTTCAAAGACATTTGTAATAATTTAGAGAATTATGTCCTTATATAATACAATTTTCACAGCTTAAAACCAATTTAATTATTTAAAATCATAAGATAAATATTTATAAAATTATAAGGTGTGTCATTATATAATGATAATATCAATCAGATGTGAATATACCATTTTTATCAAATAAAAATATTACAAAATGTATATACAATTATAGCAGATGTGTGTGCATATACAATTACACACATATACGTGTAAATATACGCTTTTATATATGTTAAATTCCCAAGTATATTATTATATATATGTGTACCTTTAGGTTTGAACTAGGGAAATGAAGGCTACTTACTATTTTATAGAATAGGTGAAACGTATGATGATCAAATCATACTGTATCACAGCTAATCATTCTTTATAACCCAAAATGCCTATAAGATTCAAACTAAGAAAGGTAAGCACTAATCTTTTATAGCTAGTTATGTGAAAACTACTCTATCTTATTCCTTTGGTATTCTCATTATGTCAAAGGTTAACACTCTTTTCAGAAGCTTATGTTGGCATTGAACTTCCTGAGCCATCTAAAATTCACCCTTGTTAGCTCTTTATTAACTCTGATGCACAAATTTCCTCAAGATTGTTCTAATATTTGGGGAAAGTATGCTCATGTTCACATGTTTTATTAATATTTGTTCGTATTCCAGCTAATGATTACAAGCAGATGGACTATATTATCACTCCTAACTTACGTAAGTTCTACAGTCACCTATGTTCAGGCAAAAATAACATATCCAATCTTTTTGCTAATATGATATTTTCTCTTAGAAAAAAATTATGTGCTTTATATTCTCTTATAAACAACCTCACATTGGAGGATATTAATCAAAAAATGTTTGTAAGAATTATTCTGAAAAACTAAATGGCCTTAATCCTCCCAAAGCTCTCTACTTTTATTATGACAGACAAAACTCTCCATACAGTAGTGCCACTCAGTGCAAACCAGAGAATCAATGAATGCCAGAAGGCTTGTGCATAAAATCGCTAAGATCCAAGGCTCCCCACTGATGAAGACCACAAGCCAAAAACTAGTCTGGGGATATTGGATGAGTTGGCACTAGATAGGGAATTTTATGCACAAGCCTTCTGGCATCCATTGATTACTCTGGCTTGCACTGAGTGGCATTACTATATGGAGAGTTTTGCCTGTATTAATAACAGTTATGAGCAAGCATAAGAAATGATGATCATGTGATGTTTAGTGGTTTTTACTTCCACTATGCAGTGCTACACATTTCAAACCTTTTTTTTTGAGTACAACAATCAATCTTTTTTTTTTTTCGCAAAAGAGAACAAATTTCAAATTATGTTGCAAGCCAAGTCGATTTTAAAGTGGCGTTTGATTTTGTCAAATGAAAATATTTGTTCAATTCATTGTATAAACGTATGTTTGACAATATAAATCTAATTAGCCATCAAAAATTATCTTACCAATATATCAATTAAATTTAAGAATTATATGCACCTCTGTACATTTTTTAAGTCTATAGTATTCCATGGGGTTCATCACTCACATTGCTATTATTTGCAATGTATATTGATTTTATAATCAAAGCAATATTCTTCATTAATGATGTCCTGATAATCTTCAGAAGCCTTCAGACCATTCCCCTAATCCTGCATATTCTAAATCAATTCCCAACAGTGACTGGATTCACCGTATATGCTTGTAAGTCATTCATGTATTAATTTTCTATGGGTAGTAAGTTACCGTCATTTATCACATATAATTTAATTATTTTTTGGCATTCCAACCAATTTATCTAAAACACAATTAAGACATCAGTTCTGACCAAAAATGCTTTATCCCATTATAAAAGTTCGTATTGTTTAAGACATTCTTGGTGGGAGACTTGTTTTTTATGACTCAAAGATGCGTTTTTTTAACACTACTATTAACAATATCATGTCTGCAATAAAAATGTACATGTGGGGATTTTCATATCTTCTATCAATTAAAACCATTTGATTTTCTATCTACAAAGGAATCTTAATGTAATAGGTTTTCAATCTCTTATCACTATATTAGAGCCAAAATATGCATTGCAACCATAATCAAATTCTTAAAGCCATTTCTCTTATACCATTGCTTGTTTCACTTCCATATACAGGACATCCTTTTTCACAGATCATGCTTTGGAGTCCTCTGGTTTGTTTGGCCCAATATAGTATTAAATCTCCAGTTAGAGATTTTAAAAAAAATGACAGAAGTCTGATCATATTCTAAAACCTTTGTGTTCCTCAGTCATGGTTAAAATTTTTGTTTAATATACTTTAACCCACAGTGGCTACAAGCAGTAGGATAACATAAATGCTACAAACAGTATCTCATACTACTCCTAAGAAGAGTATTTGTTTTATATAAATATTGTTTTAAATTTGATTTTTTTTTAAATTATAAGCATTATTTTATAATAGATATTAAAATATTTGCATAAAAAAATGCAAAAGATAGCCATAAAAGCAAAAAATGAATGAATAAAATTACTTTTGTTTAATTAAATAAATTCATCTTTCTTTTATTACTATAACAATAATTATTTTATTTTATACTTGATCAATCTGATAGTTTTGACTGTCTTCTTCAGAGTTATAATATATATGAATACATAAAATAGTTTATCATATAAATAATACAAACCAAATATTATAATCTATTATAAATTGAATCCTTTTTATAGTCTATTACATATATATATACCTCAAAGTCTGTATTACATTTGTCAAAGACAGTAAGTACAAAAATTCAAAAAATATTTATAGAAAACATTTGATAATAAAAATTAAATTGATAAGATTAGTAAACAATAAATATTAAACATAAATGTCAGATTTATGCATTACTGTTTAAATTAATAATAAAAAATTAATAAATAAATGATAAAAAAATATAAGTTCTTTAAGTTATCTCTTTTTGTGATCTAAATGTAATGTAGATTTTGAGGGTAATAGGATATAAAAAGGATTCAATTTACAATGGGACATAATATGTAGTTTGAATTTCATCTCTGAAGAAGACCGCTGATCAGTCGAAAGGGTCAGGTTGATCAAGTATAAAATAAAATAACCATTAATTATAGTGATAAAAGAAAGGGAGATTTATTTAATTTTTTTATCAATGAATAAAGAAGATATAAGATGAAAGAAAGAATATAATACTTTTTTTTAACTGTATTCAGTTGATTGCTTTTTTATAATCAGTTATTATAATGAAATAAATTTGCCTTTTATTATTGTAAGCATTAGTTACAATACGTTTTATAATATTAATCTTAAATAATAGAAAAAGAAAATAGTGATCATTTTCAAAAGATGAAGAAAATTTACAGTCATTTAGATTACATGTGGTATGATATACTATGCAAGCTAAATTCAAACTAATTCGATTTTTTGCAAAATAGAAATGTACTTAGGAAAGTACTGAGATTGACACCTGTTCAGTTTAAATAATTATATGAAATTAAGGTTTTGGAAAATTTAAATTGGTATCATATAATGATTGTAATTTTTGTGGGTTAACGTGCAGCATAATTGATCTCAAGTAATTGCTTAAAAAATATATTTTTCATTCCTTTAATACTTCTATAATTATTTATTTTCTTAAAACTGTGGTTTTCTCAGTTTTCTATTATTTTTGACATTATGAAGTAAAACATTCTCAAACTAAATAACAAAACTTGATTTACTATGTAGTTATCTACCTTAAAGATCTTATCCAGAAATGTTACGAACACAATTTGGCAATCTAATATCTTTCTTAATTTTATAATATTTTAGATTTAATTCTTGATATTGTTAACATTAAAAAAAAAAGCTTACTTTTTGAAATAATTATGAATTAGATTTATAAATAAATTATATATTTTATCCACATAAAATGCTACATTCTTCAAATTTGGATCATCCATTGTCAGAGTTGAATAAGACTGTATCATCATATATCATAGTTTCATCATATTTGCCTATGTAATTTAAATTTATTTTACTGTATATTGATTTGTTATCAATAAAGATTTTAAAGATGTAAAAAGAGAATTATTTTGTTAAAGCTTAATGCATTCTAGATAGTATCATATTTGTTGACTATTCTTATCCTATCAAATCAGCTCACAATTAGAATAAGTGTCAGAATAGCATCATAGTTGATAATCATAAAGCTGATGTCATCTTTTAGTTAGCTCTGCTTATTTTTTATGATGAAGTAGGCTGGGATCTAATCACCTTTAATAATACTGGATAAGATATCTAGGAGATACAAATTAGCATATTTTATAGTGTTTCTTTGTTCTTGAATTCTGAAAGTGACTTTATAGGGTTAACCTACTTCTTAGGTCTGCTCTGAATTCAAACTAATAGGGCAAAGAACATGGAAGGAATAATGGATTACAATATCAGATTGTTCACCGACATTTGGCATCATACTAAATTATTTGTAAAATCTAAGATTTTAACTTCTCTTTTAGTTGTGATGACCATATAAAGTATCTAAAATATTTCTGATACATCTAAATTATTTATTATTAACCTATAACCTCTTCTGATTTCTTTAGGTCATTTGTTCTCAAACTAAGCCTTTGATCTTCAGGATATTATTAGATGATCTGGGGCTGTTATTATTGAATTAATATTTAGTCCTTTGATCTTACTCTGCCCTTCTGATTTTTGTAGTGATTGATGTCTTTGGTCATATGTTTATGATTACATCTCTCCCCAAGACGTTAAAAGTGGATAGAATTCAGTCCCTACCTTGCATGAGAATGGTGTAGTGGAAATTACACTATGAAAATATTATTCATTAAGTGGATAATCTCTAGTCTAATGAATGACTAATAAAAATCATTATACCCAATTCTTTTTTAAGATGATTAATTAGTTTGCAATTATATGCACGGCCATTTTTACTTGTTTCCATATTGTTCATTTTTCCTTTACCCAAATAGTATTGATATTTGATGAATATGATGTACATTCCAATTTACACTGGCAACTACAGATATAATTATCTACTGAATAAAATGATTAAATGTTTACAAGATTAAACCACTAAACATCACATGATCACCATCTCTATACTAGCACAGGGTGGCACTACTGTATGGAGAGTTTTGCCTTTGTTTACAGCAATTATGTGCTAGTATAGAGATGGTGATCATGTGATGTTTAGTGGTTTAACACCAATACTGCCTAATAGGATAGTGGTGGCTATGGTTGTTTAAGAGCCAAAGACACCAAAATGTATGGGTGCTGAATTGAGTTCAGACCCATATGACTATATAAGCTATTGAGCTTAGATTGAAAATATTATTGTGTTTTCAATTTCATTCTCATAGTTTTGTAGTAAAGTAGAGTTAAAAGGTGGTTGGTGGAGGGTTGCATTAGATCCTAAGATCTAGGTGCAGTGCTCTTCAGATCCAAAGCTCCTCACTGACGAAGGTCACAAGCCAGAAACTAGTCTGGGGATATTGGATGAGTAGGCATTAGATAGGGATTTTATGCACAAGCCTTCTGGCATCCATTGATTACTCTGGTTGGCACTACTCTATGGAGAGTTTTGCCTTTGTTTATGAGATTGCAATAGTATTTAAAAAGTTGGTAATCAATAACATATGTATATGGAAAAATGATTGTAGATATAAAAGTATTGGGAACTGCTTCTCTATAAAGAAGGTTTTTATTTCTCTATGCTATCATTATCTGTAGTAATCTTATATAACAGAAATTCTGAATAATGGTGCATTTTAATCCTCACGCTCAACTGATAATAATAGATAGTGTTAGAGTAGAGAAAGGAGAATAGCCTTTATATATAATATTGAAATAGGCTGAAAGAATCAAGTGATATTGTGCTGGTAATCACTGCTATAGATGCATTGAAAGATAATAGTTTGGGGCATTTTTATTTAAATACAAAAACTGCTGATCCACAAATTATATGGGTTGGGGGAAGTAGTTCTTCGATATAACCAATTCTCTATAAACTTATGAAGGTAAGAATTTTCTATAAAAACAAACAAAAAAGCAAATAAATTTTGAAAATCTGTCACTGAAATATGATAAATTGAATGCAGAAATGATTTGGCTACTAAATGAAAAGAAACCCTTTGATTCCTTATTGAGATTTTAAAAGAACTCAACTAAGCACTGCAAATTCCTATTATTCATTCCAAACATTCTTATCATTGCAGCTGTTATTATCACGTGAATTATTCATATGATAAATGAATATGGATCGTCTACTCGCCAATATGCTTCATCCATCATGGAGAGTTTTATTGGCCTTATACCTCTGTTGTTAATCTCATCTCAGTTACCTGGTGGTTCTTAACTGAGCTTTCTTGAGCACAAGACAAATGTATGTGAAAAAAATGCGTTTTTTTAAAATAGATATTTACAATTATCGCAAACAAAAATAAATTATGGCACTTAATTCCAGTTGCCAGCCTGAAAAGCGATTGGTGAACAAAGGTAGAAGGTTTTAAGATTTCCAAATTGTGGAACCATTTTTAAGTGGAAAATTGAATGAAACGGTAAGTAGAATTTGTCTAATATTTAATGAGGCATTGTTGGATTTTGTGAAGTTAGGAAGTAAAGAGATAATCAATTTGAAAAATTCTTTTTTGTTTCCAAATGATTCTTAACTGAAATATCAGTGGAGTTTTTTTGAAGGCAGAATGAATATATATGTGAATGTTTTTTTATAATGACAAAAAAAGTAATTTAGGGCGCTTATTTCCAGAAGTCTGTAATGTCATCGGTCAAGGCAGCAGATTGAAGCCAAGGACAGAGATTGCTATAAAAATTCTATAATTATAGGTCCAGGCTGCCATTCATTGACAATTTTTTATTTAGATACCTAGAACTGTAGATAATTTTCAAGCGAAGGAAGATTGCATGAGATAGAAGAATTATCTAATATTGAACAAGATCTTGTTGAATTGTGGGAAGTTAGAAGAAAAAATTAAGAAACAATTGATTTAAAAAGTGGACATGTAAATTTATTCTGATAGCACTGATATTGGAAGCATTAATGTAATCGAATTCATTGCAAATAAAAGTGGGAGAATAACATTATACCAGTTGATGATATGTGACACAAGATAGCAAAATTAAGTATTCAAATTAGTGGACGATACCGAATGTAGGTAATTCACATTTATGCTCCAACAAGTGATTGTAATGAACAAGTAGAAGATATCTATGTGGAATACAAAACACATTTGATCAGATCAAAGAATATTTTAAAACGACCATAGGAGACTAATGCTAGAATTAGCAAAGACTTGAAAAATGAAAATATTCTAGGTAAATATGATTACGGTGCCAGGAATAAAAAAAGTTACAGACTTGTGGAGTTCACAGAAAAAGAAAAACTATACTGTGAATTATTTCTTTCACATGATCACCATTTCTTATGCTTGCTCATAACTGTTATTAAAACAGGCAAAACTCTCCATACAGTAGTATCACTCAAATGGTGATCATGTGATGTTTGGTAGTTTAATACCAATCCTGTCTAGTAAGATAGTGGTGGCTATGGTTATTAAAGAACCAAAGACACCAAAATGTATGGGTACTGAACTGAGTTCAGACCTATATGACTATATAAGCTAATGAGCTTGAATTTAAAATATTGTGTTTTTAATTTTGTTCTCATAGTTTTGTAGTTAAGTAGAGATAAAAAGTGGCTGCTGGAGGTTTGCATTAGATCCTAAGTTCTAATTGCAGTGCTGTAGATCCAAGGCTCCTTACTGATGAAGGCCACAAGCCAGAAACTAGTCTGGGGATATTGGATGAGTAGGCATTAGACAGGGATTTTGTGCATAAGCCTTCTGCCATCCATTGATTACTCTGGCTTGCATTGAGTGGCACTACTGTATGGAGAGTTTTGCCTGTTTTAATTATTTCTTTATGGAAAATGCTAAATGAAAATGAACAGGGAATTCAAATGAAGATATAATAGAACTGGATTATATTTTAACAAATAGAAAATACATGCTTTAAAAATCTAATGTTTTTAATAGATTTAATACAAGGAGTGATTATTGATTAGTGAGATATAAGATAAACGTTAATGCAAAACTTAAAAAAATGAAAACTATTAACAAATATGGCATTAGAAAATATTCCTAATCTTCTGAAACATTCCAGAAAATTTAAATTGCATCTTATAAATCATTTTAAAATCTTTAACTAACTGTGTGAAGATGATTTAGACTTGACTGAAATCAATGGTATAACTTATCTTTATTAAAAACTGCAGGAAAGAAAGTTAGTATAAAACACTTAAGACTTTATCAGTAAATTTTTTTACTGAAACAAGACGATGATTGAAGAAAAGAAGAAACGTGGATTTTTAAAACCAATTCATTAAGAAGAATATCTAGAATTTTATAAATGGTACGAAAAAGATATGAAAAAAATATGTCTATTGATGATAAAAGCTACGGATGAGGATAAGCCTGAAAAATATGTAAAAAAAGTAAAATCTTGGTATTAGAAGGAAAGTTGTTTCCACAATATGTGAAAAAAAAAAGATGGAACTATTACTGAAGAGAGATGTTATCACAAAATGTGTGGAAAAGGTATATAAATATTATATAATAGTAAAGAACACGAAAATGGAGTATCACTTACTACATCTTCCGAATTGCTGTTTTATGTGAAGAAATAATACGGAATTAAATGTATAAAGAAAAGTTCCTGGAAGTGATGAAATTATTATTGATACTTTAAATGAAGCAGAAATATTGTTGCCAGAGCTGTGTACCCAATATCTAAATGATAAAAATGCACCAGATGATTGGAAGAATGCAGTAATGATATTGATGTTTAAGAAATGTGGTAAAGATTTTAGAAAGTTTATAAACGTAACAGTCTTCTATCAGTTCTATATAAAAAATTTTATGATGATAATTACAACTCATCTATAGTCATCTTTGGATTCTAACCAATGAAAAGAAAACTAGCTTTAATTTAAAACTGGATTTAGTCTAGTGGATCGAATATAAGTATTGAAAAAAATTATAGAAAGGACTAATAAATATGAATCCACAGTGGTTCAAGCTTTGGGTCATCGAGCTAAAACTCGGGATATTGTCTTACTCTAAAGAAAATTTATCAAAATGCAACAGCAGTGTATAGATTACATAGTAATGCTATGAATATTAACATTTCAAAGGATATATGACAGTAAAATGTCTGTGCGTACAAAACCATATATGTAAATATGCATGGTTTTCACTTTAATAATATTCCCTTTTTTGGAGAAAATTACTTTATAAATTCGCTCGAGAAATCGTCCCAAATTATATATTTAATGAAAATTGAATTTGTATGTAAATAAAGCTAGTTGCATACAAATTAGATGGTATATAACTGGGATGTCCAACCAATTGATCGTGATCCACCGGTCGATCGCAAGGCCAATCTGGCAAGAGATGTCGGGTAACGAGTGAAACAAATTAAGTCAAGATTTTCCAAGTTTTTTTGTTATTTTTGTTTTTGTTCTAATTTTTTTTTTCAATTCTAGATAGGTGAAGTCCACTAAGCCGTATCATTATTGAAAATAATATTTTTAATCTTGATTTAATGTAGCTAATTTGAATTAATAAATATTGTTAATAATAATTACTCATGTTGCTTTAATTCCCCTGGAGGCATGAGTTTTTTGGCCTGTTAAATAATTATTTTTTACTAGGTAGATATTGAAGCGGAAAATATATTACACATATTTTTGCTTCACTGTCTGGTGATTCAAAACCTTGAATCAGAGGTTTAAACTCATCTATATATGTGTTAAATCACTAGAGAGTGAAAAGGACGCACATACAAGTTTTAAAACCCTCCGTTATTATTTTTGTTATAGTTATAAACTAAGCATTATTAGTATAAAAAATATTTAATAATTTTAAGCTTTAAATCTTTAAATTTCCACGCCCATTTAATAGTTATGTATGCGCGTGCGATATTATTTGAAATGTGTTTTCTGTAATTAAATATGTATATTTATTTTATAGTTACGTATATTTTATTTTAGTTCGTGTATTTTATTTTCTGACGCAATACTAAAGAAAGTTCTAGAGAGTAATTAAAATAACTCTGAAATGTAAATTTATAAATAAAAGAATATTCTAAGATTTGTTTTAAAAAAGTAATTATTAAGTTAAGATCCCATAGCAAACTAAATGTTAATGGAAATTATATCTTTTGAATCTATTTTCATTTTAGAAATAGATTCAAACAATACTCTCTGGAACTTGTTGCATCATCGTTAAAATTAGACAATAGGTGTCTTTCAGTCACGTAATGGACATCCGGGCCATATCAAACCGGAAACAGAGAACATTCTAGAAGGTTTTCACGAGTATAAATAGAGCCGAAATTTTAGGCTAAGTCCTCTTGATATGCCATCTTTATAACCTTGCAGAATGGACCCACGTCCGTTTAATTTGTGAAATATGATTCCAGAGTAGAGGGGCTAAATTTGCTTCCCCGTCCTTCTCCAAAATCGTTTCCACTCTGCTATGTTAACCTGCCATCTCAACTTATGGACTGCTTAATTTAAATGCTATCATAATTACCTCACGATGCCAACCATTATTTATCAGAACTTTGCCTTGCTTAACCGTGTTCTCTTCATTTGTAATTCTATACATTCAAATCCAGACGTACGTGAAGACATCAAGATTTGGAAGATAAATTACAAGCTTGCCGCTAATATGAACTCTTTAAAACTTTCATTCTCAAAAATCTAACTTATTTGTAAAATTCCGTTTTTTTATCAAAATAATGTAATATTAATTGTAGACATTCTAGGATGTAGTCATTTTCTCTCTCTGTTCTAAAAGATAATGCACGAATCTAAAACTTTATCTGTATTTCTCTATGGGTTTCACATTTTCTTGTTTCTAATATTTTAAATGCGGCACACTTTTATTTTATAAATTTTATGTTGTTTAATATGATATGCTAACAGTTCAATCCAGCGAACCGATACTAAATTTTGTTAATAACTATGGGATATCTAGCTTTCTTACGTAATTAAAAGTTCGCTTGATTGAAAATATTTTGAATTACCCTATTTGCTTAGTGGCAGCTTATTCACTGCTACATTTATATGTTTCGTTAATGCCATATTGGATGCTATTGATTTTACTTTCAAATTATAGTATAAAGTAACTTTATTGACCTACTTTTATTGTGTTTTCTTATATTTTTAATCATTTGATTATCACGCCATTTTGAGCTGATGGTCTTTTATAAAAGTAATTGCTGGTTGGCGTATTAATATTTATTTAATGAAGGGAACAATAATCCTTCCTTTTTATATGTGACATTCTAACGAATCTTAAAGGTCATTTACATACACCTCGAGAGGGATTAATTTATGTCATTTCATTATGCTAGATCCTATTAAATTATAAGGGCTTTAATTCATATATCAGTGTGATTAAGAACCTGATTTAGTTATTTAGCGTTGCTGTACTTACATAACATTATGAAATTTCCTTCTTTTACTTTATCAAACATAAACCCGGATAAATGGGATTCCTTCTCATGGCGTATTGGAGTTTGGAAGTACCGACTCTTGGATATCGTCAAAGGTGGCCGGTAAGCTCTGCATAGGATAATACTGGAAAACAGGCTATGAATTCTTACACGTTACCACCTCTTCTTTAAAATGCTGACCTGTCCCACATACCAGGCACATTTTACATTTTCATATATTGATAAAGCGTTCGTCCTAAAATGGATTCCATCATTTCTAACGTTATTACTTCAGTCATCACCGCGATTCTCGTTAATATTTTTTATATTTGCCCATTCTAAATCTGTAAGACGGAATGCCGTGATTTCTGAATCTATCTCATGTTTTCGTTTCTATTAAAAGTTAGTTAATGTCATTTTAAAGCTTGTTTAAGCTACCCGCCCTCTCATTACGAAAGTGTGAGTGCGCCAACGAGTAATGTAAAGTAAATCTTTTCTAATAAGAAAAAGAGAATCAAATCTAGATAACTATGCTGTTAAACATATTAAACTCCAATTATTATTGAAGTAAATGATTCAGATTCATAAATATTTTCGTATGTAGTTCAACTGAACTTTAATAAAGTGATGTATACCATATTCCATCTATCTATTTAAGGTCAATGAGTTTTCATAAAAATAATCATAGCATTCGCGTTATATAATATGGTAAAATTTATCTCTCCTGTTAGCATATTAAGCCGCATCTACCTTGTTTGAAGTGTAATATACAATTGCAGATTTGCGCATCATTAATGTGTAACTTATATTCTTTTATTATGTAACTCCTTTAATGCGCAAATCAGCCTTAACAAAGTGAAATCCATAATTATATTAGTGTGGACTATATATATAAATAGGTTTGCAATTTTGTTAAATTCCAATATGTTTGTTCATTATAATATTAATATTAATAAATTATTAACTATATAATTATTATTAAATCTGCTTTGCCTCATTATTTATGCATACCCATCGTTAATTAGATTGCAGTATATATAGCTAACTTTCATTGACCTAGGCCAATCCCTAGCTTTATTAATAAACACTATAAAGGGTATAATTGTAATACTTTTGCTACTTCATTATGTTTGGGGGTTGGAGTTCGAAGCCTAGTAATATTGTAATTCCCTGTAAATCTCTTGTTTCTCCACTGTTGCTGTTGCTTCGGGACGGGTATGAATAAAATTTCCTTTGTTATCATCAGAAATGTTGTTCGTAATGTTATAGATCTGGAAAATAGGCAAGAGGGCAGAGTTCATGATTGTTCCTGACTTATGTATCTTGCACATGATTGGATTCGGGGTACTTTTGCCTAGATGCTAGCTCTTGTTAGACGAACAGACAATTCTGACTGGTACAGATATATAAAAATAGTATGTATTTCACACCTCCCTCTATTTAGATTATGCCTATGATAACAAGTTGATCACCTATGACAACAAGTCGATCGCAACACATTTTTAAAATAAAAAGTAGATCTTATGAACACAGAAGTTGGCCACACCTGGTGTATAAGATAACCCCACCCTCTCTTCCCATTTATAAGGAGAGAAAAGGAAGGAAGCAGCTAAAATATTTTAAACTGGGTAAAAGTTAGTATGGTTTTAATGCGATAAACAGATCAGCAGTAAAGAATGGTAATGATAGACTAGTATACTGGATAGGATCATGGCCAAAATGGAATAGCGACAAAGGAGAAGCAGTATGTGTTTATGTATAGAAAAAGTTATTATCATCGAAGGGCAATTAACAGAAAGTTAACTAAACCGCAAGAGAGAAGTTGGAAGAAGAGATGGTTAATATAAATGTATAAACTGCGTGTGCTGATGTAAGCACTAATGTTGTGAACTTTAATAGTTTATTCTATATGGAAATCGTATATGCTAATTTGTGTTTCAAAAGACATTCTATTTGAAAGCAAAAATATATAACTGGATTACTTCTGGTACGAAGGAAAACTATTTTCAACCGAGCACAATAAATAGTTTATAAATATTAATGGACTATTACCATTTTATGTTGTTTTTACCTCATTATTATTGTTATTAAATAAATATTGTTAAATACACATTTCGAAGTACATTGTTTATCTAGTTCCCTGACCGGTCTTTGGAGACCCTCAAGACACAGCAGACAGGGTCATTCCATATCTTCAAAACTTTTTACAATAGTTTTACAATATGTATTTTATGGATTAAAATGGAAAGCTAAGGACATAAAAATGAATGGAGATTATTTAAGTCATTTAAATTTTGGAGATGATGTGAGTAAATTAACGAGAAAGGCACCTTACTGATTTTATAATAATTCAACACTGCCATGTTGAGTACAGAGGAGACTCTCAAACCCAAACACAAGATAGAGATTTTATAAAGATAAGAGTGGTCATCTTATCTTTAGCCTAAATTCTGATTTATATAGGCCAATTTGAAGTGTCTTGGTTTGAACGAGTGAAGACATTATTCTTCTTACTCTGTTCTCTTTTACATCCATTACTTGCTTTACGTACATTAACATTCGCAAAATCTTTCAATTTACTACATGTTAATATTACGAATTAATAGAAATTATGTAATGTTCATATTTATTTATTAAGCGCATAGATCGTATGAAATCTTGTATTTGGGTTTGAGAGTCTCCTCTGTACACAACACACCAGCATCATTATAAAATTAATAAGGTGCATATGTTAAAAAGATGAGTCCTTTCTCTTTAATTTCATATGATCTATCCGCTTAATAAATAAATTTGAACGTTACTTAATTTCTATTAATTCGTAATATTAACACAGTAAATTGAAAGATTTCATGAATGTTAATGTATATAAGAAAGTAATGGATGTAAAAGGGAACAGAGTAATGTCTTCAGTATTTCAAACCAAGACTCTTCAGATTGGCTTATATGAATCAGAATTTAGGTTAAAGATAAGATGACCACTCTTTATAAAGTATCTATCTTGTTGTTTGGACTTGAATGACTCCTCTGTACTGATGACGACAGCATCAAGTTATTATAAATCAATAACATGCATATGTTAAAAAGGTGAAATCCTTTCTTTTTAATTTCATACGATCTATGTGCTTATTAAATAAATCTGAACGTTAGATAAAGTGATTGTTTTTGCAAATAATCCTTCAATGGTTTAGAAAATGTTGCAAGCTTTATCAGATGAAAGCAAGAAAAATAGGATTAAAGACAAATAATAAAAAGACTAAGTATGATTCAATATATTGTTTTAGGAGTTGCAAATAAAGATTGATAATCACAAATTAGAAAAACAACTGCAAATATCTTGGTCAGATTATTAACATAGATGGAAACAGAATAGATGAAATTGATTATGGAATTTAATTTGGATTGTATGCTTTTGACAGAAATAACTCATGATTAAAAGAAAATAGGCCTATATGTTTGAAAAGAAAGTTTTCAATATAGATGTTTTATCATTTCTTACTTATGGTTCTGAGAACTTGGGTGCTTAACAGAAAAACACTATCAGGATTTTTGATCAATCGTCAAAATATGGAAAGATGTAAATTAGTAATAACAATAAGAGATTGAAAACAAAATGTATGAGAAAATAAACAAGTATGAGTGACATCAGTGTAAGAATTAGAGGCTGAAATAGAGCTGGTCTGGATACATTTCTGGAAGAAATGACAGAGATTGTAAAACATCTAGGTAACGATCACCAGTGAGATGGATGAATGAAGTAAGGAAGTTTGTTGGTGTAATGTAGAGAAGAGAGTCCACAAATTAAAGAATCTGGATTAAACTTAGATACCCTTTTATTTTGCAGTTAAAAAGGATGATGATGAATGGCACCATTGTTCATTAATAATGTAGATTCAGTGATGAGCCAAAAATCTAATAGTATTCAATTGATCATGATCACCATTTCTTATGCTTGCTTATAACTGTTATTAAAACAGTTATAAGCACTGAGTGGCAATGCGTATAGAGAGTTTTGCCTGTTTTAATAACAGTTATAAGCAAGCATGGAAAATGGTAATCATGTGATGTTTATTGGCTTAAAACCAATCCTGCCTAATAGGATAGCAGTGGCTATAGTTATTAAAGAAAATGTATAGGTACTGAACTGAGTTCAGACCTATATGATTATATAAACTAATGAGCTTGGATTGAAAATATTATAGTGTTTTCAATTTAAGACTCATAGTTTTGTAGTTAAGTAGAGATAAAAGGTGGCTGCTGGAGGGTTGCATTAGATCTTAAGATCTAGGTGCAGTGCTCTCAGATTCAAGGCTTCTCACTGATGAAGGCCAAAAGCCAGAAACTAGTCTGGGGATATTGGATGAGTAGGTACTAGATGGGGATTTTATGTACAAGCTTTCTGGCATCCATTGATTACTCTGGCTTGCACAGAGTGGCAATACGTATAGAGAGTTTTGCCTGTTTTAATAAATATTCAATTGAGTGAATTCAGTAAGTAACATAATTAAATGTATGCTGGAAACTGAAAAAAAAAAAACATTTAGCATCTTCATTTCTTTTTAATAATTTAGTTTCTATTATTATTTTTTAATTTATAAATTGATACTTTTAATATCAACATTTTAAAATCAAACTTTTGCTTTAAAGATATGTCAAATGCTTTTATGCAGTTTTAAATTACTGATATTTGGAATTTCTTATATATATAACTTGTTTGAAAAGTTTTTTTTTTTTTTTACAACAATTTTTTTTTGATTCTATACTATCTTAAATTTATCCTTTGTGACATATTTGAAGTAAATTTCTAACAGGTATTTTTTTTTCTAAAAAAATTGAATTATACAGAATATCTTACAAAAAATAATTTGATTACAGTTTTTGCAATAAAGAAGTCTCAAAAATTCATTTCTTTCTATCTTTTATTACAAATAAAAATATTTTACTATATGTGTGTAATAATGTTAACCTTATTTATCTATGCCTTCTAGAGAAATGTTTCTATATTTAATTAATTCATTTTAAAGTTAAATATTTCACAGATTATTTAAGATGTAAACATTAAAAATAAATGGGTAATTCTATGTAATAACTAGAGAAAAATATCAGGCAACGGTGTTACTAAGCAACCACCGATTAAAATTGACAGTTCCAAGCTAATCTATATATTCTAGCAAACCACAATAGATTTTGCATGAATTTTGCTTAGAGATAGAAAATGGTTGGGTTTTTTTTTCAATGTCCAATGTTATATGGGCTATTGAGTTATCTAAGATGTGATATGTTGGACTATTTCCATCATTTATGAGTGAATGTTGAATGTATAGAAAATTTTAAACTTTATTTAAACTTTCCAAATACAAACAACTTGTTAGTAAGAACACACAAATAGACACTACAGGTTAGTCCAACATATCACATTTTATAATATACCATCATTACAAATGTTCAGACAAATATTGAGCTATCTAATTTTATTTCCCATATAGCATTATAGCCACTGAAATATGGTTCGACTTGGGGCTGCCAATTTTAATTGGTGGTTGCTTAGTAACAGTATTGCCGGACATTTTTCTCGAGTTATTGTATTGATTTTCCCATTTGTTTATATATATATGGTTGCTTATACAAGTATATAAATAATACTATAATATTAGAATAATTATACATTTTCAGTAAAATGTTAATTACATATATCATCTATATAATGTAATGAAGACAAGATATTTCACGCTCACCTTTTTAGTTGGGTGTATTTTAATTGGAAATTTCCATTTGTATTTGGTTGCGTAGTTGAACTGAAAGGAATAAATCATATAAAGTGTTTGTTTAAAATTTATAATTGTTTTGAAATTTACCATCTTTGTCGAAGATTTGAAATATTTTTAATATCTTACATCATATCTATATTAATTTTGAAAGCTCCATTTTTAGAAAACATTTCTGAAAGGATTGCATGACTTAAATATTATTTTCATAGATTCAAACATATTTCTAATTTTATGCATATTGTGCACAAACTTCAAGTCCACCTGTATGAGAGAGATTTTAGAAAAAAACTTCAGTTTATAAAAATTTTCAAAAACTCTAATATTTAGTCTGAGTTTTTAATAAAGTGAATGCTTAAATATTTTGGAATCCCTGCTATAAATTATAACCATGTAGAATGTGAACATATTTTGATTGCAGCATGTGTCTATATAAGTCCTATATATAAGTAACTACTGGATATTAATTTTTTCCTTGAGATCACCCAATTGCCTAAGTTTTATTAACAGATCCTCATAAACTGTAGGCCAACTTGTTACAACTTTATGCAACATGGGTGCCAAAGAACATAGACAAACAATTTAGACAGAACAAAGAAACATATAGACTGAAATGTACACCATTGAAAGTTGTCTGTCTACTGTAAAATGCATAATACAACTGTGGTCAGAGAGGAACCAATCTAGATCTAATAGTCACCATTGTGGCTTATAGGTTATATCTTAAACCATTATATTCTTACATATGAAATTTGGGTGACTACTAAACAGTATCAGGAATGCTCTAAACCAGGGGTGGCCAATTGTTTTGGTGGGGGGGGGGGCACTTTGTGGAAGTGGAGGTTAGCAGAGGGCCATATCTTTTTTTCATGACCCAATAAACACACTGCTTTATTCCCTATATTACCAAAAAAATGTTTGCTTGTCCATTCTTCATTAAACACACAACATTTATCAACTGGTTTCACCAAAGTTGAAAAATTATATATTTTCTATTGCAAAAACAATATTGAAATTAACCAGATCAACCGGAAAAGCATTGTGCATCGTATCCACACTGCGCATGCGTATTGACGTGGCCGTCCTAGTGGAAAATACGAGACGAATCTTCGGTCACGCATGGAAAGGAAATCTCGGTTCAAGGTGGATTTTTCTAGCTGTCCTGGCGGGCTGCGAAACTTTTAGCAGGCCGCTATTTGTCCACCCCTGCAATAAACTGAAAAGAACAGTAATCTTTCTATACTTGGATTTTTGGAACGGAATATTCCGCCTGATTACAACGATAATATACTGTATTTTTAACATTATCAACAACAAATAAAACATCTTTTCAGATCGCTTTAAAATTAATGAGATTTTCGTGTCTGTTAAAAATCTTTTTAAGCATACAAAATATTGTATTTTTTAAATTAAAAATTGAATTTATTAACATAAATTATATTATTATTATTTTATATTTTAGTTGTTTTATACATTTTTGTTACTCTTAACGTTTGTTCTTTGACACGAAGAAATACATCTTAAAATTTATTTAAATTTTGAATGCTTTAAAATATATTTTTGCTATCAAAACTCAAAACAGAAACAATATATCGTATTTATATGTAACTGGGTTTTTTTTTCTTTTAGAAAATTGAAATGAATTATATGCATTGCTGGTAACCATTTATATTCTATACAATCGATAAAGAGATTATTGTCGAATCTTATCGCTGTTCACAAATCACCGGTGTTTTTATTTGGCAGAATACATTTTAAAATGTGTATTAGAAATCCCTCCTAAAGAGCAATTTTCTATTACTTTTATGTATTCTAACAAGTGTCAAATTATTTAGACATTTTAAACCAAAACAGTTAAAAAAGAAAGAACTTTACAATTTCTTTAACATTTCTATTTATTTACTCACTCTTAAAAATAGAAACCTGTTTTTATTGAGATTAAAAAAAATTCAGAAAAGATCCATAATATAATAAAAATTGAATTCAAATATTTCAAAATAAGTTTTATTTATTTACTTACTCAAATCAAATAATTCTCTCATGTGACTGTAGCATATATGTTCAATAAGAAAAACTTATATACGGTATTTGTATAAGTTCTTAGATTAAAAAAAAAAAAACCATGTAAAATAAATATATTCATCAGTGATAAAATAGTTTTTTTGTTATATAAAGGTTGAACAAGACTTTATACGTGTAAAAGTAAACCACCCTTAAATAAAGACGCTGGACATAAATGTCTTACCAGCCACCTTTGTTAATGATGGAGGAGACAATACACTTTTCCCACCATACTGCTATAACAGAGTTAATCATCTTGTAAATTATGAGATCAGATTCTCTAAACAGTGTGGGTAAAAATACTCAGCCAGTACTATTGTTTAGGGGTCAGCTTTCATTTCACTTCCGGTTTCCATTGATTTCCTATAAATGAAGTTCTGAGATCTTTTGTTTCTCAACATATCCTTAATAATGAATTTGTGCTAAGTTTGTATATTTATTTAGGTGCACATGCTTTTTGAGAAGGCATCACCATAAAGGCTCATATGAGCTTGATTAAACCATGATTACATATGGCAATGTATTTGAACTCCCATCACCCAGAACATTTTTGGTTTTTGCCTTTATCAGTGAGGTTGGGATTTCAAAGGTGGAAATAATACAATTATGCATCTAGATACCACTTTTAATCAACTCCTTTTTATTAAATTTAAAAGATCTAATGTTTCAAACCCAAACCAAATCTCCTTGAACAGTTATATAGATATATCTGATTCCAGATCTTTAAAGTTTAATACTTTATTAATTATAAACACATGTATTTTAGTCTTCTCAATTCATTATTAACTGTAAGGACATCCCTCTCCAGTTAAGAATTTTAATAACAAAAACTTCTTAATATTTTTAACTTATACAATATATGACAAAATAAGAACATTTCTTTACTCTAGTGCCATCTATAATAACCTTGAGTAATCAGTGGTTACTAGATGACAATTCATTTAAATTTGATTAGTAAAATGGAATTAATAAATATTTGATAGATACTTAACTACATTATTTCCAATTTTGAATTCCAAGTTATGCCGATAATGGCAAAAGCTAGAAATCTGACGGGGGACGGGGATGAGGATTTAATTGCATTACCATCTGATAATTACCGATTACTCAAGCTTATAACAGATGCTATTAGAGTAGAGAAAACTACTCTTGGTTGGAAGTATTCTCAGTGATGGTGGCCAATTTGAGGCTATTGAAAATTGGCATTAAACATGGCTGGGTATTAGTTTCAAGTCTGCTATCTATTTTTGCGAACAATAGTAACTGTTAAAACAGTTCGTTATAATCATTTGTGAAGCAGGCATCAATATGTAGAGTAGGTTTCTTCCCTCACCAAGTATTTGCTTATGATCGTCTTGTTAGTTCCATTTTTCATTGAATGGTCTGAAACCCTAGTTCCATGTCGGTCTCTTCATTCTTAAAGAGGTATCTGTGATATCTGATGTTCTTTCATCCCTGTATTTCGCTTTTGATCATCTTACTAATTTCAACATACATTTTTCCATAAACCATTGAATGGGTTGAAGTCATTATATTCCTCTTCTATTAAGTATCTCAATTTTAAATCTGTATGTCAGAACTGGTAAAACACATCTATTAAAAACTTTTTTTTTTTTACAAACATATGGACACACTTTCATTTAATAGTAAATTATCTCTACGAAAAACACCCCATTCAAGTTTAATTCTGTGATTAATTTTTATATGTGATACAATTTCCCTAGCAATGTAAAATATTTAATTTTCATTTTTCATAAATAAGAAAATAAATATTGCCATATATATTTATAATAAAAAGAGACATTATATACGATATCAACGCATTGCGTTGATTTGTAAGACGTATTTTATGAGGACTATGAATTAACAGGACATTTGAAATAGCAGTAATGTGTTTTTTTAAAAAAACGTTTTATGAATTAGTAGTTTTTCAGAACCTATATATCTACTTTGAATCATGTGGTGACTAATGTAAGATCTAAAGAATCAATCGTGGTTAAACCTATCAATTCAGTGTTCAAATTTTCTATAATTTACTGAGCAGTTAATCATCCTTGGGTTTTCTTTGCCTTCATTAATACTGTATTCATAATTTCTTTGGCAGAACTATCAGAAACTTGTATATATTGATTATTATATATAGAGCTCACAAAATAAGCTCTTAATAAGCTTTGAGAATATCCTCAACCCCAGATCGGTTTCTGCTTCTGGCATCATCAGTGAGGCACCAGGATGTTCAAGCATTAAATTAAAAATACTAGGACAAGCCCAGCACTTTATCTAATATATATAACTATTGAGTAGAAAATCTGAAATTATCAGACATCCATATGTCTTCCAATCCAGCTATCTAACTCAAATAGCCATATGGGACTGAACTAAGTTCAGATACACCATATATTAATAGCTTTAGCAATATAAAATCGCCAAAGCCTTAATAGCAAAAAATAAAATGATAAAAAGTCAAGTCAGATATCACATGACTTAATTTAATAAAGCTTGTATTTATAAATGTTATATATAGAGCTCGCAAAATAAGCTCTTAACAAGCTTTGAGAATATCCTCAACCCCTCTATATTTAAGTGCGCATAGTTTGTAATTTTTCATGAATTAATTTCTTTTATCTATGCTGATCTTGATCAGTCAGTATCTAATTTGGGGTGGGTGGGGGTGAACACCCTTTTAAGGTATTATTAATCTACTACAGGATAAAGTTGCATTAAAAAATAGATATTATTCAAATCATTTCTTCCCCAAAATTGATGTTTGTTGTTTAGAAGAATCTACTATAGATACTGCTGTGTACCCTTGGGGATGTGTTTTTGCCATCTGCCGGGTCACATCAATTCATTTATTAAATAAATAACAATACACAAATTAAAACTTAAACAAGATAAGTTTATTTACTTGCAGTAAGTATAAAAGAATAAATAATAAGTAGAATTCTCTTTGCACTCTTCAAAATGATTATAATAAATTGTAGTATGAAATTAGATTATTCACATTTCCATTAGTAATAGATAAATGGCACATATATCTGTGAGTTATCATTTTACCTTAGTTTTTTACACAGAAATATTATACAACTTGTACCTACAATGATTTACCATCTTTAATTAAGAAGTCTTCATTATTGTTGATTATCTCCGTTGTTAGCCCACCCACACTAATATCTTGCAGGATAAAAACTCCATATAGTAGTGCCACCTTGTGCTAACCAGAGTAATCAATGAATGCCAGAAGGTACTAGATAGGGATTTTATGCACAAGCCTTCTGGTATCCATTGATTACTCGGGTTAGCACAAGGTGGCACTACTATATGGAGAGTTTTTGCCTGTTTACTAACAGTTATGTGCTAGCATGAGATGGTGATCATGTAATCTTGCAGGATATTTTATATACCAGTCTTACCTGCATAATATGGGGTGTTTTGTATATATTAACTTTTATTATCATTCAACTATATTCATGCTGTATGCAAATTTTTCAGAGTGGTAATAGTAGTAAGAGATAACAATTGTATGTGCACTGACTGCGTGTAGTTTACAAAAATTTAATAAACTTTATTTACATTATTATATATACATGCAAAATCAGTTCAGATATGATAACAATGATATTTTGAACATGTGGAAAGAGAATTTTGATCATCTTTTGAATAATGATATAAGAATTGAGAAAGCCACTTTTAATGATATATCCATTTTATCTACTCATTTAGATTTGGACAAAGACATCTAGCTTAGGGAAGTCGAGAACAGTTCTTTGAAATCTTAAAAAAAAAGAAAGGCTACAAGCTTTGATAAATATCAGAAAAGTTTAAAATACAATGGTAATATATTAGCTTTAACAATATTGGATTTTTTTAAAGAATATATGGACCCATGAATTCATGCCAATTGATCTTAAAGATGCTTTTATTGTTCCAATTTTTAAAAAGCAAAGGGAATAGAGAAGATTGCAGTAATTGTCTTGGAGTAACATTATAATCCACTACACACGATTTCGCCAGAATTAATAATTTTTGCATATTTTTGTATAGATGAGTACTTTTCGAACTTTTTAATATGTGGGCCCCCTAAAAAACAATATATTTTCATTTCCAATGGACTAACAATGTATTTAAAACCATGATCACGATTTCTTTATAGTAGAAATGGTTTGTAATGTGATCAAAAATAGTAATAAAAGTAGAAAGGATACTGAAAGATGTGGATGGAGAATGAATGATAAGAATAAGTTAGAACAATATAAAAAAAGTAAAAGAAATCATGGAAGAGTTTGTTGGAAATGAATCTAAGGACTGGTATGGTAAAGTAGAAAAAGTGGCAAATATGATTTTAAGTGAGAATGTTCAGAAGAAATAAAAATAATCGAAAAGTGAGAATTAGTAAAAGTGTAAAAGAGAGGGGGAAAAGCATGCAGAGAATACAAATGTGCTATTAAAAATAAACAAAGTGAAAAAGATGTTAATGTTAAATGGGGAAAGTATTTAAAAAAAGAAAGTTGGCTAAATAGAATATTATATAGACAGGATAAAATTAACTAGTAAATTGTTGGAGGATATTAATAAAAGTGAAAGAGATGACAGTAAAAAATTTTGGAATATTATAAGGGATGTAGGGGAGAGAGAAATAGTATTACTAGATAATGAGAAAATAGAGTGTAGCTGTAGAGAAGAATTAGAGGCAATCTTAAATAATTATGTAATGGATATAGAACAGATCTTACATGTGAAGGACAGAGTGATAACAAACATAATAGCACATAGTAAGGGAAATATTAGATTTACAGAAAATGACGAGGCAGGGAAGAAATTGAGAAGTGGGAAGGCAAGAGGTTTAGATGGATGGGTAGCAGAGATCTTGAGGAATTTAGGAAATAGAGTAAAAGTGAGAATTAGTAAAAGTGTAAAAAAGAGGGGGGAAAGCATGCAGAGAATACAAATGTGCTATTAAAAACAAACAAAGTGAAAAAAATGTTAATGTTAAATGGAAAAAGTATTTAAAAAAAGAAGTTGGCTAAATAGAATATTATATAGAGATAATAAAATTAACTAGTAAATTGTTGGAGGACATTAATAAAAGTGAAAGAGATGGGCATTAAAAATTCTGGAATATTAAAAGGGATGTAGGGGAGAGAGAAATAGTATTACTAGATAATGAGAAAATAGAGTTTAGCTGTAGAGAATAATTGGAGGCAATCTTAAATAAGTATGTAATGGATATAGAGAAGATCTTAGATGTGAAGGACAGAGTGATAACAAACATAATAGCCCATAGTAAGGGAAATATTAGATTTACAGAAAATGATGAGGCATGGACAAAATTCAAAAGTGGAAAGGCAAGACGTTTGGATGGATGGACAGCAGAGATGTTTAGGAATTTAGGAAATAGAGCAAAATTAAATCTATTATCATGTTTTAATAAGATGGCACAGAAGAGAGAATTTCCAGATAGCTGGAATAATACAAGAATAAGGCTACTATTTAAAGAAAAAAATAAAGATCACAGAAAGTTAAACAATTATAGAACTGAGAATGTCAGTGTTATATAAAGTTTTTGCATATATGATGGTGGGAAGGATTGCAAAATGGAGGGGAAAAAATAATAATATAGTGAGAGAAATGCAAGCACCTTCAACAACGATTGGAAAAAACTTATAGGAAATAGTTTATTTGTAGTTACACAACTTATAGATATGCGTAGGAATACATGTAGATGGTTATATATGTTTTTTATAGATATAGGGAAGGCATACGATAGAGTAAATAGAATAGATTATGGGTAAGTTTAGTAAATTTGGGAATGAATGAAGTTTTAGTGGATCTTGTAAAGTAGTTGTATGAAAATAATTACTATAGATATCAATAAGGAAATATAGAGTCAGTTAAAGTAAAAAATGGGGTGGGAGTAAGACAAGGATGCCCTATATAACCTATTTTGTTATATTTGAGAGAAATGGAGAGAGCAATAGAAAACTAGGAAGAGGGATAAAAATATCATTAATAGGTGGCAAGGGAGTATATACATTATGATCGGGCTTTTTTTATTTGTGAATAATATCTTCTAGTGCACAGAAAGTAAGGAAGATATGGAAATTACACTGAAGACAGGCGCAAGGATGGGTAAAGAAATGGGGATTAAATTTAGTGAAGAAAATCAAAAGTAATGATGATAAATGTGGCGGAAAGGGAAGAGGAAGGATTTTTATTGGGGGATATAAAGTTAAATATGGTGAATAGGTATAACTTTTTAGGAATTATTTTAAATAACCAGAGCCGTTGCTTGGATGAATGGGAGAAAAAATTGTTAAATGAAGCAAAGAAAAGGACTGATAAAGAAATTAACAGTGTTTTCATATAATAAATATGATGTAGCTATAATTGTATGGAAGGGGGTGGCAGTAGTGTAACAATGTGTTATGTGTTAGTAAATGTGTGTTAGATTATTTAGAAAAAGTACAAAGAGAAGTTGAAAGAAATGCATAAAAGTTGCAAATGTGTGAATGGCAAAAGAAGAAATTCAGAGAGAAATGGAATGGCCATGTTTTATATGAAAGATGCAAAAAGCAAAATAAGAATTATTGGTAGATTGCAATTTATAGATAATAAGAGAATAGCCAAAATAATATTTAATTGGGTTACGAGTAAAGGACAGGTAACAAGATGGGTGAGAATGGTAGTATAGTATGCAGAAGATTCGGATAAAGAATTTATGTCAGTATACTTATACTAAAGGTGAGATGATTGGTATTAGGAGAATTGTTAGTGGCAAGGAATGAGATAGAGGAATACGATGCATTAATAAAAAATAGCGAGTTGGGGAGATGAAAAACTAATATGGAGACGTAAAAAGTTTAAATATATATAGAAGTAAAGAGAATATTGAGTGTGCATTAATTTATGATAGTAGCAAGGAAAATAGTTTACTGTTTAAATGAAGAAATGTGGGTGCTTTATTTTGCAAGTCATGTAACGAAGGCATGGAAAATATTAGGCATCTATTAATGGAATGTAAATGCCTACAAGCCAAAAGAAAAAAATAATGATTTTGTGGGAAAATAAATATAAACACAGTGATTATACTGAAAGTGGGTTTTTGGTTTTTATGCCCGAGTTTGAGCAAAGATAAGGGGGATTTAGATATAAAGGCCATAGTGTGGACAAAGATAATGTTGCAGAAATCAGATGGAACAGGATAGAGAAGAATATGGAAAAATGTAGGGGGGAGAATGGAAAGGGAAGGTAAAGTGGTTAACAGGTTTTTCTGGGTATAGTGGTTGAGACATTCCTGAATCTAAATAAAGAGAAGTCACAGTGCATCACATTGCATCACAACATCTAAGGCCTAATCTTTTGCTCTATAACAAAAAATACTCAGAAATCATTCATTTCCATTTTGGTCTAGTTTTCAGTTTCTGAAATAAAGAAATGACTTCTTGCTTGCTTATAAAACTATTTTTAATTATTTTTACACACTAATTGATTGATTATTGTTTAAACAAAAAATACACATGTAGACTTATAATTTATTCATTTATTTTTTATTTTTAAAACTAGAAGTTAATAAATTTGATTGGAGTGTTAAAAAAAGCATTTTGTGCATGATATTATGTCAGAATTGACATGATATTAAAATGTTTTCACAATTATAAAAATTGTTCTTTCACACTTAAAAAAATCTAATAATTTTTTTTTTTATTCATTTTCAAAAAGAGTGTTCACATAAACATTGGTGATGATATTAATGGTCTTTTGTTTATATTTACAGGTGAGAGCTTAAGTATTTAAATAGATCAAATGTGATTTTTTTTCAATATTATTGATAACAAGCTCAATTTATTGATTTTTAGTACAAGATAAAGATTTTATATGAAACAGAAAGGTTGAGAATTTTCCAAAACTCTCACCAGATGGAGCAATAGTAACTGTCAAAATTTGAAACAGTTAAATGCTTCATAGAATTGATTATGTTTCAGGATTATTTAATTTAATATAAAATACATATTCACTTTAATAGGACTCATATTAAATGTCTAGTTTTAATTGAATATGATTTATTGAATTAAATTTTGTGATCTAGAAGTCTGATCATAATTAACTATTTAGTAAAAAATAGAGCCATATTATGTTCTATGATTACATATTAAATTGATAAAGAAATTAACAGTAAACAAATAAAAATTTTCATTATGTTAACTATAAGGCCATCAGCTCAGAATAAAATTAACATTTTCAATCCAAGCCAATTTGATTGTACAGTCATACAGATCTGAATACAATTCAGTATATGTTTAGATACCTTTGCTTTTTTAATAAGTATAGTCACCTCATTTTGAAGCAAAGATTGCTAGTAACTATTAAACATCACATGACCATCATTTCTTATGCGTATACAAGATGTTAAAGGATCACATTTTTTCTATACAATAGTGCTACCTAGTCCAAACTATAGTGATCAATAAAACAGAAGCAAATTTCTTTGTACAATAGTGTCATCTAGTGCAGATTATAGTAATCAATAGATGCTAACATTTATGATTACTATAGTTTACACTAGGAGGCATTATTGTATAAAGAAATTTGCTACTGTTTTGTTAAATCAAATATTATTGATGCTATAGTTGTAGGATGTCTTATTTTCATCAATTTATTTTTACCCATTCTGACATTTGGCATAATAATCCAGATGAGTATTTATTATAACATGAAACAGTTAGTGTTCAGAATAATGGCCTATTTGTAGAAGTGAAGGTTATTATGATCTTTTTAACTAGAAAATTTAATTTTTAATTTATTAAATGCAAACACAATGAGGCCATTCAACTCTTCAACTGTCCATCCAATTGACAGTTGAAATGTTCGAGGGTGGAGTAGATTGAAGCCTGTCCATTAAAGTATGAAGATTGGCTATCTTAATATATATTTGAGCACTTATAGCATATATGTGTGGAGATGGTAATCTGGACCAACTGATGATTGCTGGTTTAGCATGAAATACGTATATTGGTGATTATTTATCTTTTCAACATATAGGTGTTCAGGTGTATCAGTGTTATAAGATAGAGTGGAGAGTGGTGGGTGATGTGAAAGTCTGTGCTCATATACCCTATATATTACATATATAGACACAGGTATATAATAAGCCTGTGTTTCAGTTATCTTTTAGTTTTGTGTTTTAATAAATAACTTTTTTCTTAACTATCGGCAAATATTAAAAAAGCATAAATCACCTGATTATTGTGTTTATCCATTTCTCCAAGACAAATGCCATTCAATTTTATTCTTTCTAGGAAGTCATTTGAATTCTGACAGTTTCTATTGTTACACCTGGTGGAAGTTTTTAAACATGCTCAACTTTTCATTTCTGTACAAAATCTTTATTTTATACTAAAACTCAATGAATTGGACTTGATTTCTTTTCAATTTACTTTTATAAATGAATAATACTCATAAAAAATCATATTTGACCTTTATTAATATTTAAAAACTGAATTGTGAATAAGAATGATGAATGTAAACATCATCAACAATGTTAGCGTGAACACTTTTTCAGAAAAATCAAAGAATTATTTTTTAAATTTTTTTAAAAATGCAAGATTCTGCTTTAACATCTGATATTTGCTTTATAATAATTAAATTATTTGAAAAAATTCTAACACCATGTAAATTTTGAAAGATAATGATGTTATGTAATGGAATTTTTATAATGCAGGACCAAACCTATGCTGTGATTTCCATTACAGTCAAATTTATTAACTTCTATTTTTGTCAATAAGACAATGAAGTCTTCCTTCAATTTCATTAAAAAAAATTAAGAACACATTAATAGATCAAGATATTGAAATTGCAGCCATGGATGTGACAGAATTATATGGATCCATTAACAGAAAGTGGCCGAACAACATGTTTCACAAAGAATTAATAAGTAATCATTATCAAGCTGAATGTGTGAATTTCATTCTAGTTTACCTTAATTGGTTAGACAATCACATTTTTACAACTTTTGAGGGTAATTGGTATATGAAAGATGGTTGGTCAATGGACATTCACTTAAGCGAGATAATTTCTAGTATATTCTCTAAATACCAAGCTAACACTCCTGGATTAATATACTCACATTATGTTGATGTGTTCATTGCAGCTCCAAAAGATCATATCACAAACATTCAAAATGAATTACAGCTGCAAACTAAATTAATCATGAACACCTTCTGGGAGAACAAATCCAGAAACTAAAATATTTAGATTTGCTAGTTCATAAACAAGGCAGAGCTCAGCATTATTGCATCATTATCAAACCTCTTGAGGTCAGAGGATTCACCCACCCAAACTCCAATTCACCTACATTGCATAAATTCGCAGGTCTAAATGCATTTTTATTTAGGAATTAGAATTTATGTGAATTCGAGGCTGATAGGAAGGCTAATATTGCAAGCTACATAAGGGATTAAAAGTAAAAACATTGATAATATATAAAAATAATAGTTCATATTAAAGATAAATCTAAATCATCTATCAAAAGTATCTAAACAAATAAAAATAGTAATGAATTAAGTTGGGTTATACCTCAATTAACAGATATTAGAATGTGAAGAAAATTGATATTAATCAAGTTTTATATAGCATATCATACCCTCAGAGTGGATGCAGCACCACATACTATGGGGAGACAAAAGCCATGGTCTATAATAAAGCTACTCAGTACATGTATACATACAGAAGAGCAAAAAAGAACAATGATAACATCTCAATCCTTTTTTTTTTTGAATATGAAAAGCAGGCCGGTCATATGCTTGAACTCTATAACCCCAAAATAGTGTGCACTAAGGCTAATGATTGCAAGAGAAAGATAAAAGAAATGTATTTTATCATCAACAATAACAATGCGATCAATAGATGCGACACATGTTTTGCCATCTCCAGAAAAGGGACAAGTTAATTTACATACATTAGCATTTACCAATATCACAACAATGATTTAAAATCTGTTTTGGCGCTAGTCCTACATTAATTTCTTTTGATTGTTTTCTTACCATTAACTTAACAGATTCTTCACACAGCATGTTAAAGTGCTTGTATGTACTAAGTAATAATTTCCATTTAAAAAAATATTCACAAATAAATTAAATTAAATTGAATATGTATATTGTTTTTGTTTGGTATGCAAAAATAATCAGAAATATTTAATAAATAAGCAAAAAGTCATTATTTGTTCTAAACTTTGAGTGAAAATGAGACATTTCAAAACATTGGTGGTCGAGAGGTTAGCGACAGCTGCTTTACAAGCAGTTGTCCCAGGTTAGTGGGTTCGCTTCCCGGCTGATGCCATGACACATGACAAAAAAAACTCTTAAACTTTTTCTTTGAGAACAATAAAGTAATGATTATTAATATTTACCAAGAACTGTAAAATACTGACCTCTTCAGATTTTATTTCAATTAAAAAATTAATAAAAACAGTTACAGCACAATCTACATTATAAAAAAAACTTCTATTAGTATAATCTAAAGTAGTGAAATGGGGGAACACCCATTGATTTTCAATGAAGACGAGAATTATTTAGTTAACACAAATAAAACTTCAGACTTTTCCTCAATAAATTTATTTTTATATTTCTGCATATTTGTCTAATACCAGCTTCATAATCTTTACATTATTTGCAAAGTATAAATATTCTACCCTTAACCTGAAAGCCCGAGTTTAAGCCCCACTTTAGATTTAGCAAATTTTCAAAAATACACAGTCTATCAAATACAAATCTGTAATTATATCAGTAAAATGGAAATTATTTAAAAAATAAACTAATATGTTTATGGAACTTAAAGATAACTTATTAGAAAATATTACTTAAAAAATTAATTTAATAAAAAATAAAATTCATTTAAATTAATTAGTGATATTTGTGTGATTATAAAAAAGCTTTGAATTAAAAAATGAGACATTTACATACAATATTGTGCTATGCATTCAAATATCAGCCTTTAAAGCTAATTGTGCATACACTTTGCGAGTGTTAATAATAAATGAATACTTTCTCACCAATACAAGATATAGTATTTCACCCACGTCATTCATTCAGACATCATATATAGTAATTTAAAGTGACAGTTCCATCCTCACGCTTTATTTGCCAGTACTTCAGATTTGCTCATATATAAGCATTTGAGTCGTAGGAATAAGAGGATTCCTTTTATTCCTGCATAAATACTATATCTTGTATTGGTGAGAAAGTATTCATTTATTACTAACACTCGCAAAGCGTAGGCACAATTAGCTTTAAAGGCTGATATTTGAATGTATACAATTGTAAACATACGCTATATAAAATAAATGCTTATTTAAATATTGTGCTATGAAAAAAGTTGTGAATTTTTTTTTTGCAACATAAAAGTGATGGTAAAAATGGAAATGTTTAAAAACTTGTTTAATTTATTAGTAAATACTTGTACTGCTTAAAGAAATTAAATTACTAAAAAACACATCTCAATTTATTAGTTACTTATATTTACTTGAAATTTTGCATCTTATTCAATTTTACCGATTATATATTTTAATTTTTACCTTTGTCCATAGATGGGAGGAGTAGTTAAAAAAAGCATTTATAAAGAGAAGTCTGGTTTAAAATTGCAGTATTGTCAAAAAAAAAAAAAAATGGATGGGATGTAAGAAATAAATAAAGGGTAGCTGTTTTGGATATAGGTATGGATGTAGAAAAAGAATGAAGCTGTAAAATTAATGGTAAGAAAGTTACTTGCAAATGTAATGGAAAAAAAAGAGGCAAAAGAATTTCTAAAAGGGTAGTTAGAAAAGAAGAAATTGTTAAAAATGGATATTTCAATATACAAGGTGGGAGGAGACAAGAGAGGTGGCTAGAATTAAACAAAGCAGTTGAAAATTAAGAGCTTGAGGTATAGCTGCAGTAGAAATACAACTAAGAGAAGAAGAAGAACCTATACTGGAATACTTCATATGGCAAACTATAAATAGAAAAGAAAAAGAAAAAAGATGTTTTGGTACAGGAGTTATGTCAAAAAGTTTTTTAAGTACTGTTGTGTCAAAAAGTTTTGTGGTTTGAGATAAGGTTAGGAAGATAAGAATGGAAGGTGGATATAGCCATTGGAGATAGTCAAACTATAATGGAGTGGAACAATAGCATATATGAATGCCTAGTTAAGGATTTACAGAGTTCCAAAAAAAGAGGAAGAAAATAATGATTATAGGGGATAGGAATGGACATATTGAAGAAATTGATGACATAGGCAACAAGAATGGACAGCTTTTGAAGAATTTTTGGCAGAGAGTGAATTTGGGTATTGGAAATTTGTCAAATATTTATGAGAGATAATACACATGGTCTAGAAATAATATATTGCACACAATGGACTATATATTTGTACAGAAAGAGGGAATGAATAAAGTATGGAAAATTAAATTATTTGATAATGAAGAAAGAGTATGTAATAGAGATCATGATTTCTTATAACTTCTATGTAATGCATTATTTATTGTGTATATTTCTTTTAGGATTTCTTTTTTGGCTCTACTATTAGAATCGTCATTCCATTGTAAAATCTACGAATTATTAACGTTAATGATATGAAACTCAATTACAAATAGTCTATGAAATGACCAAAGACTAAAACTATTTACGCATAAAACACAAAAGAAAGCTGTTGAATGTATATATAATCTAAGAGAAATCTTTTTAAAAAAATTTGAATCACTGTCTATTTTTAATTAAAACTATTAGTTGATATAATATCTTGGCGTACAAATAACATTTTTTTCTGTCAAAGCAAACATATATATTTTTTAATTACACTTAATTATTAATAATATATTAAAAAATTGTAAAAGTAATGCTTTATATAAGACTATAAAAATATAGAATAAATAAAATTGTAATTGTTTTATTAAATAATAAAGAGATATATGTTATGACGTCATAGCTATTTTCTTAGCTCAACAGAAAGCTGTAATTTTTTTAGAGCTCTGTTAAAGTTGTAAGATGGGTTTGTTTGGGTGTTTTGTTCTGTGTGTGGAGTTTCTGGTGCTTGTTTTGCTTGCCGATTGCATTTTTTACCGGAGATTCCGTGTGAATCCTGAACATTACTCTGTTTAGCTTGTGTCTCTGATCCGGAGTTTGTGTTCGATATCGTGGACCCTCCGTTTGATAGCACTGAAATCATTAAGTAAACAGAGAAGTTATGAAGAGTATAAAATTATTCATTATGATATTGATGCCAATGTAAGTCAGCTGTATTTATATCAATACGGAGACTAAAGGAATTTGGTTTTATCACAGAGATTTTTATATCCTAAAAGAGAGACTTTTTTTTCACAGAAGAGGGACACTTATATTACTTATCCTAAACTGAGTCATTATTACCGATCTTGACAAAGGATTTAATGAATCCTATACCTAATTTGACGTCTTAAATATCAGAATTTGGACACTTTTTTCCACGATGAATTTGAACGGTAGACAGAATGTCTACCATCACCATATAACCAAGCACGAGATGGTTTTAGATGCACTATTATTATTCATCTTGTTATTGTAAGAAGTCAAAACCCTATTGAGGAATTGTAATATTTTAAATAGTTGATTTAAGTTTTTAAATCTATTCTTGTTTTATTTATTAAAAAATGTGTTTATAGTCAAGCGTTGTTAGCCGAGAGATCAGCGCAGTCGCCTTGCTTGGTTGCAGACAGTTGGTCGCGGGTTCGCCTCATGGCCGATGCTGTGATATAAGGAAGGAAAATGTGTTTATACTTACTTGTACTACTATTGTTTTTTATTTAATAACTGAATTTACACTCTTTTAAACCTATTTATAAACTTAACAACATATCTCTCTCCCACACAAGCCACCACGCACACATACAAAGAATGTGCTATTTTAATTAACAAACTAATATGTCTCATACTTGAAAGTAAATGTTTACTTTGTTGCGTTGCAATCATAAAACTTTTTTCAGTAGTCCACAAATCTACCCAACCACTTATTATTAATAAATGTATGTAATTAATTATTGCTTTTTTGCAGAAAAATGAAGAAAATCAAACTTTAAACTCTTACCTACTGACAGTCGATTAGTTTAGGTGATTATTGTTTTTGTTTAACATTTCGTCCTAGATAAATCTTTGACAAGGTGAATCTCATGTAGATTAATTATTTAAATCGTTATATTTACTTCAAACACAACAGCAAAGATATTTTTTAAGAATTTTGTTGAATAAGTTAATAGTTACCAGAGACTCAGTGTGGTTTCAGAGAACTAAGAAGCATTTCAGGCAGGCATGGTTTTTTTTAAATCAGGAAAATGCAAGAAAAGTGTCAGGAACAAAAGAATGATATAGATAATATATATATATGATCACTAGATGGAGCTTTACCAATAGCTCCTAACAAGCTTGTTTACATAAACACTGAGAGAGATAGAATTCAATATCTTTTTCGTTGTCTCCCACCTCCAGACCATGGTTTCGAGCTAGTTGGCTCACGTCAATGAACCCTCACTGACGTGAGCCACCTAGCTCGAAACCATGGTCTGGAGGTGGGAAACAATAAAAGGGATATTGAATTCTATCTCTCTCGGTATTTATGTAAACAAGCTTGTTAGGAGCTATTGGTAAAGCTCCATCTAGTGATCATAAAATGCAAGCTAAAGGCAAGTTATGAAATTTATAACTTGTTTTGTTTATCATATATATATATATATGGTTTTTATTGATTTAATACAGGCATTTAATTCAGTTAATAGGATAAGTTTATGGCGTTTTAAATTAATTGGTTATTTACTGAAGTTTATTCCTATTATATAGCTTTTGGATGATGGAATGAGAGGAATTATTATTATTACAGGTGGAAAATCTGAGGCGTTTGAAATGAAAATGGATGTTAAACAAGGATGTGCACTTATTTCAATATTGTTATGATGGTTATACTTGAAATTGTTTACCAGGGCTTAATGAAACAGGGATCAAGAAATAGTACAGGTTTAATGTTGGAATTTTTAATTTGAATTGATGAAAAACAAAAATAATAACCATATTTTTTGGTTCTAGATTTACACTATATTGATGACTATGTTATTTTTGTTAATTCATTTGATGATTTACAGAATTTATTTAATGTTTTGATTGCAATCTTTAAAGACTTTGGTTTAACAATTAGTGTTCAAAAAACTAAAATTCTCTTTTCGCCAGTGATGGAAGAAAAATTCTAAGCAATTTTGTCATTGATCCTTATCAACTTGAAAATGTAGATCAATAATATCTTAGTAGTCTTACAGGTAGAAAGATGGAGCAGACATTGAGATGCAACACAGATGCTGCTGTTGCCTTTAATATGTTAAAGAATAGAATATTTCATCATAGGAAAATAACTACTGCATTTAAGTTGTCTGTATATAAATCTGTAATTTTAACTTAATTTAGTATATGGATGTGAGACTTGGACATCTTATTGGCACAATGTAAAGGAATTAGAAAAGTTTCATTTAAGGATTCTGTCTAAAATTTTAAAAATACAAAGGTAAGATCAAAAACTAATCAATGTTCTTCATATGAATATAATATTATACAATTCGCTATTGTAAAATCATACTTTGGTTAGATTAGAAATGTAATATAAGTGAATAATGCAAGGCCTCATAATGTGTTTGGAGAACTTGAACCTGGTTTTCATAGGAGAGATAGATCCCATAAACATTGTAAGGATTATCTCAAAGATATAAAGAAGGTCAATGCCAATTGTTTCCTTTGGAAAGGTATGGCAGGGAATACATTGGAGAACTGCAATTAAACATTGTGTCAACATATTTCAGAAGGAAAAGTTCTGTGCTGAAGAAATTAAAAGACAATATCAAGAAACAGAAAAATGGTCTAACATGTTCAATATGTGGACATATTTGTGGTCCACAGATTGGTTTGTAAAGTTGTCACAAAACTCATTTCTAGAATAGTTTTTTTTTTCTCTCTCTTTTTTTCTTTTTGGAATTAGAATAGCATATTTATTAAGGTTGAAGATTTCTTTGAACTTAAAGTCTCTCTGTTCTTTAGAATCTCTTTTTCACATCACTTTTAGCAGATTTTCTTACTTATTATTCCACACATAGTCTTATTTTTCTTTTTACTGTTAAATAAGTTCTCAGATCAAATTTATTTATTTTAGGTTTTATTTTTTTGCAGCATCAGTAACACCCATTTGTTAATCCATCATGCAATTTGCTTTCGATTCTTTTTTGTTAAGAAAGATAAATAATCTTATTAATAGTACACTGTTGCAGAACAAATGCTTCTCCAACAGCGTCTCATACAAGAACTGCGAGTGAATGGTAGTATTCATGCCATTTGTTTGTTTGTGAAGAGTTTGAATAGTTTTTTATGCATGTTTACCCTTTTTTATATATGTTTACTCTTTAGTTAAAATTACCTATCAATGTTGGATGCTTAATGGGATTAGTTGCAGGGATACTAAGTGAGAGAAAAATCTCAAGCATTTCGAAAATAATTTTACTCGTCTCTGATTTGAACCTCAGATTCTAACAATAGCAGGTGAATGTGCTTTTTCTGCATCAAGAAATCTTTCCATTCATAATAATACCAACATAAATTTTCCCATATTATGGTTTTATTAAGTGTTCAAGTTTTAGATTTATGAGTAAGCTTTGATTAAAAAAAAAACATACACATACACATTTATTAATACACACACCACTCCCCCCAATACATGGGCATATTTTTTTAATATTAATATCAAAAATATTCTACCTAAGACTAAGTCTATAATTAAATTTTATCATATATGTTATTATCTGTATTAATGATCTGATCAAGTTTTTATAATTGCTAATTTCTACATCATTATTGTCAATCTTTATTTTATCTTTTTGGAAGTCATTTTCTTTTTATATATAACAATTTCTTTTAATTTCATCTTTCTTAAACAATTTCCAGCGCTTTGGCGCATTATTTCTGCAAACAGTAATGCCCGCGCGTCAGAATATAGATGATTTAAGTAATTTCTATTTTTATTTCCTTAACTTTCTTTTTAATTCATAAAATATTTCCCATCAACAGATCATTCTGCCACATATCTTCATCAATGTTACTTTTGGTGTCATCTTATATTTTAATAATCGTTATTCATATCTGATAATATTCTGATTCTGTTTCCAAAAACTTTAATCATTGTAGAAATGCTTATCGAATCAAACACATGCTCGTAATCTGTATATTCCATTCAAAGTAGTAGCTTACTAAGTGAGCGTTTTATAAATTACAGAATACTTATTTGGTAAATTTACATAATTATCTTTTGGAATAAGAGCATACTTAACAATTTCACACATAGACCTATTTTTAACGACAATGCCATTTGTGCTTAAACATTTGGTAGATATATAAATTTGGTAATAATTTTTCAATTTTGTTATCTATTTCTATTAAAGCATTTATTACGATTCTTGGGTTTGCAATTTGGGGACTTAAATGATTAATTTAACCCTCAAATTTTACATGCATGCTACATAACTAATTAAATATAAACTCAGATAACTATTGGAATAATAATAGTGATCAATTTAATTATAGTAATAATTATTTAAAAATTAAGTTGACATCGATGTATTCAATCATATATACTAATACTGGAATTATACACCACTAAATAAGTACAGTATTTGGGAAAGACGAATTTTCAGTCACCATTTGTAATCAAATTCAATTCATCATCTCTTAGTACCAATACGTAACAACAAATCAGACAAACAATGAATGCATGTTCAACTTATAGGTCAAAGCAGATTTAGACAATCACATCTACAGGAACAATATTTAATCTATTGGACATGTTTATGCAGCTTTAGTCAATTTGGTCATTGAATTGAACCATAGAAGGTATTTGGAAATCTATCACTGCAAAATGTTCCATTTATTCATAACTGTGTTATTCCAACATTACTTATTTTGGATAAAATCAGTTGCTTAATTCTTTATTTAAGCAAATACTTAGAGACTTTGTTTATAAATTATGCTAAATTGAAATTTAGTATGGTTATTATACTCAGTCATCATTGTCTAAACCTATTTTTATATAATAGCCTGCAGGTGCAAATAAATTTATTCATCTTTGCTGTCAGACATTGGTATTATCAGATAAGCCAATAAACACCACATGACCACCACCTCATGCTTGTGTATAACTGTTGTTAAAACAGGCAAAACTCACTATATATATTGCCACACACAGCAAGCTAGAGTAATCCTAAGACCTAGATGCAGTGCTTTCAGATCCAAGGCTCCTCACTGACGAAGGACATAAGCCAGAAACTAGTCTGGGGATATTGGATGAGTAGGCACTAGATGAGGATTTTATGCACAAGCCTTCTGGCATCCATTGATTACTCTAGCTTGCTGTGTGTGGCAATATCTATAGTGAGTTCTGCCTGTTTTATTATCAGATAGTGAACTGAATCTTTCAGTTGTTGATGCTTAGTAAGTCACATTTCAAAATATTAAAGTTAAACACTTTATTTCAATAAAATAATAATAACAATGATAAAATATGCAGTTAGTGACGTATAAGGAATTGAATATTCTGAGATGTTCACAATAGAAACTAATAATAAATGTTAATATTTCTTCTATTTAATACTTACTTTATCAAATTTCATCATTTTTTATAACTTCATTGTCTATATTTCTAGCCAATTTTTCATCCATTTTATGTCATACTTATCATATTTTATCACTGGGTATTTTTTCTCCCGTCTTATTTTAAATTCATATTTTCGTTGATAAATTTCACCCGTATCGTGGATTCGCTAAAAAATTCACCATGCTACTTCTTTAATTCTCATCATTGTTTTTTAAAAAAAAAAATTATATATTAAGAATAAATAAATAATTTTTTTAATTTTCAACCATTTAGTGAAGATTCTTTTATAACTCTTTCAACATTGTTGAACACACACACACATATATATTCCCAAATACGTAAGCAAATATTAAAAATAAGCAAATCCTTATTGTTTGGACATCCAATACTGAAGCATAGCAAGTTTTTTTTTTGACAAAAATCTTTTCAGTACATCGGAATTTAACAACATTCTTATCTGAGATTCTATTAAATGTATTACTGTTTTTAGTATAATTCATTGTAAGTATTTTATATAATTTTATGTAAAAGTTTCTTTATCTTGTGCATTTTTGTATGAATAGAACTGATTGCATTTTATTGATTTTAGTTTAGAAAACCATATATTTAATTCATTTCATACACATAAACAGATAAATAACACTAAAGGGTTTTACATTTTAGGTGAAAATCATTTTATTCTTATGCAATCTAATATTGAAACATGGATTGTCTGCCTGAAAGAAAAATTCTAAGTGCTGATTGGAATTTGAAAAACATTTCACCTCATTTAAATTTGAAGTCTGCCAGAGTCAAGATGACCAATACATAATTCTGTTGTTACGGCTTTTTACGAAGCTTTATTCTGGAACCCAGCATTTTAATTTAAGTATAATGTATCTTTTTATATATATAAGCCATCTAATTGTAAAGTGGATGGCAGGATAACTTAAAATGGATGATTTTGAATCAGTCTCATGCCAAATCTAAATCGTGTAAATGTTTGATGAGTTCTTTTGCTAATAAGTGAAATAAATTGTTTTTATAATTATTATTTTAATTGTTTAATTAAAGAGCTTACTCTTTATTTCAGATACACAAGAATGGCCTATTCTTTGGTGCCGGCTCCAGAATTGCCTCCAGTTAAAAGGCATCGTGGCAATCAAATGGGTGCGAAACTTAAACCTCGAGCGAAAGAAAAGACATTTGTTTGTGGAGTTTGCAATCGTGGATTTGGTTACAAGCATGTTTTACAAAATCACGAACGTATTCATCGAGGTGAAAAACCTTTTCCTTGTCCCGAATGCCATAAAACATTTCGTCGAGAGCATCAATTAACTACTCATTTACGTGTTCATACTGGTGAAAATCCTTACAAATGCACATATTGCACACATGAGTTTAAGCAGTTGGGAAATTTACAACGTCATCTAAGGGTACATACTGGTGAGAAGCCATATGTTTGTGAGTGGTGTGAAGCTAAATTTGCAGGCAGCTCAAGTTACAAGGCACATATTAATTTACATACCGGAGACAAACCATTTAAGTGTAAATATTGTTCTCAGCAGTTCCGTCTTCATAAAAGCATGCAACGCCATAAAATGCAGATTCATGCTGATTTATTTGCTCCATCAGAGGAATATGTTATTCTGGCTGATGACGAACATGATAATAAAGTTTCTGAAGATATAGAATGTTCTAGTCCTTCCATCGAAACAAAACCTATTATTTCAACTCTTCTTCCACATCTCCCAGGGGAAAAAAAAGATAATGATCTTGATGACGAGAAAAAACAATCACAGAAGAACCAATCGGGTGAAGATAAGAAAAGATTAGATTGTTCTCAGTGTGATCGTAGTTTCACTATAAGACAGAATTTACGGATACATTTGCGGACACATACAAAGGAAAGGCCTCATCAATGTAATATGTGTCCTCGCCGTTTTGTTACTGAAGCTTGTTTAAAAAACCACCAGCGAATTCATACTGGTGAGAAGCCATACTTATGTGATGTATGCGGGGCCATGTTTGCATTCCCTTATGCTTTCAGGAGCCATTACAGTGTGCATAAGAATTAGGTTCTCTCTCTCTTTTTTTTTTATCAGATTTTTTTAAAAAGAAGATTATGTGCTCCTTATAGCTTTGTGATTTTTGTGGCTGTGTACTGTTTCAGATGTGTGCCTTGCTGCTTTATATATTTTTTATTTATATTATTATTACTATTGATACTATTTTATCATTTCTTTTGTTACTACTGGTTATTTTATTTTATTTCAGTATATAAGAAAAGTTTCGGTGCTAATTGTGAATTTCTATACATAGGCAAACTATGAATGAAACTAGTGGTTCTTTGAATAAGTTAAATACAAGGTATTTTGTAGAAATATGTAAATGTATAGAAATATATAATGTACGATTGTACATCCTATATATGTATGTATTTGTGTGTGTGTGTATATATATATTTGATTTTAGAGATGGATTCTGAGAGAGGAAAAGCAAGCAAGAAACCTATCATTTCTTGTGAATGAAGGAAGTCAGGAAATATACAGGGTCTAATTGGAAAAGTAAATGAATAGAAAGACATTGTATGGTGAACCAAAAGGATTGTATAATATTAATAAATTAAGCTAAAGCTGAAATATTAATATTTGTGCAAACTATAAGATTCTATTATTGAATGACTTTTTGTGAAAATCTTTGGCCTGATAATTGAGGACTTTGAAAATAATGTTTTTACGATATTACGAAACTAGCATCTTTAACTACCATTTAATAATAATATATGTACGCACATACATAAATATATAGTTATTTCTTGGAAAAAACAAAAATGTTTCTATTGTAGTAAAGAAATTTTATTTTGCCGTTAAGTCGAAAAAAAAAAAAATTGTGCCAAAATATATATTTTTGTTTAATCTTTTATTATTTTCAAACTAGAATATGAATTTTGAAAGTCTAGTTAGTAAATGTATAATAAAGAAAAGACATAGGACAAATTATTATTTTTTAAACTTACTAAAGATTCTTATTTTTATTGGACTATTATAGATATTAAATTATATACTGGTTGAAAATTGAGTAAGAGTTTAACTTTTTAAAAGATTGAAAGCCTTATGTCTTCTTTTACCCGCAAATTCAACAAACTCCATTATAGTTTTAATTATATACTATGTATTTTACTGTATAGATTTATGTTTATAATTTCAAGTTTATAGCTTATGAAGAACTCGAGAAATTAGGGACAGGTTTCAAGAAAGTCATCTATCAATATTGAAACATTCCTGGAATTTGTCTTTTGTCAGTACTCTAACCCTAGTTTTGGCCTATTGTGTATACTTGACATAAATCATGATTTTTAAATTCATTACACACTTAGAGTTTTAAGATTTTTTAATGATTATTATTATTATAATATATTTAAGTTCTGTGAGAAATTCATTTTTTATTTGATGGCTAACCCAAGATCTGAAGTCTAGTTTTATAGACTAAAACAAATGTTCTGTATTGCATGTAGTCGTAAATGTATTTTCATAATTTGATGTTTATAAATAGCTGTATATACATTTATAAGAGATAGATAGTGTTTATGATTATCTTTGTCCATCTTTTATATGTATTTTATTGTAGGGATATATTATATTCTTATGCGTTTTTTTATACTATAATATGCACATATTTATATGTAGATATGTGTATGTTTAACATTTATGTTTGAAAAGCAGGTTTGATGATTATAAAGGTCTTGGGACAGATATTATGCTTATTGATTAGCAGTAGTTGTAGTTTTACCACCAAGAATTATGTAACCAATGAAATTTCAGTATGCACAGTGCGCTCTTCCATTGCAATTTCTTACATCGTTGGACTATCTTCCGGAATGAAAATTCTAGTATGAAAGTTCCGGTGTTTCTATTCTCTAGTTTACTTGACTTGAAATACTTGTATAATGAGAATGAATGGTTTAAAACTTTTTATACTGGGAAATAGTTTACAGTGCAAACAGACTGCATTTAAGGAATTCATTGTAAGTTTGAAAAAATAATTGGTTGCATATATATAAATGATATATCTTGCAGGTTCATCTGTTTATGATTTTTATTACAAATATACCAACGTTTCGGCTTGATAACACAAATCATCAACTGGGTGATGAATGGAATACCATAAAGATGGTTAAAGGTGCTGTAAACAGGGATTTATAGTAACATTAAAGCCCCACCAATAGAAAAAAAGACATATATAAAATTGAAAAATGAAATAAAGGTCAGAAAATCTTCAAAGTAACGTGTTTTTTTAAAAAATTCTTCCAAATAGAAGGAAGTTTGCATACATCATCATGTTTTTTGATACAATTTAGTCTTTTGAGTTTCTCAACATTGCAGTTTACCGGTCCATATTATTGCCTAAACTAAACATCGACTTTCAAATAGATATTAATATTGTAAACAAACTTTTGGTACTTCTATGGGCTCACCTATCCCAGAAGTAGTAGCTGATTTATTTATGCCTTAGAATCAGCATCTTTGAAATTTTTTATTTGACTCAGATTTATAGCGGACATATCATCTGGCAACATGGTAAAAATAAATTATATGATTTGTTTCCACATTTAAATAATATCCATCCTCATATTAAATTTACAATAGAAATGGAGTTAGTTGGGAAACTTCTCTTTCTTGATGTATTCATCATCAAGAAACAAATGAATCTTTTATTATTTTCAGAAAAATTACACACATAGATAGATACCTCCAATTTTCATCACATCATCATCATCCAACTCAGATTTTTTTTGTAACCAAAACTCTTTTTACTAAAGCAATTAACCTTTCAGATAAATCATATCTGAAAGAAGAAATAAATAGTGTTTTACTAGCTAAATGGCTATAACACCAAGCCTTAATTCAAGCCCAAAATAAGAAACAAAAAGAAGAATAACTATTATGATTTGTGTTTATTATATAAAAGAAACTACAGTCAGTAGTGGACTTATTCTAAAATACTTCAGTATAAAAACTGCATACATTATTTATATTATTTATCAAAGAATTAGTAACATTCTAACCAAGCCTAAAGATTCGATTCCTTTTGAGACTCATTGAGTTTATTGAAATTTCATGTGGCATTTGCAAAGCTTCTTATGTAGGTATGAGTACTCATCACATCAGTACTAGAAGACGTGAACATGCTAATGCAGTTAAGCAACATTCATCGTCATCAGAAATCTCACTCCATGGTATGGTTTCAGGTCTCAGTATTGATTTTTTTAATACTATGATCTTATCCAGATATGATATTCTCCGCCATTTTAAGATCAGAAAAACCATTGAGGTACTCAAAAGACCAAATTATATTGACAAACATGATGGCACATGTAAACTTCCTCCTGTTTGGAAGAATTTAAAAAAACACCTCACATTTCTTTGAAGGTTTTCTGTCTATTGTTTTACTTTTCAATTGTTACTGTTTGCAGTGCCCCTACAACCATCTTTGTAGTACTCTATTTATCAGCCAGTTGATGGCATGTGTGATCAAGCTGAAGCTTCAGTATATTTGTAATAAAAATCATACATGGATGAAACCCACAAAATATATCATTTATATACGTAACCTGTGAAAATCTTACTATCACCATATATATATAAATGTCAAAGTGAAGTTTTTATGGGCAAATTCATGATAGCTTTTGGTAACAACTGTGTAAAATATTAAAATTTATACTTACCAACATTTTGCCAAAATAGCAACTACTTTCAGTGGTTGAAGATGTTTTACATGGTTGTTCGAAAGAGTAGTAGCTTTTTACATCATTGCAAAAGTTGCTGGCAAATGTTATTTTGTTGCAGTATTTATTTATTTTAATTGTCTGCATTGTAGTTTTTGAAAGCTATTATAAATTATAATGATGTCATTTATACTAATGCATATTTAGGAATACAATTGTAATTAGTAACAAAAAATACATATATACTTTCTATAGTGTGAATCTTAAATAATACTCAGTTCTTTATTTTTAGTGATATTATAATTATTGATAATGTTAAAATATATATATTTTCTATCTATAAATTAAATTAGTATTTAACTTATATAGTACATTGGACAGTTATAAACATAAAATTATACGATATAAAATATTAATAGAATATTTATTTTTTAAGTAAGAACAATAGACATGTGACGGTTTTTGAGAATCTATCTGGAATAAGGATAATCTATTGGCTTATCCAATATTAAATTGCTTTACGCAATTTAGTGCCAGCGTAGAGTGACTAACTAACAGCTGAAAGTTTATGATGTTACTTCAGATGCTCAAAATTTACATGACCTCCTGAGCAATTTTTTTTTTTTAAAGTATTGTTCCTTATAATTTTTAACATTATGTTCTTATAAGCAATTGATCGAAATGTTTTTACTCAATCAGTAGTTTTTATTGTGAATTGTTTTATATAGGGCTTAAGAAGAATCCACAAAAGATTGATAATTTATACAAAAATTATCTAATATGAATTTTTATGTCTCCATATATGGACATGAGATGAAGATTATTCGGCACATTTACACACGTATGTCTTCCACTCACAATAGTTATTTTGTTGTGCACTTAAGGCTTAGATTTTTGAAGTACATCTTTTCAATTTTTTTTTAGTTTTATCAGTATCTTTTGCATATATGTGTATGCATATATACATGTATTTAGATCTTTGCTAAAGACATTTTTTATGTCTTGAGCGTTAGGCTGCTGTCAATTAATAATAATTCTTGATATCATGTCCTGTTTGGTTTGATGCAATGACAGAGTGGCAGAATCTAAAGTTCAACATCCATCATATGTAGCCCAGTACTTGATCTTCTTATGAACTTCTGATCGGTCGGCCATTTGGTTATTGATTTACATTTAGAAGTATATTACGAAATTTAATGAAAACTGCATCACAAAATATGATTAAATTCTAAATGCAATCTTATGTATATGATTTTAAAAAAAAATAATCTGCAAATTTGATCTTACTAGGAGAAAGCGCTTAACTTTTCATTACGCATGAAAGTTTATTGATCCAATAGAAGTGTAGTTCTGTTGGGTTAGAATACAATATATAAAATACCAGACTATTATTTATTTATCTCTATTTCTCAGTTTTTACAATGGTCACTTTGGACAATTAAAACCTACAAGGAAATAAGACTTTTGTTTGGACATATAGTGACAGAAAGATGATAAAGTTATGATGTTTGAAATAGTGAATGGACCTAATAAAAAGAAATTGGATCTTATAGGAAGTGGACCAATAACATTGTGCAATGGCATTGCTTATGCATATGTAGAATTAAATGGCATGATTTTGTTATAATGGTGCCAGTGCACCAATTGGCAATGATTACTAATGATGAAATTGAAGAATGACGTCTGCTTTTTCTTAGATTGTATTTAAGATGTTTTTCATAATGTGCTTTGTAATAAACTAGTATTTTTGTTTGCAATAGGAATAATACTTTATACTATTTAATCCAATCATTTAGTAAAAATTGGGGTAATTAAGGTCATTAGATGGTAATACTATATACACACACACACTGATTAGTTTCCGGCTGTTGGATCTCTTTAATAAGAATTAGGATTGAATGCCCATATCCAAACCCATCTTTCATTTTTATTATATAGTTTGAGATTCAAAAACACTTTAATCTTTTTGACACAAACCAAGCGGCTTGTATATGTCTGCCACCATATAAGTCTAATATTAGATAAGGAACTATATATTTTAATAATCTGTTCTGGATTTTTTCTGCTGAATTTGAAGCAGTCATATTAATCCGTATACAAACTTTTGATGGACTTAATTTTTAGTCTATCAATAAAATAATTTTTCTGTTTAGGAATGCGATTTGCTATCAGAATTTACATTGTTTAACACAAATGTGTAGTATTATAATGAAATGGGGTCAGTTAATATATAAAATTTTAGGAGGTGATGAATTTTGAAAGGGCCATTTATTTTAAATTTACTTAAGCATCTAACTGATGTTATTATCCAATGCTCAGAAAAATGAAATCACACGAGATTCTACATCAAATGTATGAAGCTGTTTTTTCAGTCTGATTCAAATAGGCGGCAAATAATATTCATATGGCAGACTTTGTTAATTTCAAGTTTAATGTTTAGTTCAATTTAATATAATTGGTACCTTGAGACTTCATTACCACAAAATATGACATCAATTGATGCCACCATATTTTACATTTATGCTGAACTTGAAATTTACTAAATTATTCTAATGGCATACTTAGAGATTCTGCTTTGTCAATATTGCTTAAACCAATTGAAGTCTGGCTAAAGAAAGATCTTGATGTTGGATCTTGTAAATATCCTTGTCTATAGTGGCTCTCCTAATAAATAACTTGGGTTGTAGATGATAGTGGTTCCCTTTTCATCCGCTTTGTGGTTGATCAATGACATGAGGGAGTGCTTAAGTAAAGATAATATCCACAGTTTTGGCAAATCCACCATATCCTAAAATATTTCAGAAATGTTTAATTCATTAATTTTTTTAAATTAACAACTTTCTGTATTTTTTCCAATAGCATTTTTATATTATATATCAGAATAGTTTCAACTGGACTTACAGTCTTCATCAGAGAAAACATTTTTACATTGATGCTATTGCCTTAAGAAAAGGAAGTATTTTTTAGTGCATATTGCATGTCACTAGAACTGTTGGATATGTAAAATAAAATATTGGCAAAAGTTCATTAAGTTGTTGAATTAATTTGAAATACGTCAGGCAATTAAAAGACATGAAAAGAAGTTTATGTAATTAATTTATTATCCTACTTTATTTTATTTTTTAAATCGTATGTTAAGTCCAAAACTTTATTTTTAATATCACTTCTGTAATTATTACCACATTATTAATCACATGGCATTATAATTTATTTTACTGCAAATGGTTTTAGAGTAAAATAGAGCATTGTAATTTTTCATTCTTTTCATTTTTTCTCTAACATATTTTTCTTAATGTTATCCATTTTCTCCATTCAATTGTTAAACTGAATGCTTTTCATCTACTGTTCCAATTCTAATTTAGAAGATTACTTTCTCAACCATTAACATAACATTTTTCTCATCATTCAGATCTAAACTGCTACATTTTTCTTTTACCTATTTTTTTTCCTTGCTTTACCCATTTATTGTAATCAGTGATGTTTGGATGTTTTTCTAGGTGGGATTTCATCTTTATTGTTAAAAGGGGGTTACCTTGGCAACAGTTTGAGATTGTTGATTGTTATTGAGATTGAGATTGTCTAAGTATTGATTGGTTTTTAATAGTTTATCATGATTATATATTTTTCTTTACTAATTATTATTAATTTTGAAAATTTGGATATTTGTTTGCTTTTTACTGAATTACACAATACTTTCTTAATCATTCTCTACTTTAATAATTTTAATTTTATGTGGAAAATCTATTTCTTCTAATCCAGTTCTGTCATCTTACATAAGCTTAAATAATTGATAGATGTCATATGGTAGTGCTTAGTGAATCCCCATCTAGGACTGTCCCTATCAATATTTCCAGACTAGTTTCTAGCTTATGGCTTTCATCAGTTAGAAGTTGTGTAAATTTTTATTTAAAATTTACTTTTTGCATTTATCTATTTGTTCTTATCAAATTATTATTTTTTCTTGTAATTTCTTTCTTTATTTTTATTCTCTCTTTCACTTTTGTTTATTACATTTACACAATTAGTGTATTTATATATACACATACACAAATCATATAAGGAGCCTTATAAAGTAATGCTTTCCACATTCACCTATCATACTTAAGATTTGGGATTTGAACATCAATTGAACTTGAATATTTTTTAGGTAACCAAAATCTTTTAATCAAGCTTATATATTTTTCCCTATAACGGACCCAGCTAATAATCAAATTATAGGTTAGTAAATAGTTATCTTGATATTCTTACCTAGAAGCTGAAACCATGAAAGAAAACTTTAATTCTTACTTTATAGCTTGTTTCTTTCATTCACTGTATTTCTGCTGGAGAAGGGTTTTGGGGAGGACTTATCATGCATTGATCTGGTTTATTTTTTATTTTACTATGCGAAGGCTGTCTTGTATGTCCAGTATTAATTGAGGAAAAGTATTAAAAAAGACAAAGCTTTTCTTTACAAAATTTGCTTAGTTTTTTATAATAATCATTGTCAGTCAAACTTCTAAAAGACCTATTGTATTGATTTTTTAAACTTTGCAATAATTTTAGTAGTACAACTTATCGATTTGTAGGCTGGTCTCATTCTATTTAATTTTGAGGTAGTCTTTTTTTGATCTTTAATCTTCGAGGATTAGAATTATTGGTTTTTGTTTTTCTCAAATTTACGATGGTATATAAAAATATAAAACTGATTATATATTAATCTATGATGTTAGACTTTAGAATATTCTGTTTCTATATAAAAGGTCAAGTTATAGTGCATTTATAATATATAATAATTGGAGTTATAAACTTCTAAGTGAAGCTATATTTATGTAATCCCTTTTACTATCAAAATAATCCATGTTGCAGGTGTTAGTGAATTATTTTGGTACTAGAAGATATTATCATCATTTTTACTCTGAAGAACAAGGATAATTTGGTTTTCAAAACTATTTGAGCTTTATTATTATTAATATTAATTATTGGTATAATTATTAGATTTCTTTACTCAGATGCATTAAGGTATGCAAAAATATAAAACTCTACATACATTAGCATATGATATTAGACTATAGAATATATTGGATACATTTATTGTATATTAGAAACCACTCACCACTTAAACAATTCCAGTATAGATAACATTCAACAATTTCAAACTGTTGTCAAGGCAACCTCCTTTTAACAATAAAGAAGGTTGCCTTGACAACAGTTTGAAATTATTGATTGTTCTCTATATTGGGATTGTCTAAGTGTTGACTGGTTTCTAATCATTACTTATAAACCCGTTTAGCCATGAGCATTATTACACTTATATATATATATAATCAAATTATACAGTTCTAATAATATATAATAATTGGACTGATAAACTTAAAACTAGCTATGTTAATGCATACCATCTAGTATCAAAATAAATCCACATTTCAGATGGAAAATGAATCTGGCTTCCATTTGCAGCATGGGTTACTTTATTATAAGACAGTATTAGTACAGCCAATATGTGTAAGTGTATCACTCCATTTATTACTTATAAAAATTAAAAGCAACTGTTTAAAAAATTACTTTCAAGCTTTCTTATTTTTCAAAATTTTATAGTCTCAAGGTAGATTTAAATTTCACGTGATCTATCCAAAAGAAATTAATGCAGCTAAAAGTTGGATATTTTTAATGGGAATCTTGGAAACTTGTCTTTTATTAGAATAAGCAGTAAATGGTGATGATGATGACTACAGATATACAGCAAACTGTTAATTGATTTTCTCAGCTTGTTTATGTTTCCAAGAACAGAAGAAGCCTATGGTTTATATAATAATGAGGTCATAAAAATATATACTTCTTGATCAAATATCTGATCTATATAATACTATGTCAGTGAATTGTCTTGGATTCAAACTTTTCTTTTTAATTTCATATTCCTCACTGAAGAGAGCCATAGCTCAAAACTGGACTGGGGATGGGGACAATCCTAGATAAAGATGATTTGAATGCCTTCTCTTGTAGTAGCATTTATCATTTAAAAAAAATATTGTTTAGAACTTATTAGTGCGCTCTTAATTTTACATATTTGTAAATGCAAGCTATGTATATAAGGCATGTGACATCTGACTTTATATTATTACTATAGAATAATATAAACAAGTTAAAGATAGTTATTAGGGTGTGTGGGTGTATTAGTTTTTGTTTAGAATCCTACATCTTTACTGATGAAGTCAAAAACTAGAACTTCACGGAATGTGGATTTTACACCATATTGCATTAACCTTAACAAGTCAAGCTTACAATGACTGGTTTTGGTGGGATAGGGATTAATCATAAATATATTTCTGTTATTGATATTAGTGAAACTATTGTTTTTTAAAAGTAAATTATAAAAAAAAACCTCTTGCCATGAAGTCATAATTGAAAATTTTGTCATCTTTAAAGCCTTCTTAAAAAGTCGGAAGTAGTTTACAGACTTAACTTTTTTTCTGTTGCATTCCAAGTCTCTAATTTCATTTGTGATTTATTGCATACTATTACATAGTTCTATTTCTTAGCTCATATCTTTTAAATTTGTCGAGAATTAATTAGAAGTTAATGACGTATTGTGACTTGTTTGACATTAAGGTCCAGATAGTAGGTGCAGTATAATGCAGTCTCACCAAAGTTGACAATTTTTCTCATTTGGGGTGCGTGTGACAATGATGGACTAATTTAATAGTAAGATATTTTTATACATATGTTCCTTTTTTTTTTAACGATTTTTTTTAATCTGTTGTTTTATTTTCAGAATTAAAATCTATAACAGTCACAAAATTTTTCTCTAAAGAAAATTCAGAAAACAAAGGCAAAACTCTTTTCTCCATACAGCAGTGGTGCCACCCTGTGCTAACCAGAGTAATCAATAGATGCCAGAAGGCTTGTGCATAATTCAGAAAAGTAAATTAAATCAAGATTTTTTTTTTTTTTCCTTTGGCAGAAAAAGAATATTTCTATATTATTTTCAGCATGTAAAATAGTTTGCTACTAGGTATGTTTTTAATGTCATTGAGACTTCTGTATAGAGCTTATAGAATAGGATCAATATTTTTACAGAAAGTGAAAAATTGGCATAAAAATGAAATACTCGACTCACAATAGCTGATTGTTCCCTATTTTTCTTGCTTTCATAAGTTTTAGTGCTTCCCTTAATATTCGTAAATATTTTCAGTATTCAGCACGGTTTGGTGCAGTGAAAGAATGGCGGACTGGATCGCATCCCGGATCTATTACTTCTGATACTTAAACTTTTATGAACTCCTAAATAATAAACCATTCATTTACTATGCTCTTTCTGAGTTCCCAGCATGCTTTGCTGCAGTGGCAGAATGACAGACTGAAACTTACCATGGATCACAGCCCAGCTCTGTTACTTCTGATATTTGAACTTCTTATGAACTCCTGAAATAATAAACCATTTAATTACTATGCTCTTTCTGAGTTCCCAGCATGCTTTGATGCAGTGGAAGAATGGTAAACTCGAAAGCTCAAGGTCTATGGATTACAAAGATCACGAGTAATGCATTTTAAACATGTTTGCTAAGTATTTTTAAGAATCTCATGAATTTTCAATTGCCTTAGAAAAAAAAAAAATTTTAATGTGTTGAGTTGCGGTTCAAATTAAATCAAAGTATAATTAGTCAGAAGTATTATTTTTATATCTTCTTCTTTACATTTTTTGCATTTCTTCATATATTCATATATATTACTTTTTTTTAATCTCATATACACTAATGCAAATTTTTATATAATTCCACCTTTATTTTTCTAACAGTTTCGACTGTCCTACAGTCTTCATCAGAGCTTTGTATAACCTTTGTATACCTTCATCTTCCTTTTTACATTTATAACTCTAAAAAGGAAGAAGAAGGTTATACAAAGCTCTGATGAAGACTGCAGGACAGTCGAAACTGTTAAAAAAATAAAGGCGGAATTATATAAAAATTTGCATTAGTGTATATGAGATTATAAAAAAGTAATATATATGACTATAATTGCCTATTAAACATATTTGTATTAAAACTTTTCTTATTTAAAGGGTTATATAATAAATATATATATATGTATTTTCAATGATGGACACTGAATTTGTAAAACCTTGAAACATAAGATATTGTAATTGCATTTCTTTGTAAAGATATTTTTTATATGGGAGAAGTACATTTTTATATTGTCAAATATAGTATTTTTTATCTAGATAATTGATGGTCCCACAATTCTTCCAAGCTTTTTAAATCATCTAACAAAGATTGCTTATATATTAAGGCACTTTCACTAATGAATCTTCTGATCATGTCACCACATGAGGAAAATCAAAGCTATTGGTCAATCATTGAAATGTTTTACCTTTTTTTTGAAATATTGTAATGGAGTGTTTGAAATACAAAGGTTCACATTATACTTGAAGGGGACACTGAAAAACCCATTCATCAGTATTAAAAAGAAAGGAACAGGAATCTAATATAAGAATTTAATTTGTGCATCATGTTACAATAGTATAGCACTTAGAAGGTTTTCTGAAACATAATCAATAGTGTCTTAAATAAAAACTTCTAAGTATTTTAACAATTGTCATTTTATAATACAATTATGTGGTACCTTTCTCTATGGCAAATCCACTCACCATTTCCGGTTCTGTGACTTTTAGTACATTAATCATGGGGTTGTGAAATCTTCAAGAAATCACTGAACATGACTTGTTTGAGTTAATAATTTTATTGCTAAATCATTGGTAAAGTTTTAATGTGGTTTACTATGGCATTTCTTTTCTTAATTCTACATTTTAAAATTATCTTTTCTTTTTTGAGCCTTTTAATTGCAATATAACCATTTTTGTAGTTGAGCTTCTTCTCGTTTGAAGTGAGTGTTGGTAAAGATAGGTGGCCTATAAGGGAATTTTAGCATTTTTACGCCATTCAAATTCAGCACAAATTGCAGATTTTTCTACAAAATCAACACCAACTTGTTTAAATCAATATTTGGGATGGAGTCTACTCTGTAACATAGTTTTTAATTTTGATTTTAGAATGTATTAATCTTTAATCTGTCCAATTTCTAACTATAATATAATCCTTCAACATTTTCAACTACTCTCAATATTAAGTTTAATCCATTTTGATTTTAGAATGTATTAATCTTTAATCTGTCCAATTTCTAACTATAATATAATCCTTCAACATTTTCAACTACTCTCAATATTAAGTTTAATCCAGTTCTACCATTGTGTAGTTTCTCATCTCTACATCACTACAGCTTATTTTCTTATCCATACATCTCAGCTGTGGTCTTTTTCTAGATCTTTTAAAATCTTTTGGGATCTGCTCTTATTTCATCTAGAAATATGGTTAGCCCACTTCCATTTCAACCTCCAAATTTTTTCAATGATATCAATAATTCTTGTTTGTTTTCTTATCCATACATTTCACTTTTGATTCCACTTATAACTCCTAACATTTATATCTTCATTTTTATTCCATAATCTGGAGTCTTCATATTACTGTTCTGTTAAGCACCCAAGTCTCAGAGTTTTATGCGATAATTGGTAAAATATATCTATTAAAAACACCCATTTTCAACTACAATGCATATTTTCTTCAAATATTAATTTATTTCTACCAAAATGTACTCCTTTCAAATTTTATTCTATGATTAATTTTATTCACTATGTTTCCACATATATTATAATCTGGTTCTTTATTATTAATTATTATCATTTGTCTTTAGTCCTATTTTCTAGCTTTTATATGATGTTTCTGAAGCTCTGTTTGCCAAAAATAGCTATCATATACAAAATCTAACTGACTTTAATAAGATTCATTTTTATTTCCTTTCCGTTTTAATTCACAAAATATCTTCTGTGAAATTACAGTAAAACATTTTGGAGATGTGGAACTCTCCTGTTGTAAACTCATGTAATCTTTACAATATCTTTATTTTAAATATGGATTCATCAAGTTTGTGTTAATATTTTATATGCTTAAACACAATGTTTGTGATTTGAAATATAAAAATTCTATATTGTGCTGTAAAGTCTTCAAGAAGAAAATTAGTATTCTATTGGTAATGAAATAACATTCAGCATTGCAATAAACAGCTTGGATCTCTCTGAATTTACTGGATCTAAATTCAAAAAATAGAATATACCGAGTTCGATCCCACAGGGAAACCACTACTGGGCAATCATCTTCAACTCATTAATCTATCTTTCCAATAAACTTATAGCAATTTACTTATTTAATTAACGTTTCTTCTATAAAAGGACTGTTATTAAAAATATGTATATTATCCTTTAATATCGAGAGCTATTTAGTACCAGTCCTGTTCTGTATTCAGATATGGAAAAGTCACCATCAAATTGTTTTCATATTCTATATAGCTTCATTTAGAAAAAAATGCCATTATTATAATTTGATTTACAAATGTTATAGTTTCTGCCTTCACAGTGTTGACATCATCCATTTCAGATAAATACATTAATGACTATTACTAAGCTAGAGATTATCATATCATTCCTAACCTTTTGTTAATCAAATTATAATAATTTTACATTGATAAATACTGACTAAATGATGAAAGCATCTATAGGAGATTATTATCTGGGCCAACTGAAGAGTGCTGTTTTAGTATGAAATGCATCTTGAAAATTTTTTTTTGGGATGATTTTAGTCATAAAAGAGTGTGTGACAAAGTGAACATTTATATTTAAAATATTATTCTTGAAACTAAACTATCTCTACTTTTCCATGTTAGCATTTCTGATATTAGAACAATTTTTACTAACAATTCATGAGTCAGTTAGCATATCCAAATTCGGTAACATGGGTCATTTTAAAACTACTTTTTACATATCTTTTAATTTGTAGAAGGGGGATTTTAAACAAAACTATCCAAGCATAAAATTATTTGTTAACTTTTCAGTCTCAAATCCAGTTTCAAAGTGACTTAGTCAAGCATTGGTAGCCGAGAGGTCAGCACAGCTGCCTTGCAAGCAGTTATTTGCAGACAGTTGTTGCAGGTTCGCTTCCCGGCCGATGCTTTGACATATGAAAAAAAAAAGTGATTTATTGTCTTGTGTAAGATCATAACTAAGGAATTCTTATTTTTATCCCTATTTTTTTTTTTTACAAATTTACCTACTATTTGTTTGTGTTCAAATATTACATTAATAGAATATTTTCATACACATACAAGCATGAAAATGATTCGAATCAATTTGTTTTTTTTTTTTTTTTTACATGTAATTAAAATATGAAAATGTGGTAAATAGACTCACAATTTTCATGTCACTGTTAGTGTAGAGAGATAACAAAATGGCAGGAGTCTGTTGATGACTAGACTTTATACCATTCTAAATAAGTGGAAACAAATAGAATAAAAAATGAAAGAACTAGAGAAAGAATTAAGTAAGAAGTCTGAATCAAAACATCATTTGTAAGATAACTTTTAAATTTAAACGTTTTATTGATTGTGTGTGTGGAGTTTTTTTTTTCATCGCGACGAAAAGACGTATTTTAGTATGTTTTGGCAGTTTTTAAATAGTATTTTTGTGTATAATGATTTTGCCCAGTGGAATATTTTAAAACACTATTTTATACTATTTTGATAAATGTTAACTTTTCGATAATTTATTGCTCAATGGAAAGCTGTACTTACAAAAATAATTTAATAATTTATTGAATTTGCAAAGAGCAAATTAGATAAGTATATGCGCACACGTGCACATATATATTTTTTCCATGTGTCAAATGCGTTGACCAAGAAGCCAACCCGGGCCAGCTGCTGGGAAGGCAGCTATGCTAACCACTAGGCCACCAACGCTTGACGCGTATATATATTTTGTATGTATATGAAGGCATATGTATGTAGTTCAGTCATAATAATATCTTTCCGTATGATAGAGAATTGTAATATTAATAGCACGTAATCAAACATTTATTATCATAGTTTCTTTTGTGGGCTTAAAGGAATGCAAAATAATTGAAATACGCCCTGCATTTTCTGTATTTTATTGTTTAGTTCGTGAAATTAACCCGGTGAAATTTTTTTAGATATATATTTATTTATATTACATAAAGAAGTGAAAGAAAATTTCATGTAAATTTTAAAGTTTTTTATTTTACAATATATTTTTGTATTAAAGAATTTTAATTATTGATAGAAAAATTTTAATATTTTTGGGAAGTAGCGAGCTTTTCTTTTTAATTAACTGAAATGTTCGTTGTTTATGACGATCTTTGTTATATTCTTATTTATTAAAAACGGTATTAAAAATATTCTTGCGTTGTTGGCGGGGGGGGGGGGCGCCGCCGGAGAGGAGGGGGGTGGGGGGGGGGGGGGGGGGGGGGGGGGGAGAAAAAAAAAAAAAATTCTATTCTGGATGTTAAAGGACGTAATAAACTTTTTATTAAATAAACATCAGTGGACTAAAATGTTTTATTAAAAGCGGAAGGGTCGCAGCCAATGAGAATATTTGTTAGATTATTGTTTGGCTGTCATTAGATTTAAGAAAATATTTCATTGGTATATATATATATTTCAAAAAGCCCTAATTAAGAATTTAACCAGGAATATTTATTGTATGGTAAATTGCTTGGGAGGTCATGTAATAGAGCATCCCAATGATCTATCTGCCTATCAATCACTTCATATATACTTACAATATAAAGTAGGTTGCCTTGGCAACAGTTTGAGATTGTTGATTGTTATTGATATTGGAGTTGTCTAAGTGTTGATTGGTTTTAATGATTACTTACAAACCCATTTGGCCTTGTGATTGGTTTTAATGATTACTTACAAACTCATTTGGCCTTGAGCATTATTACACTTATTACTATATATATATATTTCAAAAAAGTCTTACTAAAGAACTTGATCATAAAAAGTAATCAGAAGAGAATTTGCTTGGGAAGTCATGTGATATGTAAATACATTAGTGGCAGATTGAGCGTTTAACAATTCCATTTAGTTAATCTGCACTGATTTTTTTTTTTAGAATTATATTATACTGGTTAGCGTTGATTCTAGAACTTTCAGGTTCTGAGTTTACTACTCTATGACTGAAATAAACTGTTTAAAATCTAAAAATACCATTTCTTCTCACTGATTAGCAATCATATTTCATAGGCAAAAAGAACTCAACAATCCATATTTACTTCTTTATTAATTTCCTAGTAGTATCTTTGCTTCCTTTGTGTGCCGTTAAAGAATAATTTGTTAAAAAATTGTCAGTTGATTGGATTATAATTTAAATTCTCTAGGACAACCCAATTGTGCTTAAATGTATTTAGCGCAAAAGTAGGGAGACAGATTTGAGAGCCTAGGGATCCTGGATCTACTTGTGAATTCTGATTCTTCAACATCACATGACATCATGAGCATTAGACCATTTGATTATTTTTCATACAGCATTAAGATGCCATATAGCCTGAAGTTCACCCAAAAATATGTTCAAGAGATCAGTAAGAGAAAAAGACTATAACGTATGAAGATTAAAATATTCATGTTAAATGCAGAATATCTTTCTTTTGACAAGAAATCTTAGTGTTACAGTTTTTAATTATGAAAATTATTATCAATTTTTCAAAAGAAAAAAATGGCCATCTGTAAATCTTTAGTTTTTAAGTCATTGAAAGTTAGTGCTAACATGATCTGTGTGGTTGAATGCAGTGCTAAAGTTGTGAATTCTGGAGCACGAGATCTACGAATCACAGCTTTGCTCTGTTTCTGTGCTTGAACTTTTTACGAATTCTCAAACAACAGATCATTCAATTTTTTAAAACTCTTCTTATATATTCACACATAATACATATTTCTACGTATGTAATTCATTTTTATATGCAAATTCTCTTTCAAAGCCCAATACAATAGTGAATTCATTCATGTACTATAAACAAGTCAGTAATGTGCTTGATTGTTTTCAATGGTAGAACACACACATTGAATGCTTGAGAGCTGCCTTCTATCTCTCTGTGCATGATCTTAGGTTTTATTCCCGGTGAAGGATGGAATTTTTTACTCATACCACTATAATGATTTATCTCAGGGTTGTCTTTCTTACAGGTGTAAAATTCCAACTAACAAAACTGATTGCATAATAGCATCATCTGGTTATAAGTAAGTCCTCATAACTCTCATTTAACCAGATGTTGCTCTTGATGGAAGGTTATGGGTTCAAATATATGTGTTTGTGTATTACATTCTAAAGATATGTATGTAATGGTTTTTTTTTTATATTTTAGATTAACTGTTCTCATATCTTCTTGCATTATCTAACATCTTGGCTTATATTACTGAAACTTGACTAACATTGGTGACAAATATAATAATATTTATTTATTTATATATGTAAATATGTATGTGGTTGAATATATAATGCCGTGAATTCCTTATATTAACAATCTACAACAATGATTCTGAAACCCCGAAAAATAAAAGACTTTTCTATAAAATAAATATTTATATGGACCTAAACTACAATAATATTTATTTTTATTATAATATTATTACATTTAATGTAGGAATTTCACAATACCAAAGCCTATCATTAAAAAATGTTTATATATGTATTTTTTTTATTTTTATTGAAAGCTGTGCACTATGGATAATACTTAGTTTTTACTACAAGGTTAGCAATATCACGTTCATGTATTATGAGTAAAATTATCATTCAAAAATCTTGGAGTATATTGCAAAGTCGGGCATTTTTTATGCACAGGCCATTAGGAATCCATGAAATACTCTGATATACAGGATATTACTTTTTTTTTTTTAAAGTTAAAATAAATTTTTAATATTTTTTTAAAGATTAATTTTAGTAGCAATTATTATTTTTTATATTATGTTTAGGATTCATTCTTTAAACATTATGCTATATATTGATTTCCCTTTTTATTCATATTAGTGTAGCTTATTATCATTACACTGTCTTTGCAAGTTATTCTGTTAATGTAGTTTGATTTTTTTATATTATTATTTTAATTTGTACAGTAGAAACTAGTATATATATCTTCTATTTGGTTCACTAAATGAAAGATAATTAAAAAATGTTCTATAAATATTAACCATCATTTTTATAGATTTTTTATTTTGTACCAAATTTAAAATCACTGTTATTTTATTTTATCCGAATATTTGATTGAATACAAGTATAATTTATGTACTTGGAGTTTTAGCTGTAATTATATAAGGAATTTGAACCCAGACTTTCAAGCTCCCTTCAGCTATCTGCTCTGTCTCATAACATCCGATGCACATGACCATATCAGATAGAGTGGATAGCTGAAGGGAGCCTGACAGTCTGTGTTCAAATCCCTTATATATTATCTGGATATTGTATGTAAATAAGCAGTTGTCATAGTTGATACAAATCATCAAAAATTCATTAATAAATAAATACGATTTTAGTTGAATTTAATGCAGAACTATTATAAATGAAAATAAATATATTAGGCGACAATTAGCGCCACCTATTTTCTTGTACTTTTTATAATGATTTTGTAATACTGCAAAGCAGTTATACTTATGACAGTAATCAGTAGGCTACTAAAATTAAGATTTATTATCAATAACACTTAACGTAATAGAGCTTTTTATTTAAAACATTTAATAAGTAGGTTAAATGATTATAAATGCACTTCAGACTAAAAAGATGAGAATGAAAATTGAAATTAACTAAATTTTAATATAAAAAAGCATTAGAATATATACTGAATAATTATTTATTGAATAAATATTAATTAAAGCTAGTGTAAGTATATTAATAGTTATCAAATATCCATTAATATTTAAAGTAAACTATAGGTGGCGCTTCTGTTTCTGATTTTTTTCTATCTATCCTTGATGTATACATAATGGTGTGTAAGTATATTTTGTGAATTCACATTTAGAAGGGAACATATAAGTTTAAAATTTTTATTCTTGGACAATGGCTGAGTTCTAGCTGAAGGCTCACGAGTTAATTCTCAGTTGGAGTAAAATAATAAAAATTCTCGATATAATTATTTGAATAAAACTGTTGCCTACATAATTTATTGCAGTTATAGAGTGGCAGTCTGCGGCTCAAGATTCATGGATTGCAGCTCCATCTGTCACTTCCGGTGCTTGAACTTTTTATGAACTCCCGAGTGATACTATTTGATTATTTATTTTAAATTTAATAAAACTATTGCTTTTAATCTGCCACTTGGAGAGGTAGGATTATTTTTACTAAAAAAAATTTAATTCGTGGTTAGCATATAGGATTTTTATATTCAATAAATGTATGTAAATATATCACGAGCTAAGATTTCTCCAACCACCACTCAAATAATGTTAAAAATCTGGCAGGAACTCTTTGATCGACAAACACTGCAATTTTTGCACTACTTTTAACATTATTCATGTTGTAGTTAGAAAAAGGTTCGCTCTTGACATATTTAAGTAATATTTCACATTATATATTTTTTAATATTAATAAATATATATATAATTATATTCCACAAGAGTGTATGGTTAATTAATAATTATGTTATTAATTAAAGTGGTTTAGCAAGGCTTACAGTGCAATGCATCTTTGTCATTCTGGCCCTGTATTTTTGTATATAATAATTATTAATTATCCACAAACTCTTGTAGAGTATAATTACACATTTCACTATGGTTTAATATTATTGTTTTAATGTGCATATATATAAAAACATCAAAACCTAAAGCTAAACTAGTCAATGAAATAATCAAAATTGCCCCCCAAATTCACAACTAGTCTGATTGAGTTGTGAATTTGGGGTACTTTTGATTGTATATATACATTTGTTGCAAGGATTTACTCATTTTAATCTCACCTCTAGAAATGCATTCAGAAGTTCCTGGAATACCACATTTACGCTAACTTATCATTCAAATAAAATCTTTTTTTTTTCATGATTGACAGTTACTCAATGGTTAAATTGGCCATTGAAATCAATTAGGTTTCCCTTGCAATAAATAATTTGTTTGTTCCATTTTATTTTAGAAGTATGTGTTTCTTTCCTGTATTGTATTTTGAAATATGTCTTTGAACACTTTTTTCTATGTAAACAAGTCCACAAACATATGTATATATATGTAAATGTTAAATAATTTTCTGGAGAGCAAGTTGTCTGATTTTGGTGATTCTTTTCAAAAAAGTGTTACCATTAAGCAATTTAAAATAATTTAGTTGATTATTAAAAGTAATTTACTACTGTTTCCAACCAGCCTTTAGAAAATAATTATTTTGTATATGCCTAAGTGTATGTATACACATACACACAAAATTGCACACATGGAAACATTTTGCATGCATAGTTCTCTAGAAAACGTGCCCATAGTCTACCATTGATATTAACAATTGCCATATCTGCATCTTCGCTTATTTGCATGGGGGGGGGGTGTAAATAAAATACAAAAATAATTACAATATGATAAAACTAAATTTTATTTTTTTTATATTTGTTTCTTTTGTTGATAATACATATAGAGTATATATATACACGCTTATATTTATAGCTGCATTACATTTTTCAACATGTAGATACAGATATATACACACCTATATATATATGTTAAAAATATATTATTGTTATACAACTTGGATCAGGTGTAAATATAGGAACTACTATGATAGAGAGTACTAGGATGCATATATTTTAAGCGTATTGTGTAATTCCTTTGAGGGCATGAAATAATTAGTGGTTTTTATGCATGCACCTAAATATGCACATGGATATTTATGCATGCATATTCTCATTCTTATCTATATACATATGAATGAAATGTAATATATACAGCCTACTGAATAGTGCAGATTTTAAAATTTAGTTTGTTTAAATGATATCGATCACTATTGTAATATTAAGTCTAGGCATAGAATTTGAACTATTTATTTTATTACAGTAACATCTTTCAAAATGCATCAAACTTTAAAATTTGTGTTATAGAGGACAACATTGTGTGTCCTTCATTGACTACTGTTTCTATTCATTTACTAAAGTTATATATACATATAAGTATGTATGTGTAATGGATTAGATTGTTTTATAGTAAATAGAGAATTTATAAAATGGTATATATGTTAACATAATGTAACAATGTATTCAGCGCTAAAAACTATATCACAAAATTTCTGATTTTTCTTTTTGCCATTCTGCCCTATCTTTAGCTTTCTCTTCCTATTAACAAAGGCAAAACTCTCCATACAGTAGTGCCATCCAATGCCAACCAGAGTAATCAATGGAAGCCAGAGACTTGTGCATAAAATCCCCATCTAGTGCCTACTCATCCAATATCCCCAGAGTAGTTGGCCACAAGCCAGAAATTAGTCTGGGGATATTGGATGAGTAGGCACTAGATGGGGATTTTATGCACAAGCCTCTGGCTTCCATTGATTACTCTGGGTGGCGCTACTGTATGGAGAGTTTTGCCTTTGTTAATAACAGATGTGCTAACATTAGAAAAGGTGATCTTGTGATGCTTAGTGGTTCTCTTCCTATTGTTCTATTTAACTCATTATGCACCAAAAATTATATCTTTCATTTAATAAAGAAAAGGTATATAATGATCGTAATAAAGTTAGCTAGCCATCCTTACGTTTTATAACAGGGATGTAAATGCGTTTTTAGAATTCTGAATTTTGTGAAAATACATAATATCTTTACATGTATTTTATGCACAATTGAATATCATGGACAAAAAATAAATTCAATTATATGTAAGAAAAATTTAATTCATTTTGAATTTCCGATTAATGTTTTTAATTTAGCGGATTTATATAAACTTATTGTTAGTCCTTTTACAACTGTAATAAGTTTTAAGATTTAATTACTGCCGAAGAGGAAAAGCATGATCTGATACTGAACTATTTTTTAAATTATATACAGTATATATTTAGATATATAAATAAAATGAAATAATCACATTTTTTTTAATGAAGTTTTTTTTTTAAAATAAATTTTACTTATATGTTATCAAGGCTAATTAACAAAAACAAACATTAATAGATATATTCCAATGTTGTAATTACATTTTTTAATGTAAGATGTTTTGAGTGCAGCAGTCTTATACACATGTACCACCATTGCACCTCATTTGATATTACAAATACACAGAGACTTGCATGGTTTAATGCAGTTGTACCATAAGTGGATCCTGTAACTCAAGGCCTATGGATGGATGGCCCCAACTCTGACCCTTCTTATGAACTCCCAAGCAAGAAACCATTTAGCCCCCCCCCCCCCAAGTAAGTAGATGTTGTATTTGAAGTCAGCACAGTAGCCAAATCAACAAATGCTTTTTTTTTTAATTCAAGTTTGGATACTAACAACATCCGCTCATATGCATTTATATACATACGATGTTAATTCTAACAATGTAGTTGTATATATGTATACTACTTAATAAAATCAACCATTTAATCAATATACTTGAGACGGTTTGAACTTTGTAGCCTTACAATTAATCATGTTTTCGACTTTAAATGTTTCGGATGTTGTATTTACACACTCTTGCTTGCTCTCCTACTAAGCTTCATTTGACAACATAGATATGACATAGGGTTAGTTGCTTGGACAAACTAATACTGTTTTGAGATTACATTGTTTTGGCTATAGACTACTATTACTTATACTTACGCACACCTATGCATGTGTATATCATCTTAAATCTAACCACATATTTGTTTTAAATATATATTATATTTTTGTGAAATATAAACATTTTTAACATCAACTGTTTTTATCATTTTAGTTTTGTTTATTATTTCTAATTTTAAGTCTGGAGTTTGTTTTTTTGCAATTGACAATCTGACTCAAGTTTTGAGTATGAAAAAAAATCTCCCTAAGGCTTACTGTAAAACCAATGTCCATCAAATGGATTTTATAAGAAACAGTAACGTTAAACTTACGTCGGTGAGTTTGTGAAGTTTCGTAATTGTTTCTTATTTTATTTCTACACTTTTGAAAAGATCTTTTATTTTAAAAAAAAAGTTATATGAGGATTTGAATTTTTTTTTTTTTTTTAAATTTTGCTTCTGTATTATTGTGAAAGCATTTTATGATATTTAAGTAATTTTATTTATATTTTTGAAAAAAGAAAAAGAACTGTCTTCAAAAATATGATTGTAGTAGTTGGGAAAAATTAAAATAACCTTTATATTGCACATTTTGTATTTTGTAATGATTGAAAATTTTGAAACTAGATGTCGCTAGGTTTATTTGAATAATTTTAGTAATCATGTTCATAATGAATTATGGTTTTTATTATTGCATAAAAATAAATTACGATGTGAATATCGAAAATTTTATTTAACTTTGTTATTAGAGATTTTTTTTTTTTGTTAATGTTTGTAAAAAAAAGAAGCTATTTTTATTAATTTTGTTGCTGGTTTGTTTATAACTTGATTTCATTGTACGAAATATGTGTGTGTATATATGCGTGTTTTTTTTTATTGTATATATATAAACATGTACATATATATATATTGCAGCTTTAACAAATAATCTTTCAAAAAATCAGAATTTTTATATTACAATAATAAATGTTCTAAAAGTAAGTGAAAGTAGCTACATGTTTATTCATATATGTGAGTCTTAGAATACAATTAATTTTGTAAGATATTTTGTCCCCCCCCCTTTTTTTTTTTTTTACTTTTAAAATATAGTTTATCGATAATTAATTATATATGAAATTTAAAGATTGTGAAGGGATAGAGATTAAACTACTCGATCCCCCATCTTTTAAGTTATTGTTATGTCAAAAAAGAAAGTATATTTATATTCTAAAGATAAGTTATTTGTCTTTGTTTGCCAATTTGCAAACAGTGCCAAAAGACTCCATGTGGCTGCATAAGTGTTAAGGAAAGGGGTATTTGCCCCTAATTTTAACCTTACTAATTTTATTACAGAAAAGTGATTAGAGTTTAGGTCACAGGGGTGGGCAATTGTTTTAGCTCGAGGGCCACAGAGGTTGGTGGAGGGCCGCATCGGGGGCCATTTTGTGGAAGCGAAGGTTAGCGTAGGGCCTCACTCTTTTTTCATGACACAGTAAACACACTGCTTTATTCCCTGTTTTACCAAAGAAATATGTTTGTCCATTCTTCATCAAACACACGACATTTATCAGCGATTTTACATTTTGTCAGAGGGTTCATGGTTTCACTAGTTGCAAATGTATATATTTGCTAATGCAAAGACAATATTGAAATTAACCAGATCAACTGGAAAAGCACTGCACATCACATCTACACTGCACATGTGTATTGACATGGCCATTCTACTGGAAAATACGAGACGAATCTTTGGTTGCGCACGGAAAGGAAATCTCAGTTTAAGGCAGATTTTTCTGATTGTCTTGGTGGGCCACATAAAAACTCTTAGCGGGCCACATGTGGCCCTCGGGCCACTATTTGCCCATCCCTGGTTTAGGAGAAGTGTCATTACTCTGTATTATGAATTAGAACTTTTGAGAATTGTATGTTACTAGATGTAATGGTGGTTGGAAGGTCCCTGCAGTTTTGTAATCTGGTGTGTTGAAATTTCAATCTTTTTTTAATTTAACATTGATTGCTAGCCGAAATTTCAAATCAGTAGAGATTTCGTATACAAAATGAAAAAAAAAGAACAATTTGTCTTTAATTTGAAAACTTATACATTATTTATGCATGCGTTTTATGAAATACTTATTCAAACGTGATTTAACTGGTAATTCGGTATTATTTACTAAGATATCTAAAAGATTTCTATAATTTATAAGTTTCTAATAGAAAAAAATACCATAGATTTATTATAACATTATAAAATACCAGCGATTTTAGCAATGTCATCTTTTGCCCCCAAATAAAAGAAAAATTCTACTTATATTTTGCATTCCAAAAATTTGACCGATGCAGCTTGATTATTTTCAGCGTACTACGATATTATAAACCAGAACTGATTGGTTTGTTCTCTAGCACTATTTATTAAAACTTTGAATCATAACTGCATTAGTTCCAGATTTGAAATTGTTTTGGAATTGGAGATTATGTTGTGGAAATGGGATAGAGCAGATTATGGGTAAATTTAGAGTGGGGAATGTAAAATAAAGTGGCTAACAGGTTTATCTGGGCATAATTGCTGAGATATTCTTGACTTCGTTTAAGGAGAAGCCATATTACATCACATCACCTTTGTTTATTTTTCTTTTTCAAAAACTTACAGATACATTGTCATATTTTTATTTTAAAAACTAAACACTTGTAAAATTGAATTCAAAAGCCATCGTATTTGTTTGACGCAAAATATGTCTGGCGCAGTTGAATAAATTTTTTAATATATAATTACAAAATCAAGGTTCTATTTACAAATGTGAGGACTATTGACTTGATATGAAGTCTGAAAATTTACAACAAAATGATGTCTAATAAATATAATAGAACAATAAAGAAATTTGATTTAAAATTTTAATAATGACTGCAAAATTATCCTGTATGATTCATCACAGTGACAGAATGGCGTACTTTGGAATTCAAAATCCATGCATCACAATTCCATTGTTTCTCCTAGTTTTCAGGCTTATGAACTCCCAAATAATAAACCATTTGATTATATTTTTTAATGCACAATTGTAGGTTATGATGTTAAATAAAAAAGTCCTCTAAACAAATAGAAAATGGATTTCTTCTGAGTGTATATATATATATGTTTTTTTTTTTAAAATATTGAAGTAAAATCATGGTGGCTATTAGCTTACAAATTTAAAAACATTAAAATATCACATGATCACTTTTTTTTATACTTATACGAGCTGTTAAAACAATGGCAAAATTTTTCCACAGAGCAGCGCCACTCAGTGCAAGCACTAGCAATTAACAGATGATGAAAGGTTGTGCATCAATACCTTTTTCCAGTGACTCATTTAACATCCTTAGGCTCTGTGTTAGTGATAGTTACGATCTGGAGGCTATGGTGACGTTGGATGGGAGGTTTCTGGTTAGGGATATTGATGCCCATCCTTCTAGCATCCGTTGATTGCTGGAGCTTGCACTAGGTGGCACTGCTGTGTGAAAAAATTTGTTACTCATACAACAGGAAATAATTCCCAGTAAGAGAATTTTTAGTGAATGTATTTAAACTTACGAACAAAATTCAAGTCCTGTGCTGGACTTTCACAAACACTGCAGGCGCTCATATCTTCATGTCAGATCTCGAATAAAGCTGCATGTATATATCTACATGATTATGTGAACAGAAGTAATATTGACTTCAACTCATATATACTCATGACAATTTTATATCTAATTTATTCATGTCTTTTAGATATATTTTGATGGTAAGAACGGACTATTTTAAACTATTTTAATAGTGCCAAATTTTATGAACTATTAAAACTAAAAATTGAAAAAAAAAAATCAGTAAAATTTTATATTTTGATCTTAATTTCTTATAATAATTAGTGATAATATTTTATTAATAAATTTGAATTATATGAAAAGAGGAAGAAGGTTTTATATGATTGCATTGCTGAAAAGAAATTTTTCTTTTTATAGAAATTAGTTCTAAATAAAATAAAATTACATAAATAGTTGTTTGTGTGCATTTTTTTTTTTGTTATTTTACAAAGTTTGATTATGGGATAGTTATAATAAATTTTTTTATTATACATTATGAATACATTAATACATGAGTAATATTAATGTAAAAGTTTTAAATAATGTTTATAAAAATAATTGTCAATGAATTCAGTATATACATAATATATATAACATTCAAATTACCCTTCACTATGTTAAGACATTTCAGCAACGCCCTCTGGGAATAAATATAAAGTCTTAATTTCAAACAGCTGAGTTTTTAATTTTAGAATTTATGTTTGTTCATAGAGGGCGTTGCTGAAATATCAACATTGGCTGTCTTGCTGTGCTGATGTGACTATTAGTTTATTTATTTCTTCTGAGATCATGGCTATAAAGACTGTTTGCTTATTGTGTGAAAGTGTAGAGAAAATTGTGATCAAGATAGATAGATTTAATTGGATTTGGAAAGATCAGGAATTGCTAACATTTACAAAGTGTTTTGTTTCGCCATTTTAAATATAGAGTTAAAAAAGAAATTCATTCTCTTGAGTGTGTATTAATGTAAGGAGATTTTATAACTAAGTTGTACGTAAGATTAGTTGTTTTTTTTTAGAAAGTTTGCTACTAAATAATTTTTTAATTTAAGAAAGGAAGCAATTTATTTGAGAAAGAATATAATGTTTTGAGGCCTAAGATCAGGAAATGTGTTTACCAATCACTACTGAAAGAAAGTAAAGTTTTTCTCCTTTTGTGTAAAGGGGTTTGAAGAGTAGGAGCGAAAGCGTAAAGTTAAATATAGAGTCTGAGACTTGAAAAATAAGGAATATGAATTGCATTTGTATCCCACAATGCACATATAATGGTCAGAAAGAAATTAGGCATTGCTGTGATAGTGTACCATTTGTGATTAGGTTTATCATTTGAAATGCTTAAATAAAACTGGGAAGGATATAACAGGTTTATGGTTATGTAGACAGTGTGTAAATGTAATAAAAGAAGTGAAAAAGTAGTTTCTAAGTGTAGATAGTTTTAAAAAAAAGGAGAAATGGAGCAAAATGTAGCTAAGGAAGATAGGATAGAATATGTTTTTAGTGGTGTGTCAAGAGATATGAATGAAAAAATAAGTAAAGGAATGGAGATGGTTATCCAAAGAGTAAGTAAGATAGAGGAAGAGATAAAGGATGTAGAAGCAAAATTAAAATCATTAGAGACTAAGTATGAGCAGATAAAGGGATTGATGAATAGAAATGATAAGGAAGAAATAAATAAGGAAATCCAGAAGATGGAAGAGAATGTTATGGATGAAGTGGGGAAAGTAAACTATGAGACAGTATTGATATAAGATTTGCTAATTAGAGAATATGGAGATATAATTGCAAAGAAAAATAGAAATAGGTATGCAAGAATATGTCTGCTTGGAGCTAGAATTAGGGATGTTACAGATAAGGTAAAGAAACAAGGGAGTAGAGATGTGTATATTGTGGTAGGGACATTTATCAGAACCATTGGAGAGACTAATGGATAAGTACATGGAATTGATTAGTAATTTGAGTAAGATTAAAGGAAGAGTAGGAATAGCTAGATTATTACCAAGATTTGACAATAAGTATATATTAGATAGGGTATGTTCTATACATGAGTGATTGAAAAAATTGTGTGAAAGAAATGATGTTATGTTTGTGGATGTGTGTGGTATTTTTTTATTAGTAAGAGGGAGTTATATAGTAAAGATGGATTGCACTTAGCAAAACAAGGAAGTGAAGTTTTAGGGAGTTTGATTTATAAAGAATATAGTTTGGGAAACTTATAAGAGGGGGGGGGGATTTTTAATGTTATCAGAAAGAAGAATGGATGTGATGTAAGAAATAAATAATGGGTAGCTGATTGATGTGTATATAAATGTAGTGTAGAGGAAGTGGGTCTGTAAAATTAATGGTAAATTGTTTATAAATGTAATGGAGAAGAAAGAGTCAAAAGAATTTATAAAAGTAGTTATGAAAGAAGAAATTGTTAAAATTGGGTATTTGAATATGCAGGGTGATAGGAAACCAGAAAAGTTCCTGGAATTAAACAAAGCAATTAAAAACGAAGATCTTTGAGATATTAGCAGTAGTGGAAACACAGCTAAGAAAAAAAAAGAACCTATACTGAAAGACTTTGTATGACAGGGTATAAATAGAAAAGAAAAAGGGTGGTGGTATAGGAGTTATGTCAAAGAAAATATTTAAATACTGTTAACTTTCAAGAACATTTGTGGTTTGAGATAAGATTAGGAAAACAAGAATAGATAGTGGCTATAGTATATATAGCCACTGGAAATAGTCAATCTATAAAGGAGTGGAACAATAGCATATATGAATGCCTAAATATGGATATATAGAGTTTCAGAAAAAAGGGGGAAGTGAATAATGGTTATAGGGGATATGAATGGACATATTGAAGAAATTGATGGTGTAGATAACAAGAATGGACAGCTTTTGAAGAATTTTTGTCAGAGTGAGTTTGAGCATTGGAAATTTATCAAATATTTATGAGGGATAATACACATGGTCTAGAAATAATATATTTCACAATAGATTATGTATTAGTAAAGAAAGAGGGAATGAATAAAGTATGAAAAGTTAAAGTGTTTGATAATGAAGAAAGTATGGAATAGTGATCATAATTTCTTTATAATAGAAATGGTTGGTAATATGATGGAAAATAGTAATAAAAATAGAAATGAGTCAAGCATTGGTGGTCAAGAGGTCAGCGACAGTTGCATTTGTCCCGGGTTCGCTTCCCAGCTGATGCTATGACACATGGGAAAAAAATAGAAAGGATAGTGAAATATGTGGATAGAGAATGATTGATAATAATAAGTTAGAAGAACAAAAAAGTTGAAGATATCATGGAAGAGTTGATTGAGGATGAATATAAAGACTGGTTTGATGAAGTGGAAAAAGTGGCAAATAGGGTTTTAGGTGAGAATATTCGGAAGAATAAAAGTAATAGAAAAATGTAAGTTAGTAAAAGTGTAAAAGAGAGGAAAAAAGCATGCAGAGAATATAAGTGTGCCATTAAGACAAAGATAGTGTGAAAAACATGTTAATGTTAAATGGGAAAAGTTTAAAAAAATATGAAGTTAGCTAAAATAGATAATTATGGAGAGAGAATGAAACTAAATAGTAAATTGTTGGAGGATAATAAAAGAGATGGGAGTAAAAAATTTTAGAAATACATTAAAAGAAGGAATGTAGGGGAGAAAAATAGTATTACTAGATGATGAGGGCATAGAATGTAGCTTTAGAGAAGAATTAGAGATAATCTTAAGTAAGTATGTAATGGATATAGAAAAGATGTTAGATGTGAAGGACAGAGTTTACACAAAATGAACTGAATAAGGTAGGGAAGAAATTGAAAAGTGGTAAGGCAAGAGGTTTAGATGGATGGGCAGCAGAGATGGTAATGAATTTAGGAAGCAGGGCAAAATTAAACTTATGTTTTAATAAGATGGCATAGAAGAGAATTTCCAGATAGCTGGAGTAATACAAGAGTAAGGCTACTATTTAAAGGAGAATGTAAGGATCATAGAAAGTTAGGCAATTATAGACCGATAGCGGTAACATCAGTGTTATATAAAATTTTCACATATAATGTGGCTGGAAGGGTCGCAAAATAGATGGGGAAAAAATAATATAGTGGGAGAAATTGAAGGAGTGTTTTGATCAGATAGACATATAAGAGATAGTTTATTTGTAGTTACACAACTTATAGATATGAGTAGAAATACAGGTAGACAGTTTTATATGGTTTTTATATATACAGATAAGGCATATCATAGAGTAAATAGAAATAGATTATGGGTAAGTTTAGTGGATCTTATTAAGAAATTGTATGAAAATAATTACTATATATATTAATTAGGTAATGTAGAATCAGTTAAAGTTAAAAATGGGATGGAACTAAGTCAAGGATGCCCTGTGAGATATGGAGAGAGCAATAGAAAGACTAGGAAGAGGGCTAGAGATACCATTAATAGATGGCAAGGGAATATATATGTTATTGGATCTTTTATATGGATATCTTCTTGTGTACAGAAAGTAGAAAAGATATGGAAGTTATGCGGAAGACGTGCAAGGGTGGGCAAAGAGATGGGGATTAAATTTAGTGAAGAAAAATCAAAAGTAATGATTAATACTGGGGAAAGAGAAGACAGAATTTTTATTGGGGGATATAAAGTTAAGTGTGGTGAATAGGTATAACTATTTGGAAATTGTCTTAAGTAATCAGAGAAATTGCTTGGACAAATGGAAAAAAAAATTGATAAATGAAGCAAAGAAAGCGACTGACAAAGAAATTAACAGTGTTTTCATATAATAAATGTGATGTAGCTAGAATTGTATGTAAGGAAGTGGCAGTAGCAGGGTTAACATATGGTAATGATGCATTATATGTTAGTAAAGGGGTGTTAGATTACTTAGAAAAATTACAAAGAGAAGTAGGAAGACATGCTTTAGATACAGATGTGTGGATGGCAAAGGAGGCAATTCAAGGAGAAATGGGGTGGTCCAGTTTTTATATGAGAGATGCAAAATGAGAATGTTCAGTAGATTGTAATTTATGGGTAAGAGAATAGCCAATATGGTATTTAATTTGGTTATGAGTAAAAGACAGGCAACATGGTGAGAAGGGTAGCACATTATGCAGGTTTGAATAAAAATTTTATATCAATATACAAAAGTTGGGATGATTGTGTTAGGAGAATTGTTGCATATTATAGTGGCAAGGAATTGAGTAGAAGAATAGATGCATTAATGAAGAATAGGAAGTTGGAGAGATGGAGAGTAAAAATAGTTTAAATATATATAATAATAAACCAAAATATTGAGTACGAATTAATTTTTGATAATAGCAAAGAAAATAGTTTACTGTTTAAGGCTTGAACAGGATCTTTAGAAACAAAGGAATGTACACATAAATGGAAAACTGAATAATTCAATCTGCAAGTTGTATAAGGAAGGCATAGAAAATATTAGGTATCTGTTAATTGAATGTAAATGCCTGCAAGCAGAAAAGTACAAATAGTGAAGTTGTGGAAGAAAGTGATTATACAGAAAGTGGATTCTTGGTTTTGATGCTGGGTTTGAGAAAAGATAATGGGTATTTAGATATAAAGGCCATGGAGTAGACAAAGATTATGTTGTGGAGTTATTGTTTTCGTATTGCGCAAAGTTTGTTAATCTTGTTTGTGATTTTTAAGTCATTTTCTTCAGATCTCGAAAATTATAGGAAAGTATTTGTTATTATGGAAGAATTTTTTTTAATAAAACTTTGATTACCATCGTAATTTTTTTGAAAAGTTATAAACTCAAAGAATACCGAAGAAATAAAGCAGACTAATATTTCTTTCAAGCATCCGGGAATTTAATTAAAATTGTTTTAAACAAATGTTTCCTATCAAATAATCATTAACAATCATATATTTATAACCACTAGGAAGTCATGAAAAGAAAGTCAACCATATTATAACCGTTTTTAATTCCAAAGATACAAGAAGATCAAAGTCTTATGGATAGATTTTGCAATGGTTATACAAACCCATTTGTGAATTATAATTACAATAACATCAGATGTTTTTTTTTTCATATAACATCTGATACCACTTTTGATCTTTTCTAAACACTTTTTTGATAGGCTTCAATACACCTGGGTCTCGTTTTATGCGAATTATTTTAATACGATTTTGAAGTTATACGATTCATGTTTTTTCTTAATATCTTTCATATTTCACTATATTTATTAGATATCAAGAAATTTAAATTATTAATAACTTATTTTCACTTGAAATACTATTTTTTCTCAAAAATATAACATATTAGCAGCTAACGTGAATATGGCCTGAAGCTGTATTATTTAGAATTTTAGCTTCTGTGTAAATAACCTATTTATACTAATGAGTAAATAATAATAGTAGATTTATACTTATGTATAAAAATATTGCAATAAATATTCAAAAAATTTAAACTTTTATAACGTATTTTGTTATATATAACAGAAATAAATAATCTTTTAGATTTTTAAAATAAAAAATGATTTTATAAATTGAGAATAATCTTTCTAGTGATAATGTATAATCTTTTTGTTTTGATTGTGATCTCATTTTTTTAATATAGAAACAGAATAAAAATAAAGTGGCTAACAGGTTTCTCTGGACATAATTGCTGAGAGATTCTTGACTTTGTTTAAGGAGAAGTCACAATACATCATATCGAATCTGATTTCTTACCAGTTTACAAATGAATGCTAGCATTAATGATTAAAATATGTATGAAAAATGTAAAATTAAATACTGTAGTTAATAAAAAATGTAAAAAAAGTTTGTTTTGTATTAATTTTTTTTCAAATATTTGAAATTTTTTATTAGTCATACTTTATTTGCTTATTTTTTTAATGTGAAATTTAAAGTAATTTTTCCTTGTTGCTTTGCTTTTATGTGAATTCTGAAAATTACAGACCCTATCCCCCATTGTTCAAGGTAAGTTAAGTCTATTTTTGTGCGATTTTTTTTAATGCGGTTTTTCTGTGGAACCATCTACCACATAAAACGAGACCCAGGTGTATTTTACCTTCATTGTATTCTATCAACCATATTCTCCCAATAATCCCATGACAAATTGCTCAAAATTTTATGTGACATTTGGACACTAGTGGTTAGATAGAATGATTATTCAGTTAATCCAAGGTCTTTTTTTTAAAAAAATTGTGTTTCTCAACTAAAAATCAATCCTGGAATCTTCAATTTTTAGCAAACTATACAATTGAACTAAATTATGAAGGACTATCTCCAATCAATGCAGCAACTTTTTAAAATATCGGATATGTGAACAAAGAATGCCTATTCCATAAAATGCATGTTTACCATAAAATAATTTTTGCCTGAAGTCTGTGACCATTTTTTAGCTCCATATCTCCAATTCAATGAAGATTTAATAGTAGATTAATATGTTTCCGTCAAGCCTTATTTTTAAAATCTTGTAGTCATTCTTAAATGAAATTATTTTAATGCCTTTGTATTATATCAAGTCCCGATATACTTTCATATAAAAAATTTGGCAGAATAATATTTCTATCAAATAAATTAATTGAAATCGTTTATGATTATGATGAAACGTCCTTTTTTAAATTTGTAAAATAAAATAATTTTTGCCTGAAGTCTGTGACCATTTTTTAGCTCCATATCTCCAATTCAATGAAGATTTAATAGTAGATTAATATGTTTCCGTCAAGCCTTATTTTTAAAATCTTGTAGTCATTCTTAAATGAAATTATTTTAATGCCTTTGTATTATGTCAAGTCCCGATATACTTTCATATAAAAAATTTGGCAGAATAATATTTCTATCAAATAAATTAATTGAAATCGTTTATGATTATGATGAAACGTCCTTTTTTAAATTTGTAAAATGTAGTAGTAATACATGGATATCTAAGCTGCATTTTAAAATACAAATTTCTACTTAAAAAAGCTACCAGGAATTTTAAATAGATCTATACTCTCAAATCACTGACTGTTTTTATCCCAGCCTTCGCTGGTTAAAGCACTTGAGTTTTTTGAACATTAATTAATTAAACAATTTATCAATAATTTTACATTCAAAATCTAAGAAGATTTATTAGATAATCATATGAATTATTAAGGGTAACAATCATCAGCATATTAAAAATCTGGGAGCTGTAATGATAAAATACCCTATTCTTGCTATGGAATGACACCATTAAACCTATATCACATCTTGTTGCTTGCTTAATTAATCGGTATCAGAGATAACTGTCATATAAACATTCCTATTTTAATGATTATTTTCAAATACATCAGAATTTCTATCATCAGTAATAATGTTTCTTTTCATATTATAATGTTGCAGTTGTTTCAAATGAATTAATCAGTTATTTTCAAATATTGCCACAAACCTTAATCAATTATAATAAACTAATAATCAGCTTTTCAAGCTAATGCACATGCGCTTTGGGAATCTTAACAATAAATGAATACTCTCATTTTCCAATACAAGATAAAGTCTTTGTGAAAGAATAGAATGAATCCACCTATTCTTTCAACCCAAACATTTAAGTATGGGTAAATCTTAAGTACTGGAAATGAGAGTGTGAAGATATTAAACAATCACTTTAAATTACTTTTACTATGTTTGAATGAATGATGCCTGCGAAATTTACTAGAATTTACGATATGTCATTCTTAAATGAAATCCACAAAGCGCATGTGCATTAGCTTGAAAAGCTGATTATTAGTTTATTACAATTCAAAAACATCAGCTATATAAAATAAATATCTCATTTACATACGCTTAATTTCATTTAAGAATGACATATCATAAATTCTAGTAAATTTTGCAGGCGTCATTCATTCAGACATAATAAAAGTAATTTGAAGTGATTGTTTAATATCTTCACGCTCTCATTTCCAGTGCTTAAGATTTTCCCATACTTAAGCATTTGGGTTGGAAGAATAGGTGGATTCATTCTATTCTTTCATACAAACTTTATCTTGTATTGGAAAATGAGAGTATTCATTTATTGTTAAGATTCGCAAAGCATATGTGCATTAATTTGAAAAACTGGTTATTACTTTATTACAATTCAAAAACATCGTGCTATATAAAATAAATATCTCATTTACTTAATCAATTATGTAAAATATCTTGACCAAATTGTTAAAAATTCTAGATGAATCACACTTATTTGTAGCATCACCACTTATGATTATTTGGCAACAAAAAACATGTCTACGGTAATTCTTTAAAAAAATCACAGTAAAATCTGATAACCATTAATCTAAGTAACCGGATCAATGAAATTTTTGAAAGCACTTTTCCTGCAATGAAAATCATGATAATTAGTGTAGTCCTCCTTAATATTATTTTCATAAATTATATCAATTAAAATATCTTTAAGAACAGATGGAATTTCTTCATGGGTCATTATAATTCTCAAACAGTTAAATAGTTCCAAACAAATATCCATTTATACCAGACATCAGCAACCTATGACCTGCATGTTACGATGTGACCCATTTGATTTCAGAAATAAAATATAATATATAAAAATAAATTATTAAACATGAAATGAAATGAGAAAATATAAATAATAAAATTAACATTTTGGTTTGATTAATGAACATAGGCAGAATACAGTGACATTATCCAAACGAATCTACTCATGGAGTGTGTTGTGCTCTCAGTTGTAGCAATTTTTCAGGAGCAAGAATAATTACTTAAGCAAAATAATTATTATGCAGTTACCTAAGTGTAATAATTATTAATTATTTAAAAAAAATCAAACCATGGTCTAACAAAAATAAAAAAGATTATTTCAAGATATATGGACTGAAGAGTATGGATTTAATAACAAATTGATATGTACTTTATGTCCAGATATAATTATTGCCAGGACTTACAATATTGAGTGACACTTTTTTTCCAAAATGAAGACGTGAGTGAAATGCCAAATGATGAAAAATTTGAATGCATTACTAAATGTATGTTAAATTTTGGAAAACTAAATAATTGTTAAAGATGTTTATTTCCAGCCACAATCACAGTTCATCTGCCAGCTTTGTTGCAGCTCTTAGCATTGGTATCAATGGAAAACCATTTACAGGTGGCAAAGTTTTGCATTCATAAATTGTTCCAGACACTTATTTAATGACTTTACAAATGAACAACAAATAATTGAAAGAAAGAAATTCCATTATCATCCAGAACAGTTCAGCATTGCATTGAAGATATGGCCAAAGATATTGATGAACAGGTCCAAAATGAGTTCTCTAGTGATGTAATTGGCATTGCACTCTATGAAAGTACCAATGTAAATAGTATAAGTAGGCTGGCAATTATTAGATTTGCATCAATAAATAGTTTGAATGTCAATGAAAAACTGCAATCTTGTTTCAGTGAATGACACGATCAAAGACACACATTTCCCATCAAGGACAAGAGTTTACAAATTTCAAAAATGGGTGCTCCAGCTATATGAGAGGAAAAATGTTGGATTTGTAAAACTAATGGAAAATGAACTTGGCCGGCCGCTTTTATCATTTCATTGTGTCATGCATGAAGAAAATTTATTTGAAAAGGCATCTACGCAACAATATAAGGATGCAATGGAAAAGATTGTTAAGATCATAAACATGTTCGTAGCATGACCAGTATTACACACAGGCACTTCAAAGTTTTTTTGGAGGAAATTGAATCGAAATATAGAGATTTGCCGTGTCATTCTGAAATATGATGATTAATTCAAGGCAAAGTTCTTAATAGATCTGTAGAGTGTTTTGATGTCATATAAATATTTCTTTATGAAATCAATGAAAATGATCTCAAACTCAATGATAAACAATGGTTTTTAAGACTTGTTCTTAACACTCACGGTGAACCATTATAATGACTTCAATGTACAACTCCAAGGAAATAACCACCCAATTTTGAAAATGTATGAAGAATGGTACAATTTTTCTCTGAAATTAATATTATTTGAAACTGACATAAAAACAATGTTTTTCCTTCCTTGTTAAAAAACCGACATGAGAAAGAAAATATTGAAGAAAGCAATCTAAATATGTTCGAAAGTTGGATTTTGAACGTTAAAAGGAATATGAAAGTAGATTTCAAGGTTTTAAGAAGCCTACAAAATAGAAGAAAATATTTTAGATTTGCAGTATTTTGAATATCTTAAAGTTGACAATTTAAATTTAGAAATGATTGATTTTAAAAGTTCAAAGTTGTGGACGGATAAATTCAAAATATTGCAGAAAGATTTAGAAAAAAGATAATTATGATATATCTGTGTTGGGCACCACTTCCTACAAAGTTTTCATATTTTTCATATGTCATAGCATTGGCTGGGAGGTGAACCTGCAACAACCGCCTGCAACCAACTGCTTGCTTGCAATGCCATTGCACTGATGTTTCGACTAACAACGCTTGACCAAAGTTTTCATCTTTGAAAAACATTGGCTTTGTCATTTTGTCCACATTCAGTTCTACTTATAAGGGTGAGTAAATATTTTCACATATGAAATTTATTTTAAATAAGACCAGGAGCAGCTTTACTACCAAAAATTCAGACACTTCTATTTGTCTTAAGGTGACTAAACCGGACTTATCAAAAAAAAGTATAAACCGGACTTGACTAAATTGACATCACAAATTCAGCATCAGGGGAGTCATTGATAATGAAGAAAATGTTTATGAATAAAGTTTATAAATTAATGAACTGAAATTTGACAATTATGTTTGCTTTTATAATAAAAGTGCAAGTATGTTAGCTTGAAAGGTTAATCTTTAGTTTATTACAATTTATAAACATAGTGCTATATAAATAAATGCTTCATTTACATATATTTAGTTTCATTTAAGAGTGACATTTCTTAAATTCTAGATAATTTTGTTGACATCATTCATTCAGACATAGTAAACAGTAATTTAAAGTGATTGATTTATCCTCACGCTTTCATATCCAGTACTTAAGATTTGCCCATACATAAGCATTTGGGTTGAATGAATAAGTGGATTCATTTATTCATTCACAAAGACTTTATCTTGTGTTGGAAATGAAAGTATTCATTTATTACTATTAACATTCATAAAAAGCACATGTACATTAGCTTGAAAGGCTAATCTTTAGTTTATTACAATAATTAGAATTGTAATTTTGAATTTTTATGTTTTAAAAGCATATTGTAGTTATTTTCTCAATAAAATTTATCTTACTATTCACCAAAATCCTGTTTTAAAATGAAAATACCACTGACCGCAAACGTCTTCTTAGTAGGCACATATTGACTGATTTTGATCTACAGCCAAAAAATGTTGCTGACCCCTAATCTATAACTTACCAGAAATTCCAAAAAGAGCACAAAGTTTTTATTTTTAAGATTACTAAGTTATTTTAACCTCATTAAATTAGATAAATATTCAAATTTGAGGTACAGATACATATCAGGCGTGATTTTGTACAATGCTTAAGGACCGTGGGCGATGTTGGCAACAAACAATTTGATAAAGTCATTAAATACAATTATCTGATTCTTATATTATTCATAAGAAAGTCAAAACACTTGTTCTGTTCAAAATTAACACTGTATTATAAAAGAATGTCCAATACTAATTTAAAACTGCTTTTCCAATCCATATGGTCGTTTGAAACTTCAAAAATTGACAAAATGCATCTTTAGTTGTGCTTCTTTCTCAGTTTTACTGTGTACATCATTTTATTGTCAGTTTTTAAATCTAGATTGTTTATGCTGATTGTCAAGAGATGCTATATTTTTAAAAATAAAATTACAATATAATCATTTTCAGTTGACCCATCAGGATTTTGTTTTAATTAACCCCAAATCAGACTTCCTTGTGTCCACAATATAATCCGTAAATCAAATAATTACTGAGGTCAAATTTAGTATTTAGGCATAGTCCATTAAAGAATTCCTTTTTCAGCAAAGAAAGTTCAAATTGTTGAATTTTCTAGCAATATGTTTTGAGAGGACCTATTTTTAATGCTCCCACCCCCCAATTTAATATTGAATATGTCGTATGATCTACCCAACAATTCTGTAATTTTGGCTTTCGTTTCTATATTCTGATACATAACTAAATTCACACAATGCCATTATTTTGACTGTGGGTTAACTTGAATTACTTTACAGCAACTTTTCTGATTGAACAGTATTTATAAAAATCAATCCAAATATTGCATGCAGATTCAATAACATCGGACTCTTGGAGTTCTCAAAGGCAGTATTATTTGTAATAACTGACTGTAGTTTACTGTTCTTACCATCAACTACAACAATGTTTTTTTTTTAAAAGTACTTTTCTAATGATATAAAATCGTTATTTACTAGCATTTTTAGGAATAAAAACATTGAGATTCTAATATTGACTCCTAAATACAGATAAAATGAACATAGATACCACAAAAGAATTTTTACTATCATTGCAATATTTAAAAACTCTTATAGTGCCAAGCAGTTTTTTTTTCTTTTATAAACTGCCCTTCGGAAAATATCTACCTGTCTAATGACTTTGTTTTTTTATTCCTTAAATATATACTTTACTATATGTTATTGGCATTGAAACTAATTACTCTCTTATGATAATACATTGTACAGGCTTAAAACGGCATTTATATATGTAATATAGGCGGGATTCGAACTCAGACTTTCACACGACCCACTACTCTCATTGCCATCTCATATTGCTGACCCACCTGATCACACACGTTGAAAAGATAAATAATCACCAATATAACGTATTTCATGCTAAACCAGCAATCATCAGTTGGTCTAGATTACTATCCGCACACATATATACAATCAGTTCTCAGCTTTATATTAAGATAGCCAATCTTCATAATTTTTAATGGACAGGCTTCAAACTATTCCAACTCACAACTCTTCAGCTTTCCATTTCATTGAAAATCTGATAATGGAATGTTCAAAGCCATTGATAGTGACAAGGCTGTCATCCTACCCATGTTGACATATCAGTCATTCTGACCCCTCATGTACAGGAGAATAATCCATTTATACATACATATGCAAGAGATGGGAAGACCTTTTACACATTATTTATATAAATTAATACATTGTACAGGCTTAAACCTGCATTTATATATGTAATATAGGAGGGATTCGAACTCAGACTTTCACATGACCCACTACTTTCATTGCCATCTCATATGATAAGTGAACATGTATAGGCTGCTTACTAATATGTACCAATGACTTATTTCAAGCACTTATTGATGTCATTCATAGTTTAACTTGGAGAGATTTTTATCCTGAAATGGATATTAATGATTGAAAATGACGATGACTTGAAAAACATTTGAACTGTGGTTTAATCCACTATAAGACTGACAGACTTTGGAGTTAAAGGTTCAAGGATCAAAGTTTAGCTGTGTCACTTTGGAACAATAATTCACTTTTATTTCAAGCACTTATTGACGTAATTCGTAGCTTAACTTGGAGAGATTTTTATCCTGAAATGGATATTAATGATTGAAATGATGATGATGATGACATGAAAAACATTTGAACTGTGGTTTAATCCATTGGAAGACTGGCATATTTTGGAATTTAAGGTTCAAGGATCATAGCTCAGCTGTGTCACTTCGGAGCAATAATTCATATGTCAGAGTTATTATAATAATTGAATGATTTATTGCTCAGAAGTTCATAAGAAGTTTATGCACCAGAAGTGACATCTGGTGCTACACTTTATGGTCCTTGAGCTCTGGACTTCACCACACTACATCTGCATCAACCATGCAGCACATGAGTTATTGTATTGAACCACTAAACATCACATAATCACCATCTCTTGATTACTCTGGTTGGCACAGGATGGTACTACTGTATGGAGAGAGTTTTGCCTTGTTTAGTTATTGTATTGCTTTGATACACAAAATATTAATACTTTTTTATAATATCTTGATATTTCTTGATCTTTAATAATAAAAAATGTATTGCCCCCTCCCAATAATGTATAGTTTTGCAACATAGGATAATACTATCAACTTAATACTAAAAGGAAATATGTCCATGTGTTTAAAAAGGAATGTTTTTAATAAATGTATTTTTACCAGTTCTTACTTATGGATCTGAGACTTGGACACTTAATATAAAAGCAATACAGAGACTTCAGACCACTGAAAGAAGTATGGAGAGATGCATGTTAGGAATAACAAGAAGTGATCGAAAACACAATATATGGGTAAGAGAATAAACAGGTGTTACTGACATCATTGAAAAAAATTAAAAGACTGAAGTGGAGTTGGGCTGGACATATTGCTAGAAGAGATGATAATAGATGGACAATTGAAATCTTAAATGGAATTCCAAGAGATTGTAAAAGACCCAGAGAGAGACCACATATGAGATGGATGGATGAAATAAGAAAGTGTGCAGGGATGATGTGGAAAAGTGAAGCTAAAGATCAGAGAAGATGGATTGAACTTGGAGAGATCTTCATCCTGCAGTGGATTGATAATGGTTGACATTGATGATGATGACTTTCCAGTAGTATAGTATACAATCAGCTATCTGGAATCTTTACAAGCTGTACAATTACAATTTAGAAACAAAGCCATGAAAATGTTAATAGCTTTATCAATAGTATAGAAAAATAAAATGAAAAAAAATAAATAAAGGATCTAAATAGAAAAAAGATACAGATAAAGTTTATTTTTTAAAAATATAGAGGATTTGAACTCAGACTTTCAAGCAATCTTCAACTATTCACACTATCTCATACTACTGATACACATGACCACACACATGTAGAAAAGATAAATAATCACCAACCAGCACTCGTCAGTTGGCCCAGATTATCATCTTCCACACACATATAATCAGTGCTCAGTTTATATTAAGATAGCAAATCTTCATACTTTAATGGACAGGCTTCAATCTATTCCAACCTCCAATTCTTCAGCCATCCATACCATTAAAAATCTGATGATGGAATGCTGAAAGTCTTTGTTGATGCCAATATTGTTGTCATGCCCAAGTTAACCTCAAGTCACTCTGACCCCTCATGTATAGGACAGTATCCATTTAAATACATAGAAGAGGGATGGCAGAATGCAGGCTTAATGTTTAAGATGTGAAATACAGGCATTCTTATACCTGCAACTTAATTATTTACATTAAAAAAATACTTTTCATATATCATCAGATTTTCAATTGGATGGACGGTTGAAGAGTTGGAGTGTGGAATAGATTGAAGCCTGTCCATTAAAGTATGTGGATTGGCTATCTTAATATATATTTGAGCATTTATAGCATATATGTGTAGAGATGGAAATCTGGACCAACTGATGATTGCTGGTTTAGCATGAAATACCTTTATTGGTGATTATTTATCTTTTCGACATATATGTGTTCAAGTGTATCACTGTTATGAGATAGAGTGGAGAGTGGTGAGTCGTGTGAAAGTCTGTGCTCATATACCCTATATATTATATATTTATTAAAAAAAAATATTTTGTATTAGTTTTGTTTTTAATGATGAATAAATTTAATCCAATTTAAAATTATCAGCGTCGGAAAGATTTCAGTCGTGCAAAATTTCATTCTTTAAGTTTATTTGAAACTTTTTTTTTTAAAAAAAAAAAAGAATTTAAGAACAAAATGAAAAAAGTTTGTTGTCTTTGCTATCAGAAGTCCCTAAAAGGGAGTAATTTATTTTATTAATTTGTAGAAGATATGTGAACTTAATACTGAAGAAACAGGAAAACCATCTTCAATGTCAATGTTTTCATTACAAATACTTTTATCTAAGACAAATAATCTAAATCATTATCGGAGACATCACGTGATTTTATCTTTTTATAGCACGTAAAAAATACAGTAGTTATATATAAAATATCCACGTTAATTGGATAACTATATACATAAAAGATTACAAAACTAGCAATACCACAATCCAGTGTAACTATACGCAATTTGTTTATAATTGCCTAGTAACGACTAATTATAAACAAGGCGCGCGATATTGCCTGGATTGTAATATCTCAAATGTTTTCGAATTTTTTATATATACAATTAATTCGAGTCCATTATATAGTTGTAGATATTAAGAATTCTCAACCGAACACAAAGCAATAAGAAATCATGAAAATAATTTCTATTCAGATGTGCCACTTCATCTTTCTTTATTAAAATATTTTTGATATATGTATACCAAAATATTGTAATCAATAAGAGTATATTGCATCTCGTGGCGGGTGACTGCAATTTTCATTTATTTACAATTCAATGCATGATAGAGGTTTTTTCAATTTTAAGTCAGCTTCTTCCATCCGTAGCTTTTTTATATCACTCCAACAATTTTTCTTACTCGTTTGGCTCACACAATGTCTTATTATTTGAAATCCAGAGTAAGATTTCACTTATCTATTGTCATCTTTTCTATCCACATGTTTAACCACTTTTTTTTATATTTTTTCACTGATCATAGTGATTTGTTTTCTCAGCTACATTTATTTTAAAGTTTTATTTCACTATATATATATTATATTACATCAATATATGGTGATCATGTGATGTTTATTGGCTTAATATATGTATCAAAGGTTACAAAACAACATGTTAGATTATAGATTCTTTTATTGGAAAATTTACTAGTATTGATTGTGTGTTATTGATTTTATTTTTATTCTATGTTAAAGAGGAATCCAGCTATCATATATTCCTTGTGGCCACGTTTTGATACTTAATTTCTTTAATGTGTATTTAAGGTCTCTAAAAAACTTTATTCCAGTATTCATGGAAATGTTTAACAGAATATGACCCTGTTTTGGAATATTGCTTTAACTAATTGTAAGAATCTTAGTATAACTAATACGGCTCTTATCATCTTTTTGTAACTGATCATGAAACTTGATGTCGACATCTTGCTTAATCCATTTTTGGAGAGAATTAGATTTGATCTAATGTTACTGAAGAAACTACACTCATTGCAGATATGGCTGAAAGTTTTTACTAAAAAATCACTTTAAATATGCAGGTTCAGAGGTGTCTGTAAAAAGTTTTCTGAGGGGAAGGCAAAGCTTGGAGACATGTACATTGTTAAATTTTTATTTATTTTTTTTGTTGGGGAAAAAGAAAGGTTTTGAATATAATACTACAACATAAAAATGCCTACACAATGTATATAAATTTACAGTATAAAGGAAACAAAATTGTCATTTAATAATAATTTGAATCATATATCATATAAAATTGAATTGTCTGTCTACCACTTGCAAACTTATTGATAATATTGTCAATAAACTTAACCACTATCTCTTTTACTTTTTTTTTGTACGTACTAAGATATAACCTGATACATGCATGTTTGAGATAGTGGACCTTAATCAAATTTTCATGCACCTCAAGGTGCTAAATCTTCTTTTTAGTAGTACAGGTTATATTTATAGTTATAAATTTTTAGGTTATATCTATAGTTACAGCTAAATTAATAGAAAAAAAATAGTTGCAATGTTCCAAAAGTTCTTTCAAAATTTGAGGTATCAATTGAGGAAAATTTGTCCATTTTTCTTAACATGTTACTGCCTGTCCCTTATTCTTGATATTATTTTGGAAATTTATATTATCTATTTTTAGAATATTCTTGGGATGAAACTAGAGTGAAAATGCTACTGTGTAGTACAAGGAAAATCTTGATTTTAAAGGAAAATCTTGATTTTAAGAATAAAATTAAATAATCTAAGAATGGAATAAATATTGATTGCTGATAATAGCATTAGGTTGTGACTTCAGAATAATCACATCTATATTTAGTCTTTATCTAGGTAATTATATTTTTTATTTTAACTTTTCACCCATATTTAATAAAAGTTTATAAATCTCTTCATTTATTTTTGTTATGAAGTGCAAATATTTTAAATAAATACTCATATGTTGGTAAGAAGAGATTGAAAACTCAATATATGGGCAAGAGAACAAACAGGTGTTACTGATCTCATTGAAAGAATTAAAAGATTGAAGTGGAGTTGGGCTGGACATATTGCTAGAAGAGATGATAATAGATGGATGGTTGAAATCTTAAACTGGATTCCAAGAGATTGTGAAACCCAGAAAGAGACCACATGTGAGATGGATGGATGAAATAAAGTGTGCAGGGTGATGTGTAGAAGGGAAGCTAAATATTGGAGAAGATGGAGAGACCTTCATCCTGCAGTGGATTGATAATAGTTGATGATGATGATGTTGGTAAGCAGTTAGTAAATGTACATCTATACTTGTAATATTGCCATTATTAGTTTGAGAACAGCAGAATATTTTGATATTTTATTTAAATAATAAATACAAAGTGCTAATGATGTTATTAAGTAATATATTTCTTGATATGTTGATCCTGTCCAGTTTGTAGATATTTTTTTTAAATTATTGGACATAAGTTGAAAATTCTTTGGAACCCCCCCCCCCCCAAATATAGTTTAATATTATAAAGTCCACCTAGTTTCTTAAAGTAAAGAAATTGTTATAATAGTGGCTTTTTATTTGGGTCTTTCTCTAAAACATTTTTACTATACATTTTATAATTCCTATTGTTTGGTAAACATCTGATATCATGTTTGAGTCATTCACAACTAAGTTTAATCTGTGAGAAGCAAATGAATGAATTTTCAATATATATTTTTTATCTGGGCTTCAATACCTGTTATACTTTATTGGCCATTGTATTCTTGACCATTTATTTATTTCCAAAACCATATTCAGTATATTTATTTAATACAACAGAATTAATACTTTTCGCATCCATGTCATAGAGTTTTGTAAAATCTAAAAACTGCATTTTTATTGCCAGTAACAATCCTAATACCAATTTAAAGTTACTCTATTCTGGCAATATCTGGCTTCATCAGCTAATAGTAAAAATCCAATAGATTGATTTGCAGCACATAGAATTCTTTCTTGCATTTCCATTTCACAAAGTTTTACTAATTGACGTTCAGTTCTGACAGAAGGGGACCAAGAATTTTTGTTAAAGCATTCATTAAATGATTTTTTAAAATTAAATTTGCTACTTTAATCTGAAAGTGATATATATAATTTTCAGAATTAGTTATTTTCCACATAATGACAAATTACTGTAGGGTGCAAAATACAATTGCTGATAAAATGGAATCTAATTTAATTCTTTTGGACTAGTTTTTTTGAATTGATTTATTAACTTGACAAATTATATTTTTCTGGAGGTTTCTGTGCACCAGGAATACCTTCTTTGTGCTATTGAGATTATATGATTTCTATCAGTTTGGTTAAAATTATTATATTTAAAAATGAGTTTTTTTGACAGCTTCAATGTGCTTTTAGTATAAACAAAATGAAATATTTGCAAAACACATCTCTTTTAGTGTTGAATAACATAATCATAATGAGTATTCTTTGAACGAGAAAATATAAACTGTCTTTTTTCAGAATAATTTTTCTTTTAAATCATAGTCCTTTCTGACATATATAACATATTAGAAAGGAATTTAAATTTTTAACTTGGTGTTATAATGGAAATTCCAACACAAGAAACAAAATCACATGATCACCATTTCTTATGCTTGCTCGTAATTGTTATTAAAACAGGCAAAACATTCCATACAGTAGTGCCACTCAGTGCAAGCCAAAGTAATCAATGGGTTCCAGAAGGCTTATGCATAAAATCCCTATCTAGTGCCCACTAAATATTGGATATTGGGGATATTGAATAAGTAGGTACTAGATAGGGATTTTATGCACAAACCTTCTGGCATCCATTTATTACTCTGGCTTGCACTGAGTGGCACTACTGTATGGAGAGTTTTGCTGTTTTAATAAAGAATCAATATCATATCTTAATAAGTTATTTGATAAAATTTTAGTTGGAATTAATATTCCAGGAATAAGATCAATTTGTTCATATGAAAGCATAAAATGTAATTTTCATTTTATATCTTGTATTTTTTCTATAGGAGAAAAAACATAAAATATTTTTAAAAATAAAACTATAAATACATTATTTTCATTTTACATCGATTTTAATGATCTTTAATTCTTGTAATACTTTTTAAGTCTTTGGAATTAATACAGATTTAATATAATTTCATATATATATGAAAATGATCAACTTATTTTATTAATAATCAACTAATTAATTAATCCTAAATTAATTATTTCAATTCAAAAGCAAAAAAAAAAACCACAAAAACAACAAAATCATAAAACTAACAAACAAAATAATATTAAATAGTACCTTTTAAAAGTATATTATTCTTTTTAAATTTATTTCACAGTGAATTTTCGATTCATACTCATCCCATGAAACATTTAGGCAAAAGGAGTGTTTGATTACAACAGTGTTGAATATTTTTTTGCAAATTAAAAAATGAACTGAAAATAAAAACACTTCTTTATTCTCCAATAGATATGTTTTCTGTGATTACCCGATTGAGAATAAAAACAGATTAATCCATAAACAAATATTAAGGCAGAGTATTCTATGTAGATAATGTAAAGTTAGATATATCAATCACTTTTACAGTAGTAATTTGTGAATTTTTTTACTCAATCTCAGAAGCATTGAGTGCCCTCTTGCTCTTTCTGTAGATATCCGGTATTTAGGCATATTGTCTTTTAAATATATACATGTATCAATACAAATATAATTTAATAAGAGTGTTCACATATACAAACATATAATTTGTTACTATAAATGTTTTCTTGTAACTGAAGAGGTTTCCTGAAAGTTTATATTCAGAATTAGATATATTTACTAGTTGACGGAATAGTTAGTTCTTAATTTGTGCTACTAGATTTTATAGTTTTTAATCTTATTTTTCATGATTTTAACAAGAATATTTCACCATTTAAACTTATTATGTATTCTGATTCATATTATTTCATTCAGTTTTTTTATCTCATCTATTCATCTCATATGTGATTTTTTTCTTGATGTCTTACAATCTATTAAGATTCAAAAAACACTTCACTTTCCATTTCTTATTATGTCTTTTAATAGCATGTTCTGTTCAACTATTTCTTTCAATAACCCAAGATGATTTGTACACACATCTTATATCAATACTATCCTTCTAAATTGTTTATTTTATTATAATTCAAATTTTTTAAAACTAAATGGGATCTGATTTTTAATGCTGATTCTAATTTTGAATATTTTGTTACTCATTTTTTAAATCCAGTTTAAAAGTTTTTATTCTACAGTTGTAAATAATTATTTTTCTAGATTTTCCACATCAACCATGCCAAAAACTTTTTAATCTCATTACCAAGGGTAATGTGATGTGATATAAAATGGTTTTTCCTAAGATAAATTCAGAAGTTTCTGTACATAGGCTATATGCTTAAAAACTCTATTAGCTAAGCTAATTATTCAATCCCTCCAAATTCTTGTTTATACCCCTGTAAGCTCGTTTAGTTATTTCTTGTTACCCAATTATTTCATTGACTTTGATTCATTATAATGAAATTATGGAATGTGAGAAAATGATAATGGAATTACCAAAAAGCCTTTAATAAATGGAGTAGAAGGAAAAATAATCAGTTTTATTTGACACTTTCTTTACCTTTAATTTAGCCCCAGACATCATATAATTATCATAATCCTACATTTTATGCTCCAAAAATAAATAAATAAATATTCTATACTTGCCACAATGTCCAAAGTACAGCCATCTTCTCTCAAAAATATTAAATAAAAAAAGTAGAAATTTTAATTTTTAGTTTATATGCATGTACAGTATCTATTCACATCTTAATATGCATGGGTATATTAATTATGCTTATAATATGATTCATTGTTACTCATAAACATCATGGATATTGGATGGTTATAAAAATGTAATTGATTCTATTCCATGAAATTGTACAAATCTCACATAAGTGTTTGCTGAATATATTTTGTGTAAAAATATAGCAAAAACCTTGTGCACAATAATGATCAGGTTCTGATGATCAGTGACAAAATAACTTTAATCCCAGCAATATACATTGAAAAACATCACATCATCATATTTATTATACTAGCACATAATTGTTATTAAACAAGGCAAAACTCTCCATATAGTAGTGCCACCCAGTGCCAACTAGAGTAATCAATGGATGCCAGAGGCTTGTGCATAAAATCTCCATCTAGTGCCTATTCATCCAATATCCCCAGACTAGTTTCTGGCTTGTGGCCTTTGTCAGTGAGGAGCCTTGGATCTAGGTACAGTGCTCCTAAGATCTAGGTGCAGTGCTCTCAGATACAAGGCTTTTCACTGATGAAGGCCACAAGCCAGAAACTAATCTGGGGATGAGTAAGCACTAGATAGAGATTTTATGCACAAGCCTTCTGGAATCCATTGATTACTCTGGTTGGCACAGGGTGGCACTACTGTATGGAGAGTTTTGCCTTGTTTAATACATGAAAAACAAAATGCTGTATTTTGATGCAGAATTAATCTAAACATATTACTGTGAAATTTGACAGGAGTATAAAGGATGATTGTAATAATTCAATTATAAATTATAAAATAGAAAAAAAATTAATGTTTATTTAAGGAATTCATATTTAAAGTTGAACAGATGTTTTTGTCTGTTGAAATTTGTTTAGATATACTTTCAGTTTTGGTGATGGATGGAGTGTTTTGTTGTGTTGGCTTGAGGATGCAATATTTTTATGCAACGCCATGGACTGTTCTTTTTCAGGCACTGCTCCAACTCTTTCAGATTTTCATATTTCTTTATTATTTATCATGGTTTAGTTAACATAGTCCTGCGATGATTCCCAGCCTCTAAGCCTCCAAGAAAGGGAGCAAGGCATAGTTTATATTTTACAGCCCTAAGACCCAAAGGATCAGGTATTAGCAAAGAATTTTGCATTTTTATTCCATATCAAGGGTTGGTAGGTTATAGTGTCTAAATTGAGATAGACTTTTGGGTGTTTATACTACATTGTGTACTTATAGTTCAGTGACTAGATTCTGTAGCTATCCCAAAATTACAAGTCACTATGCATTATTTTCCTGTTAGATTTTCATCAGATTTCTAAGAAAGGTTGTAATAAATTGTTCTTGACATGAACTTGTGACATTCATATATACTTATAATAGAAATACAATATAAATGAAAATTGTTCACATATACATGAATGAGTTAGAATTGGAGAATAAAGCAGGGGAAATAAATTAATGAAATAAAAATAGGTATTGAGACAATAAGGTTGAAGGAAAGGCAGATTAGGGGTAATAATAATATAGTAGTCATGTCAGCTAAGCTGATATATGGTTGCATGGAAGAGGAAGTGATGTCAAGTTTATTTTATGAGATATTTTAAAATGCAGATTTGCAGTTCATGTGTAAAAATAATTCAATAGTTTTTTTTAAGAATAAAAATCTGTAATAGAAACATATATGCCGACAAGAGGAAAAGCAAAAAAGATGGAAGAACATGATCCAAAAGAAGATGATCAGCAACCAATGGAAGGAATTGAGAGAATAGAGGAGGCTTCCATGTTATCCCAATTATTAGAAATGTTTAAAAAAGATAGTAAAAGGAGAGACAAACAAAGAGAAGATGATAATAAACAAAGAGATGAAGAGAGTAAAAAAGAGACCAACAAAGAGAAAATGATAATAATCAAAGAGAAGAAAAGTGTAAACAAAGAGAAGAAGAGAATAAAAATAGAAACCAACAAAGAGAAGATGATAATAAACAAAGAGAAGAGAATAAAAAGAGAGACCATCAGAACCTGATCATCATTGTGCCCATAGTTGCATCACCAATTGTAATGGTATGGTGAAATACATGGTCATACCTGGGATAATGGTTACCAGTATGTGAACATCTACTGCCCTAAATTGATTAGCCATTTGTAACTCTACAGAAAAGTGGGGTTTAAACCATGAGGGATCAAGGAATTACAAGTTAAAAAAAAAATTCAAAAGAGATTAGAATAATAAATCACCCTGAGAGATCAGCATAGCTAGCAATAATTTTACCAGCACTCCCCAAAAGTAATATTCATCATCATGAATAATCTATCAAAATAAATCAAGTCAATCTTGTGACTGGATTTGAAATGGGTCTCCTGTAGACCAGGCTAACTATTGAGCCTTTGCCAGCTTGGGCATTTATTTCAACCATAGTTTGGATCCACAAACTTGAAGTGCTACTCCATAAGAATACAACCAAAGAAATAATGCTGGGATATTAAAACATGAAGGTCATCATCAATGCTCTGGCCACTTAATGCCATTAATACACTGGCTAACTATACACTTAATTTCTAATAGAGACCAAAATAAATAAAATGTAGTGCATGGATTTTGAAGAATACCCACTTCATGCCAACCCAGGAGTCATCATTATCTGGATGCCCATGCACTAAGTATAATTCCCCTATCCCATATATCTGTTATGCACAAATCTAGCTCAGAAACAAGAACTCTATAATTTATTATTATGAGCAAGAGGGAAATAAATAAACAAATTAGCTTATTATAAATAACCTTAAGCAAATTCATGGGCTTTTCCTACTTATAAATAACTAGTTTTATTGGGATTATCAAGCAAAAAACTAAATCCTAGAATATAAGCTGTCATGATATAAGATCACACACATACTGCACTTCATGAAACAGGGATTGGATAGAATAAAGTAATTAAGACTAGAATGGATATTTAAAAAAACAATTATTTAATATCTAATAAACAAAAAATGACATGATAGTAGATAATTTCAAACATCCATTTCATAAATAAATATACAGTGTGATAAAATTATATTAACCTATCAATTAATTTTTATCCATGGATTGACTTTAAATTCATTAGGTTCTTTCTTTAAAAATAACTGAGAGTTTGTTAAACATTTTCAAAAATCAAAGATAGCAATTTTTGATTCTATCCAGTGGAAAAATTGAGAGAAAAAAACTTATTATATTTATGAAACAAAAACAGATTTTTTATTAATAAAAATATAGTGCAAACACAAAAAATAATTCTTATAGCCATGGCTTTCTTGTTATCTGTTGCAATTTCAGAATTCCTAATGGAGTTTCTTCTTGAAGGCTTCTAAACATGCGTCTGGTTAAATTTGTCTTTTTCTGGGTCTGTAGCAATTCCAGGTAAATGAAGATAGCAATTTTTGTCCATTGGGTTTTCCTCTTGAATTTCCAGGTGAGACAGATGTACGCAGAGACTTTTCATGCTCTTGGTTGAAGGTTGGGTTGCAGACTGCTTAAAGGGGGTTAGCCTTTCCTACATTTTCTTCCAATGAAGATAGGTTACATGGATGGTGGTGATGCCTACTTAGCACATGGTTTTCATTATCCAAATGATTTTAGTGCTAGTAATAGTATGCTAAAAGCTGGATTAAAAACTTATATTATTATATTCAATAGCATGGTTAAGATTCATGATGTATTGTTCCACAGATTTGTAAAGACTTCTGCTTCTTTCTTTTCAACAGCTGGATTAAAACTTCACTCCTTTCTCTTCAATAGCTAAGTTAGGAATACTTTCTTCTACTATCAGCAACAGTATTAAGATTTGTCTGTTCTCTTCAACAGTTAGATTAGCAATAAATTCTCCAGACACTTTGGGTATTATCACTTATTCACACCCCCACATATATTTTTTCTAGTACAATCTTGCCCACAAGCCAATTACAATGTCTCTTACATTATAATTTTCATGACAACCTATTAAATAAAATTTCATGAAAACAATTGTTCAGCCAATTATCTCCTTAATCATAGAGATTGAAAATAAGTTAAGAACTTAAATTTAACAACACTAAATTCTTGACATTCCTTTATAATTACAAGGCAAATCTTCTTGCAAAAAACTCAACAAGATAATCTGTTAATTGCACCGATTTGATGTTTCTTTTTCATTAAATAAAGATAAAAAGACCGATTAATTAAAATAAAATTTACAAAATTATTAGAATCTTATTTTGCTCTTCTCTCTTTTTATTATTTTTTTTTTAAAAAAATACTCTTAAATATATTTAATGTTTGAAATTTTTCATCCTATTATATGGGGATTTTCCAACCATTTAGTTAAATAAAGACCCATAAAAATATGTATTGGAAAATTAAATTTTATTTTCCCCATTAATTAAATAACTTTTTTTTAATTCTAAAACCTGAGGAACATCCTGCCAACTATATTATTTATTTTTCTAGTACAGCTATATAACTAACTAGTTACAATATATATAGTAAAGAATAGAAATAAAAAGATAATATTTATGTAAATAGAAATAATCTTTAGCCCTTGATGTTACTAAGAAATTCCTGAGGCTACATCTGCTTCCTCATTAACATATAATAGCTCTTTTGTTGGAGTTTTTTTATTGAAGGATCCTTTTTTACTTCAAACCCAAGTTCTTGTATGGATTTAAACCCAGAAAACTATTTTTTACTTCATCAAAAAACTCCAACAAAAGAGCTATTATAGGTTAATGAGAAAACTGCTTATCCTCAGGAATTGTCAATTAATATTAAATGATAATTTCTTGATAAGATTAAAGGTTATTTTTATTTACATGGATATTATCTAATTTCTATTCTTTATTATAAATATTAATTCTTATTAAGTGCAATGTCAGCACATAATACTTATATAAAGCTAAAGCTTTAGTACATGCACCTTGAGTGCTTAATTTTAGCAAGAGACCTCTACAAATCATAACACGAGATTTGACTTTATAAAGATAAGAGTAACCCTCTTATCTCATGTTATAATTTGTAGAGGTCTCTTGCTAAAATTAAGCATTCTTTATTATAGTAACAACTCATGGCAATATTTATCAATTCACTGTATATATATATATATATATTACCATTACATTATGGTACATGGGTTTAAAGCCTTGTATAATTAATATATATATATATATAAAGCACTGCATGGCTATATATTATTATAAGACATTTAGATAGGTTATTCAGATTTATTAAACATTGCAAGAAAAAAGAAAGAGGAAAGTAAATTTATAAAAAAAATTTTGAAGTTAAAATATTTCACTTTTAATTTTTTTTAAACTTTGCCCTAAATCTGTTTTGTTAATTTAAATAGATAAACAGATTTAATTAATTTCAAAACTGTAAGAGGATTAAACTGTTTATTTATATATTTTTGTAATTAAAAATAATATTAAGTAAAATGAAAGTGATAAGAAAATGATTCTAGGATCAATTTTTTTTCTTGTCTTATCTGTTTGAATCTGGTCTCACAATTGACTGATTTTTAATATAGAGTTATGTTTTTTTTTTTCTTTCTTCTATGGCCTCCTGGAATGGGTGATCCAAACTGTTACCAGGTTGTAATAAGAAAAAAGAAAATCATTTGCTGTTACAAATTGCTTTTAAACTGCTGGTAATAATAGCAAGTAAAGAAAAACTAACTTTCCAGGTGAATGAATAAAATAAATTTTTATGCACCAAATGCTGCAGTCATTAGGAGTCTACTTCAAAGTGAACATTTTAGCCTGCCTAAAATGAAAAGTTTTTGTTAAAATAATCTGCTAAAGAAGTGAAAGAGAGAAAAAGATCATTAAAAATTCAATGCTCTGTATTTAATGCTTCTTAAGAAGATGAAATCTACCACCAAATGTATTATCTAAATATGTGTATAAAAGTTAACATTAAAAGGATATAAATTAACACAAGAACCAAAGAACTGGACAGCTTTTTTGTAATAATTACCAGATAGTAAACCATAGGATCCAATTTGTGATCCATGTCCAAGGTCATCATATTGAACACCAAATTGTGACATTTGAAAAAAGTACAAGAATTATATGTGCGCAGAAAATCAGAAAAGAGATGTAAAAATACATACATTGAAATTACTCCATTTGTAATTTTTTTCAACCTCAAATGTAATTGTTGGTATATATTTTTTATTCAACAATAAACTTTATTGACTGATGCTCATATACAATAGCTGCTGTATAAAGATGGGCAAATTGGACAGGATTCATGGCCTTTAACTGTTTCCCCTGCTTGGATTGGTGTTGCTCTTCTGATGCATCGGTGGTGCCCTGCTCTGAGTCTTTGCCCATTGGAGAATTCAGAGGCCCTGGATTATCTCTGAATTTGATCTGAGATTGACCACAGGATAAAGGCAGGGTGGTGGTTGACTTTCCCAGTGTGATTTGTGCTGCCTTGCCAGGTGTATTGATGGTTCCCAGAATTGAATCATTAGACACTGATAGACTTGATAGTCTTAGATGTGTGTGCTTTAATGCATGCCTCAGCATGCATGTTGCCAGCAGGAAGGTATTTGTATCTGAATGGTCTACTTGCATGGTGACAATAGACTAATGCAAAAGGGCTTTGCTTTTTGAACATTTGCAAATATTACTTTTTCTTTTTTGAAAACTTCAAGGGTAAATGGTAGTTAAGCTTTGTATAACATTTATGTGAATATTGTTCCAAATTACAAATGTTCAGAGGCACTTTGTTTCTATGTTTTATATCATATTCATCTTGCATTTAATAAATTATTAAAACAAAGGGGGGGGGGATAATGTTACAACACGATGTATATGGGAATTTCCATGGAAAATGATGCAAAATAAACATGGAGTATTTTTTTCTGACAAATTAAAATGCCCTTACCTCATTTGATTTAATTGTACATCTATATTTTTATTAGTATTATCTAAGTAAAAGAAAATGCTTATTTATTTCTTTGTGAGATAATCTAGCCTTAAATTATGTTTGTAATTAAAATTTTTATTCTTTTTTTTGATTCTATTAAATTGTTTGTTTTATTAAAATATCTTTCCTTGTTATTCTTTGCAGCATTTCGAAATAGATATAAAATACTCTAATTGAAGAGATGAATGTAGGGTGTGTGTGATTTCTAAAATTAATCATACTAATGTAAATCAAATAGATAAGAGTTACCATTATAGGTGATATCAGATCTTAAAATAAATAAATAAATAATAATGGATTTGATTAGCCACATTATGACAAAGATGCTATCGTTTTAGTATGGCTGACACTCATTAATATCCAAATAGGATTTGATTTGTCACATTATCATGAAGATGCTATAGTTTTTATTATGGCTGGTATATAAATCTTTCATCATCACATGATCCATAGGCTAACCATCAGAAGAATTAATTAATTTATCAATCCAAAGTGTGTGTATATATATATTGTAATATAGATGGTCTATTACATTTGGTTACCCAAGTGGAGCTTGATTAAAGCCTATGGGGAATATTTGATCTGGTATGGTATACATATATTGCCAATAACATTCAATTAGTCAAGCATTGGTGGCCTAGTGGTTAGCATAGTTGCCTTCCAAGCAGCTGGCCCGAATTTGCTTCCCAGTAAACGCATTTGTCATATATAAAAAAACAAAAAAAAAACATTCAATGAAAGCAGGATTAACAGAACATTTTAAACAAACTGGATTGTTTAATGTTGGGTTTAAAATTTGCTTGGAGGGCAGAAATATAACAATGGTGCCTGGAATCTCTAATGACAAATCTTTGAATGGTTTTTGTTCACTGCTATTGCCACTCTCTCAAGCAGTAGTTGACAATCTGACTTTTGCTTTTAAAGAAATCAATGTATGGCTGTTCGTATTGTGTATAGATATTTTTCAATGGTTCTGTATGCAGATGTAACAAGTTGAAAAAAAAAACATAGTATGGACTTGACATTAATTCTCTTACTATAATTTTTGGTCAAGCACAATAAATGAAACAAAATCTCTGTAATATAAGTTAACATAAATTTTAAAAACATTAAATAGTTTGATATCGTCCTGGGAGTTTGGTCTGTAGGGATAAATAAACGCAGGGACAGACCAATCTTTATTATTATTTTCATAAGTCTTAGAGTTTCTTTTCATATTATTGAAATTAATATATCTTTGTCATAATGAAAAATTCATGAATATCTTTATAAAAAAAATTATAAATGTTTATATAAGTCACATGATATACGACTGATTTCCTTGCAATTATTGAAACAATTATAAATAATAATTTATTTATGTACACATTTTCTATGAAAGTAAAGTTACGCATTTGAATTATCAGATTTTTGGTTTATTATTTCATAGCATCAATTATAATGTTTTACCTGCATAATGAAGTTAGTGCTTATAGAAACAAGGTCACCCAATTGTTACCTTTAATTGTAAAAGGCTAAGACAGTTTATACTTGACCACTGGACATGGAAATTAAATTAGGCATGGTAAAGCAACTTATGTATGTATATTTGCATTATATATCTCAATATGCACCATGAAATTATAATTCAAAATTTGCAAAAATGTTTTATAATCTGCTTAATGAAAACTTTATTATTATTATTATTTTTATAGGTCAAAGCATTGACCGGGAAGCGAACCCGGACCAGCTGCTTGGAAGACAGCTATGCTAACCACAAGGCCACCATCGCTTGACAACTTTATTTTTTCTTGATGATATAGAATCAAATGAGTACACTTTCAATTATGTTTACCAGAATTACAGATCTCACAGACAAATAATGTGTGTAGTTTGATTTATACAGTCAAGTGCTAATGTATGCAATTTATTCAAATTAGTTATTTAAATATTCTACTTATTAGATAATTGGACAGTTTTTTTCTTGTTGATGACATTCTTATTGTTGGCAATGAACCACATCTTTCTATTTTTTCTTTTTCTATCATTTCCTATACACATGTTATTGATGGTCTGTAGGTTAGAAATGTGACCATCTTGCTCTTCATGGTTCCTGCTATGTCTGAAGGTTTCTACTTTTCAGAAAACCAGTCAGATAGCATAAATAATAAAATGGGCATACACTCGGCATTTTATATATACATTTAATTAATATTTAAACAGTATAAAATATCACATGACCGCCATCTCTTATACTAGCACATAATTGTTATTAAACAAGGCAAAACTCTCCATACAGTAGTACCACCCTGTGCCAACCAGAGTAATCAATGGATGAGTAGGCACTAGATAGAGATTTTATGCACAAGCCTTCTGGCATCCATTGATTACTCTGGTTAGCACAGGGTAGCACTACTGTATGGAGAGTTTTGCCTTGTTAAATAGCAGTATAAAAACAAATATTTTACATATTAGTTGATAAAAACAAATACAATAAATCTTGTGTAATGCTATAAAGTTCAAAAGTTTACCCATACATGTTTGAACCTTACAATTTTAATCACTTCAGCCATTTTTCACTTATGGCTTTGTCATGGAAACCTATTAGTTATTCCAATACATTTTATATCAGCTCTGTACTGGAAAATCCCATATCCCAGACTGAGAGAAAGACAATATGATTCTGCCCCCTTTTATCTAAATCAGTTTTTCGAGCACCTGTTTTCAGGAGCGAGAATTGACTGCAGCGCTCTCTTTAAATTTATTTATTAGAGTAAAATGATAAACAGGTAACTGACATTTCAGTTCGCTAATTTACAAATACACAGCAGTCCCAAATACGCAGATGTTAAAACAAATTTGCAAATTTTAAATTACAAACGCAAACAAAAGAAAAATCATCAAGCATTGGTGGCCTAGCAGTTAGCATAGCTGCTTTCCAAGCAAGCTGGCCTGGGTTTGCTTCTCGGTCAATGTTTTGACATATTAAAAAAAACAAAACAAAAGAAAAATCAATATTATATCAAATTATAGTGATTTTTTAAATAAATAACGATAACTCATCAACATTCTTAGAACCTTCCAAGAAGACAGGACATGTGTTTGAACCCTCCAACCCCAAAATAGTCAGCATTGAGAAAAATGACATCAAGCAGAAAATCAGAGAAGCATACTTCATTAATGGCAATAATAACGCTATCAATAGATGGGGTACCTGCTTTGACATCTCCAAATGTTGGACTGTCTAGCTCATTTGCATATGTTTTGCATACTGCTTTCTTTCCTTGCCCTATTTCCTCGTTCTGCATCTCGCATTACCGCTATGAATATGAGGCAAATGGCCTCGAAAGCGCTTAGCATATAATAATTTTTGGAATCTTTATAGCTTCTTGCTCAAGTGTTTCATATGCTTTTTAATTTGTATATTGAATAAATAGAATAAAATTTGAAGATCAACATTGAACTATATTATAAAATAATGTAAATATAAATATGCAAATATTCAGAGTTGAATTTATGTAAAATATTTATAAATAACATATAGTTTTTTGCTTAAGTCTTTGAAGATTGTTAAACAATCAAAATGTCAGATTATTTAATAAAATTTGAACATAACAAAAAAAATATGTAAAGGAGTTGATTAATTAAATAATATGCAATGTTCATAGATAGGAAGCTACTATTTAGAAATTGAGATATCCGGAAGTTAACAACATATATGTATTATCAATAATTTTTATTAACTTCTCTTACACTTGCTGCAATTATTATTTCTATGTTAACACTTTTTTTATGCTGTTATTAAGAACACTGAAATTTTGTTTCATATACATTTTTATTCCTATGACTCAATGCAGTGATGGCTGTTCCATAAGCACTGCAGCACCCCCAGATAAAAATTAATTATTAAATTAGTGCTTGAAAATATCAGTAATATAACAATCATTCAATACTTTATATAATACCTAATTAAATCATTTTAAAAAAGAATTATTTTAAACGATGCTTAAGATTCTGTTCAAAGGTACAGCCAATTTTGGCAATGACAATATGTCACATTCAGTGAATTTCAGCAAGTTCTGACAAGTCAGTGGAGTTGTGCACTGCGTAGCATCATAGTTATTTGAGTGTATGTTTATCTATTGTGGTTTCTCATCAGAGCAATAAATTTTTATTGTTTTCATTCAGGATGAGCAATAAAATATTCAGTTTTTTTTATAATTTACATTTAAATATAAGGATTTGAACTCAGACTTTTAAGCCTCTTCACTATCCACACTTTAAGAGTGCCTGGTATTTCAAATCTTATAATTTACATTTATAAATTAACATAAGAATGTTTATTACAGAAAAATATAACAAAATAATAAAAGAAGTATTATTTTAAATATTTATAGACATGAATGTTAGTGCTAAATACATAAAAAAAAAGTTTTCCCAATTGACATTACATGAAAAGAATGAAATAAAAAGTAAAAGTCAATCTATTATTAATTGTCAACCAGCAGTTAGGAAGAATAAAAAAATATGTTATATCTTTTAACAACAATTGGTATGGAAAAATAAAATGGTTGTGGGGTTGCAAAATAAGAAATGCTCTGTTTTGCTTTCCCTGCATACTTTTTGACTGCGATACTGTAATAAAACACCCCTGCTTAAAAATTTCATAGGCCCCCACTGATTTACCACCTTATATGCAGGTCATCTTCTGGGGTATTCAATACATTCTATAATAAAATAAATAGGTCAAAATAGTAAGAGCATCAAAAGCAGAATTTATTATTAATTCTACAAATAATATCAAATATAATTATATTTCCTACACATTATCAATTTTCTTATTAAATGACTAAACATTACATGGCCTGAGGTGCTGTGCTCTCAGATCCAAGACTCCTCACTGATGAAAGCCACAAGCTAGAAACTAGTCTGGAGATGTTGGATGAGTAGGCACTAGATAGGGATTTTATACACAAACTTTCCTGCATCCATTGATTACTGTGGCTTGCACTGAGTGGCGCTACTGTATAGAGAATTTTATATCAGTATATTTATACTAACGATGGGATGATTATATTAGGTGAATTATTGAGTGTTATAGTGGCAAGGAATGGGATAGAATAATAGATGCATTAATAAAGAATAGGAAGTTGGAGAGATGGAGAACTAGTATGGAGAGCAAAAAGAGTTTAAATATATATAGAAGTAAATGGAAAATTGGGTCTGAGTTAATTTATGATAATAGCAAGGAAAGTAGTTTACTGTTTAAGGCTTGAACAGAATCTTTAGCAACAAAGAAATACACACATAAATGGAAAAATGTGAGAGACTTAGTCTGCAAGTTGTGTAAAGAAGACATAGAAAATATTAGGTATCTGTTAATTGAATGTAAAGTTGTGGAAGAATAAATACAAACAAAGTGATTATATAGAAAGTGGGTGATTGGTTTTTGTGCTGGGTTTGGGAAAAGATAAGGGGGATTTCGATATAAAGGCCATGGAGTTGACAAAGATTATGTTGTGGAAATGGGATAGAGCAGGATAAAGAAGAATATGGGAAAAACTTAGGGCAGGGAATGGAAAGGGAGGATAAAGTGGCTAACAGGTTTCTCTGGGCATGCTGAGAGATTCCTGATTCCATATAAGAAGTCACAGTGCATCGCATCGCCTCTGTGTATCAATATTCTTCTTATTAATTTATTACATTTGGTATTAAATGTAAAAGATCGAACATAAGAATAAAAACTATATAAACCATAAAATTTCAGTTTTTTCAATAATAGGTGCAGAAAGGTGTAGGTATAGAAATAACAACACGTTATGTTTATATAATGTATTCCAGACATTGCATCAAACTGCGCGATTACAGATAGAAAGCTTGCTGAAATCTTATTTAAAATATTTTTTAAAACAAATCACATCAATCTAAGCGTTCATTATTTAATTAAATTGATAAAGTGATTTTCTTACATCGTTAAAAGAAATGCAAATAATTTTTTTAATAAAAAAATGTTATTAATTTTCAGTTACAACGTATAAAAATCCATTACAATTTAAAGTTACAAAGTAGGAGTAAGTAAACATACAATGTTATTGTACAAATAATAGTTGGACATCATTCTTTTCCGTTAGAATATCATGTGACAATCAATTTAATTAAAATTTCAGGAAAATATTACTATAATAAAACTTTTCTTTTGAACAAATATTTTATCTAAACAGAAAACAAGATAAAAAAAGAAATTGGAAATCAATTGGGTTTAGATGAAAATCAATATCGAGCGCGGCAGGATACCATTAAGTAGAATTCGCTACAAACCATGTTTAAATTTATTAAGCATGACATTTGTAATGAATCTTTATAGTAAAAGAGTAATAGTTCTAATCATTAAAATTTGAAATCGGAGCATTACGCAGATAATTTATTGAACATAAATAACAGACCTGAAAGAGTATTTTAGTACCGGTTAAAATAAATTTGTATCAAACGAATGAGTTGCCATTTTAACAAACACGCTTAATAAATTATTATTTACTTAATTAAAAATAAAATATTCTAATTACACTACGGAAATATTATTCACTATTGTAATCCTATCTTATATTTTATCTCACTATTATTTTTTTCGTTTGTTATTCTTTTCCTTTTTTTTTCATTCTTCTCACTTTAATTAAAAAAAAAATCTAATCGCAACCTATGTATCATTTGTTCGTTCTTTTAAATATTCATCTTTTTAGCTTTATGATTTTGTTAATTTAGAATTATCTTGTTTTTAATCTTTCTTAAATATTTTCTGTCTATATATGAAAGATCTTATAACACCACATTAGGCCATTCACCCACCATACCTATGATTCTGGTTTCGAATCCAACAGAATAAATTTATTTATTTTTTACCCCCAGCAGGCTTGAGATCTTGTTTTCAGATACGTGGCCCATAATCAACCCAGATAATCATACATTATCTGTTAGTTACTGATTATCTAGCATTTACCCATTTAATACTTTATAAAGGTGTGATCGTTGTCTTGCCGTATGCTATTTAAAATCCGTTTTACATTATATATAAAAACAATTATATAAATTAATAATGTTCCTGATAAGAGTTCAATACTTTCATAAGCGATCAATGAATGATAACAATTGTCATCGCTTTCACTATGCATGTATTTTTTTTTAGAAAAATTTGCTATCATCAGATGAGCTATATAGGTTTAATATCCTAATTTTCCCCACCAGAAATGATGGCCTAATTATTTATTTAAATACCATATAGTAAATTTATTGATAATAAAATTTGAATAAATCCACGATTAAACCATTTACTTCAATATTACAAGCATCACTCAGTATATAGTGAGAAAATTCAGAAGTTGACCCTTCTCATTCAACTGCTGGTCACAGATGTTTGAGAGAAAAAGGGAAATAGATCAGATGTTGGTTACATTTAGTTCTTCAGGGTTGGTCTAGTTATTGTATATATACATAATAAGTGTAACAGTGCTCAAGGGATTCCACCTTTTTTGTTGAAAGGGGGTTATCTTGACAACAGTTTGAAATTGTTGATTGTTATTGATATTGGGATTGTCTAAGTGTTGACTGATTTTTTAATGATATATATCTCAAAGTGTAATCTGTAATAGTTTACTGGATAGCATTGTGGGAATAGAAATCACCTCCATCCATAAAGTTTTTTAATTATATTAATAGATTTAACATCATTAAAAATCAAAAACAACATTAGTTGACATTCATAACTTTAACATCTGCATTAACAGACTTAACTTAAATTATTCTTTTCTAAAGCTATCACTGAGAGTAATGAATGAATGTCAAGAGATAGATTCTAATTAAAAACTAATACAAATTTCTGGTTGCACCTATCAACACAGTCACCACTTTGAATGATGCACTGTTCAAATTTAACTTTGTCATGCTATATTGAATTCAATATGCATATTCAATTTATATATTTCATACTCAATTACCAATTATATTTTATTGCTTTCAACTTTATGCATAGTATAGATATTTTTAGCTCTTTTTTGCACATTTCTTTATTGTAATGAATTAACATAATCACCACTTATAATCATTATTAATCCACTGCAAGATGAAGGTATCCTCAAGTTTAATCCAGTTTCTTTTTTTCACATCATTCCAGCAATCTTATTTTATACATCTATCTCAAATGTGAGCTCTTTCAATGTCTTGTATAATCTCTACAAATGAAGTTTAAGATTTCATCTGTCCATCTTTATCATTTTTAGCAATATAACCAGACTAGCTCCAATTCAATATTTTGATTCATCCAATTATGTTGGTGATATTTTAATCCCTGATCCAAGTACTTTGCTTTTGATTTCTTCTTGTTTTAATCTCTGACCCAAATATTTTAGTTTTGATTTTGTCTTGTTATTCCTAAAATATATATAAACTTTATTTATGACATTTTATTTTTCAGGCAAAGTTTACTTTCAAGACCAATCTTGAATTAAACAAAATCTTTTTTTATTAGGTTAAAAATTAATACATTTTTAAAAACTCCAAATATAAACTTTAAACCATCTTAAAGATGAAATATATTTGTCAATCTTTTAAAATCCCGCATGAGTTAGTTTACCTATTTACTTCAAACCGTTCATATGTTCAATTTTATATCTCCATAATTTATTTCCCTCATGACATTTTTACCTCAAATACAGACTGTAAACTGGCCTACAACTTTGTATACATATATATGTTGCAGAAGATAGATAGATAAGTAGATAGATAGTAAGGTAGACTGGTATACAGACAGATATATATATATATAAATAAATAGAGTTAGTAAAAATTATCATACACCTTTCTATTGGTTCTAAGTCCATGTTTTTTGAAGATGATTATTATAAGTTATGATTTATAGTTCAAAAGTTGCTAAAAATTTTAAGCACTGAAAATGGGGGGAAAAATCATGACCCAGAGTCGACAATTTTTTCGCAGCTCTAAATCAGGACATTTTTTATAATAATCATTGTCAAACTCTATAAAAACAGTGTAAATGATCCACATTAAATAACCTATGACCTTTCCAATAGCACTACTGAAGAAGGTACTACTTACCAAACTAGTCAACTGTGGAAAACTGATAGCTTAAAGGATTTTACTTCTTGATTTATTTCTAAAAACTATATAAAATATATAATTATTTAAATACAAGTATATTGTGTATACTGAACTATCAATGCTCAGTTTATATTAATATAGCATATTTTATGTTTAAAAATCGCCTAAATTAATACTTATATATTGTATAATAACCCTCCAAGTATTCTCAGCCATGTAAATAAGTAAATTAATGCTATTAATAATTTTGTTAATCACTTTGTATCCAATCCAAAAGAATGTTAAAGCTAGATGGCATAGGGTGGGGGAAAATGGAGTTCTATATTATAAATTTAGTAAAAGAAAACTACTAAAGAGAGAAATCAATCTTATATTTCAATATAAGTATCATAATATTCATTATCTTTAAATAAGTCAGCTTAAATAATTTGATCTTACCGTCAAGAAAAGGAATAACGAATATCTTGGGTTAACTTTAAGCACCAGAAATAATGGTTATATATATTGTCCAAGCATTGCTAATGTCGGTCTATTTCTTAATTGTGTGCTATTCGTCCAATGTAGGCATCGGGAGAGTCCTGAGCCATTCATTCATCATGTCCAGTCCGTGATAGGGGAATAGACTCCGGACCTTGGGCCTGATTAATAGTGGGATTTTTGCACCATCGGTGCGATCCCATGCAGGCTGAATATTTCTTCGTTCTAGTGACCGATCTCCAAAATTTGGAGTGTGGCAAGTCGGTCTCATATAATGTGAAACAAATATTGCACTTCCATTCGCTACTCTCATAAACACACCATCATGTCTTGTAAAGGAATTTCTTTAATATAAAAATAGCCCACACATTAGTACCCCCATTACTCTACCTTATTCTTTTTTATTAAACCCCACCTATTCAATTCCGTAGTTTGACATTGTAATCACTTGAGCTGAAATTCACATATTTAATTGCTATTGCTGAATTTTATATTTAAATTCATAAATTAATGTACTAGTATCTTATTTTGGATAATTAAAATGCTCAGTATAACCTTCTCTTATGTTCCATTTGAAATCTCAAATCTTTATTGATGTATAATTTCCTAACGCAATATACTAATTGCGTATATAAAATGTTGATAGTTTATTCCCAGGTTAAATGATTGTTTATGAAAACTCATATATATTTGCTTGTAACATTAGGCTGATAATAAATAGTGTATTATGCAATTAAATTACTGTAATCCCCTTTTACTCCATTAATGCAATAATAAATAATTAGTGCCATACCAATGAAACCGCAGTATTCATAAATACATTGAATAAAATCATATCTCTTTAAATATACGTATAAAACCGCACTGTTAGTAAATGTATTGAATAAAATTATATCTGTTTAAATATGCATATCAGGCCATTCTGTAAATAGATGTATTTAAAGAATATAATATACTTGTTTTTAATATAGGTATAAAACTGTGAAAAATGTAAATGTTATAATGCAAGGCTAATATTAATATTTAAATGTAATATATATCTATTAACGCATAATATGCATATTACTAAATATATTTAAATCTAACTCTGGAGTCATTGCCTATACTATTGATTATGCTTCCCCACACACATATGTCTATGCACATTAGGTTTATACACACCCCGAAGACATGAACAATTTATTATCGATAACTATTATATAGATCTGGCCAGTTGCCTAATTAGAGTCTTTTTGTTTTACCGCTGAGCTGCCAGCAGAAATAATTAAATACCATTTGTATCATAAGTATTATCATAAGTAAAGAGACCTAGGTTTAAGCCTGTAGGGCAGAGTTAGAGAGTGTCACTGACTTATGTATCTTGTACATGATCTGACTCTAGGTACTCTGGCTAGAATTCCATGTCTGGTTGTATAAATTATGCAAACTGACCAGTACAATATATGTGTATTACAGTACATGATCTACATTTACTTACTTCTTTTTTCTCTCTAAATTTTTTCCTTTTACATACACATTTCTTTGTATATATAAAAAATACCAATAATTTTCTTTTTATCTTTTTATATTCTTAACTAATTACTTTAAAACAATATCCTTTTTTATACCATTTTAAATTTGTTTTTATTTTAATCTATCTTTTATATAATTCATCCTATTTAAGACAGTAGAGAATTTGGACATATAGATTTTAAAATAAAAATGTTAAAAAAGTAAAATTATATAAAGAAAGAATGATAAAGGAAAGTTTATATATAAAGAGAGAAAAACCTGTCTTAAATAGGATGAATTATATAAAAGATAGATTAAAATAAAAATGGTATTAAAAAGGGGTACTGTTGTAAAATAATTGGTTAACAGTATTAAAAAAAAAGAAAACTATTGGTATTTTTTATATATACAAAGTAATGTGTAGGTAAAAGGAAAAAGTATGGACAGAAAAAAAAGTAAGTAAATGTAAATTATATAATACAATATATATGTAAAAGATGTATTGATAGATAAAAGGGAAATGTTATTGTTTTTAATGATGAGATTATATACATTTTTATATATTAATTTTATTTGTAATAATAATATGAATAAATATGTAATTTTATAGATCTTTGAAAATGACTACAAAAAAAAAGTGGTTGAAACATTGGGTGTTAAAGATGTGAATATATATATATGGTTGGTAAGAAGAAATAAAGTTTTTAAAAAGAAAAGTAGGAGAGTATATAATACGATTGGATTCAATGAAAAAAACATTATAGTTAATAACCTTAATTATTGTAATCACTGTTCATTAAAATTAGGGTATATGTGTGTAAAGGAACATACAATATTAACATCCTCAATATAAACTAAAGTATAATATGTATATATGTAATATATACTATATATCAGATATAAACAATGTAACTACAAATTTCAACAATAAAGATTATGTTAAAAGTTAAAAAGCTTTTAGTGACTAATAGAATAAAAAATGTCGTTTGGCATCTGAAACTATCATTGTTGATTGATAGTTTCCCTAGGAACATCACTGCTAAAATATATTTGAGGCTAATTTATATGAAAATAATCCCACACTATAATTTGTTTACATACATTTATATATATACAAAATTATTTCTTATTTTCAAAATATAGTTACTGGTTATGTTTTGCTCTCTGCCTGAAGATGAATTAAAATAATTAAGCAAATGAATGTTACCAAGTAATAACTTTAATCATTATATCTTATAACAATAATAAAAGCTTAGCAAAATTAAAAGCAGTTTACTTTTCAGAAGTTTTTTATTTATATATAAATTATAATTTAGATAAATAAAACTTAATATCTATTTTTTACATATACTATCTGTTTTGGATTATTTATTTTAAATCAATGTCTTTCTCATCCCAATTACAACACAACTACTAGAGCAAAGCTAATCTGAGTTTCTATGTTGATGGATGGTTGCAATAATGCTGAGTTGAGAAAAGAGAGAGGCACTGATTAAAACCAATTTTTTTAAAAGTATGGATTGGATCAAATTGGTTTCTTTTTTAACCCAATCAATTGAAAGACTATTTATTACAGCATATTGTAAAAATATCCATTAGTAAATAAAATACATCAAAGTTAAAAGAAGTTATAATAGTAACAACTTTTTTACTATCTTAAATGCATATATATATATATATATATATATAAGCTGAAAATAAACAAATAGAAAAATGTAAATGTGATAAAAAAAATTTATATAATAGAGTAGTTTTCTAGTGTATAGATGTCTCTGATAGGCTTTTTACCTAAAACAAAAAAATGAGAGGGAAAGAGATTGTGAAGAGAGAAAAAGAAAAAGATAAAGAGAGAGAATGAGGTGGAAAGAGGAAGAGAAAGTGAGAAAGAGAAAAAATGAAAAGACAAAATGAAAGGGAGTTGATTGTAGCATATGATAAAATAATTATTTAAAAATTAATAAAGGAAGTTTTTTAAACATTCCATTATTATTTGTTATTAAAACATCACATTTACACCATTTCGGTTGAAAGTAAGGACGAAAGAAAAAGATGAAGACAGAAAGATGAAAAACGAAGAAGGAAAAAGAAAAACAGAATTCATTATTGCAACGAGTTTTATTGATAAAGAGAAGCATGATCAATTCTAATTTGTCATTGTTTTCCATACTTTTTTATCAAAACATATAATTGGATCACATATTTAAGATTAATTACAAATAATTGTCTCAGCAAGCTAAAGAAGTTTTTAAGTTTTTATTTTCATCATTGCGATCATCATCAGCTATTCATAAGTTTCAATTTTAAGAGAATGAAAAAGATAGACAAAAATGATATACTAAAGATTAGATTGGTGATAATTATACAACATGCAAATATTTCTACATATAGATCACCGCTGATTCAGTATCCATTTAGATATTTTACTGTTGTCTTTTAATTTCTTCCATGGTAAAATTGATTTTCCTAAAGACTTTAATAATTAGTCTAATTGTGACTCTTTATTCTATTCTACTCTCAACTATAATTTCTCAGTAAAAACAATATTACACTTCTTTTAAATGTCTTTGCAGAAATTTTTATAATGTAAAGTGGATCTGTCTCGTCCATAAAAACCGTGCTTAAGTTCACTATAAAATATTTTTTAGAAAGTTTTATACTATTCATTCATTTATAATTATAATGAGTAAGCAGAAAAACATATTAATGGGTCACATGACCGTGGCATTATATTTTTAGAATTTTATAGAACATTTTTAAATGAAATTTTTGAATTTCCTTTCTGTTCAATTAAGGTTGTTCAAATATCACTTCCTTACAAGAAATTAGTAATATAACATTATATATAGCTAATTTAATTGCTATAGTTATTTTATTATGACGAAATACTCGATCTTTTAGCTTATTAAAAGTAGGAGCAGTTGGTGTTGCACCTTAACAATTAAGTCCACTTTTCTATTTACAAAGCTACCAAGATATGGGTAGGATGAGAAGGTTGGCACTAAAGTGGGCTTTGAGCATTCCATCTTCAGATTTTCAATGATATGGATGGATGAAGAGTTTTGGGGTAGAGTAGTTTGAAGCCTGTCCATTAAAGTATGAAGATTGGCTATCTTAATATAAGCTGAGCTTTGATTGTCTATATGTGTGGAGATGATAATCTGGACCAACTGACGAGTGCTGGTTTAGCACGAAATAACTATATTGGTGATTATTTATCTTTTCGACATGTGTGTGATTAAGTGTATCAGCAGTATGAGCTATCATTGATGGTTGAGGGTCGTGTGAAAGTCTGAGTTCAAACCCCAGGTATGAAAAGCCTGTATTGTAGAAAAAAAATCATATTTCAAGATATTTAAATTGGCTTATATTTTTAAATCGATAATCATCCAAGATAAACATTTTTCTTTCATCACTGATTAATAACGAACTTTTTTGGACAATAATTGCTAAATCGAAGTCTTTATATGTTGCACTCAAAACAGTAAATACATTCTGTAGATCAATTTTTGAATTCGTAAGGATAGCACAATTACAAATATACTATAAATTTATATCCAAGAAGATGAAGTTACTGTTCTTGGTTTTTAATTAATTCAAATTACTTCATCAACTTTTCTTGTGTAAGTAAAGTATTTTAAATAATGTCCGAGTATTATATATCACCACATTTAAATTAGGTAATCACTATTAAGTAATTGTCTAATTAAATATCTACATTGAAAATTCAATTCAAATTCATATTCAAATTTAGTCTAATCTACAAAATATAGTTTTATAATTACATATTTTTGTAAATAATTTCCTAATCCCCTATGACACTCAAGATCCATAAGTTACGATCGAGCTTTGTCACATTCAAGGCTAAAACTAATTATGAACTCACTAAGCATTACATGATCACTATGTCTTATGTTAGCACATTACTGTTATTAAAACAGGCAAAACTCTCCATACAGTAGTGTCTCTCAGTGCCAACCAGAGTAATCAATGGATGCCAGAAGGCTTATGCATAAAATCCCTATCTAGGGCCTGCATCCATTATTCCCAGACTAGTTTCTGGCTTGTGGCTTTCATCAGCGAGGAGCTTTGGATCTGAGAGCTCTGCACCTAGATCTTAGGATCTAATGCAACCCTATCTCTTCTTAACTACAAAACTATGAGAATAAAATTTAAAACAATAATATTTTCAATCTAAGCTGAATAGCTTATATAGTCATATGGGTCTGAACCCAGTTTAGCACCCATACATTTTGGTGTCTTTGGCTCTTTAACAATCATAGTCACCACTATCCTATTAGGCAGGATTGGTGTTAAACCATGCTAGCACATTACTGTTATTAAAACAGGCAAAACTCTCAATTGATTACTCAGGTTGGCACTGAGAGACACTACTGTATGGAGAGTTTTGCCTGTTTTAATAACAGTAATGTGCTAGCATGTGATGTTTAGTGGTTTAACACCAATCCTGCCTAATAGGATAGTGGTGGCTATGGTTGTTAAAGAGCCAAAGATACCAAAACATATGGATGCTGAACTGGGTTCAGACCCATATGACTATATAAGCTATTGAGCTTAGATTGAAAATACTATTGTGTTTTCAATTTTATTCTCATAGTTGTGTAGTTAAGCAGAGATAAAAGGTGACTTCTGGAGGTTTGCATTAGATCCTAAGATCTATATGCAGTGCTCTCAGATCCAAAGCTCCTCACTGACAAAGGCCACAAGCCAGAAACTAGTCTGGGGATATTGGATGAGTAGGCACTAGATAGGGATTTTATGCACAAGCCTTCTGGCATCCATTGATTATTCTTGTTGGCACTGAGCGGCACTACTGTATGGAGAGTTTTGACTGTTTTAATTATGAACTCCTGAGCAATTAAACAATTTAATTATTTTTTAAATAATATGATAATTAATAATTTTTATTAGTCATTCATTAGACTAAAGACTATCCACTTAATGAATAATATTTCTGTAGGGTAATTTTTACTATAGCACTTTCACACAAGTCCCTAGCTTATGTGAGAGTGGTGTAGTGAAAATTACACCACGGAAATATTATTTAATATTTTAAATGTATTGATCATTATTGTAAAACAATATTTAAATTATTCATTTTATATTAACATTATTCAAATTATTTATTTTATATTAAGTCATAATTAATAAAATAACACAAAATGATACATAGGGTCGCTTGTGCTTAAATTTACACATTCAATAGGATTGAAATAAATATATTTGAAATGTAAGCAAAATTCATATATTTGGAGGAATTTGAATTCAGACTTTCAACCACCCTTCAGATATCCACTCTAACTCATACAACTGATACACATGACCACACACAAGTGAAAAGATAAATGATCTTTAAAATTTGTTTCATGCCTGAACTAGTACTCATCAGTTGGTCCACATCATCATTTTCCACACACATATATAGTCAGTGCTTGGTTTATATTAAGATAGAAAATCATCAAACTTTAATGGACAAGCTTTAATCTATGCCATCCTCCAACTTTTCTATCATCCACACCGTTGAGCATCTGATGATGAAATACCAAATCCCTTGTTGATGCCAATATTATTGTCATGCCCATGTTGACTTTAAATCACTCTGACCACTCATGTATCAGACCTTGTCCATTTAAGTACACAGAAGAGGGATGGGTAGGATACAGGCTGAAATATGTTTGAAATACAAGCATGGACATCAACAAGGAATTTGGGCACCCCATCATCAGATTTTCAATGGTATGAATGACTGAAGAGTTCAAGGATGGACTAGATTAAAACCTGCCCATTAAAGTTTGAATATTTTCTATCTTAATATAAAACAAGCATTGATTACACCTGGGTCTCTTTTTACATGGACTTATTTAACATGATTTTGAAGTTACGCGATTCGTCTTTCACCGGAAGTCGAAGTCCGATAATGCGCTATTACTTTAAATAATAAATTTCATGCACTTATGTTATATTAAAAGTAATAGCACATTATTGGAATTCGACTTTCATCTTAGTAATTTCAATATTTTCAGTGCTTTATAATAGTAAGGTTTTTGTGCAATAATGAAATTTAATCATGATTTCCACATTTTATGTATCCACACATTAAATTTTATAAGATTATAATGTAAATTTGTTCAAACATTGTGCGTAGTAATTTTAAATCACATTCTGTTTTTGCTTTTTAAAAAAGAACGTAATCAATTATTAATCATTTAGTGTCCACAAGTTTATTTTTAAAAGGTCAGTAATAGCAGTGGGCACAATTAAAAATTAAAATCTGATTTTTAATTGTAATTAACAATTTAAAAATTACTTACGGGTGACTTGAAATTAATGTGATATAAAACGAAATTTGATTTTTAAACGGAATTGAAAATTAAAGACAAAAATAAGAATTTAATTTTTAGTTGTTAGTTTTAATTAAATTTTTCCCAGCAGTGGTGAATAAATGTCTTTTTATTATCATAAGTCTAAGTTCACAAACAACAGAAAACCATTAACAGAACATGAGAGTGAACTTGGCGCTAGTTGTATTTCCTCTTGTGAGAATAATTGCTGAGATATTCTTGACTTCATTTAAGGAGAAGCCAAGTACATCACATCACATCACATGAGAATCTGATTTTTTACTAGTTTGCAAATGAACGTCTTTTTGGGCAAATAGCGATAATAATTAAAATGTGTATAAAATTACTGTACTGTAAATTATGCATAAAAATATATTATTTTGAATAAAATTAAATATTATAGTTAAAAAAAGTTTGTCTTGTATCATTTTATTTCAAATTTGAAATTTTTTGTTAGTCATATTTTATTTCCTTATTTTCTTTTTGCGCGAATTTTAAAGTAATTTTACATTGGTGCTTTGCTTTTACACGAATTTTGAAAAATCACAGACCGCATCCCCCCTTTTTCAATGTAAGTTACGTCTATTTTTGCACGATTTCGTTTGCATGTGTTTCCTGAGGAACCTATCTATCGCGTAAAATGAGACCCAGATGTATACATATGTGTGGGAGACAATGATCTGGACCAATTGATGAATGCTGGTTTAGCATGAAATATGTTTATTGGATATTCACATGATCACTATTATTTACAGTTACACAAGATGTTTTTTACAGAGGCAAAACTCTCTATACAGTAGTGCCACTCAGTGCAAGCCAGAGTAATCTATGGATGCTGGAAGGTTTGTGCATAAATTCCCTAAGTAGTGCCTACTCATCCAATATCCCCAGACTAAGATTCAGGTACAGTGCTTTCAGATCCAAGGCTCCTCACTGATGAAAGCCACAAGCTAGAAATTAGTCTAGGGATGTTGGATGAGTAGGCATTAGATAGGGATTTTAAGCACCAACTTTCTTGCAGCAATTGATTACTCTGGCTTGCTCTGAGTGGCGGTATTGTAGTATATCGGAGACTTTTTTTTTCACATTTGTGTGGTCATGTGCTTCAGTTATATGAGATAGAGTGGTTAGATGAAGGAAATTTAAAAGTCTGTCATCAAATCATTTATTATTATATTTTAAAATATCATAAGTAAATCTATCTTCACATAGTTTATCTCCAAATATAACAAGAATTCTTACTGTTACAACATAAATAAGGATCAACAATTTTGAGACTATCAAAAGTCCAAAGTCTGAATTGGTGCTTAATGTTCCAGTATTTAAATATACCCTTTGAGTTTCTGATGCCTCTGATTAAAAGTACAAGAATCCTGTATGGTTTGGTGCAGTGGAGGAGTAGCAGATTCTGATGGTTGAGATTTATGTGATTGCTCTTAGCTCCATCACTTGTCACACTCAAGCCTTATGAATTCCTTATTAATGAAGCAATTAAGTTACTTATTAATAAACTAACAAAGACTACAGATTATGAACCCAGATATGTTAATCAAGGCTAAATCCTCTTAGGAATAATAATATTAAAGCTTAATTGAGACCACATAAATTCTTTTACTCAATAACAGGTATGAGGAAAGATGGAAGATTTTCTCTAATTATTTTATAGTATTAAAAGATTCAAAATAGCTTAGTACTAATCAATAGCTATTCCCTATAGGAGTGTTGCATGAGATAAATCAAATCTTCTCAATACACATAATGTTTCAAAGACATTGATATTTCATCAGGTGAACCAGGAAGATGGTTTTTCACTTTAGTAAACAATAATATTTAAATGTTTTTGGAAATGTATTAATTTTTTTAGTTCAACTGATATTAAAAATGCTTTAAAAATAACTACTACATTTACTTTTTTTTTCATATGTCATAGCAATGGCCGGGATGCGAACCCACAACTGTCTGCAACCAACTACTTGCTTGCAAAGCAGCTGCAACGACCTCTCGGCTAACATCGTTTGACTACTACATCTTCTTTGTATTGTAAAAGTTATATAAAACATAAGCATGCTAAACAATTAATATTTTTAATATATTGTAATAATATTATATAACGAGAGTGCTAATAGCTCTTAACAAGCTTTTCAGAATATCCCTATCCTCAGACCGGTTTCTAGCTTTTGGCATTCCTCAGTGAGGTGCTAGGATATTCAAGGATACTCTGAAAAGCTTGTTAAAAGCTATTTGCATGCTCATTATATAACATTTGTAATACAAGCTTATTAAATTAAGGCACATGATATATGACTTGATTTCTTAGCAATTATTGTAATAATATAAAATAAATAAAAATTATTATAATAAAAAGCTCACACTTAAGAGTGCCCAATATAATAGTACTTACCTCTGATAAAAGATCTTATTCAACTCTACTTGGATTGCCAAATATAATGTTATTAAAATGAAACAAAATGTTATCTAATATTCTGGGTAGCTAATATAATAATGTATGAATAAAAAAAAATACAGAGACTCTCAAAGTTTATATTAATTTAGAATGTAATAATTTGATTACTAATGATCAGGATGTCCAACTAGTCAATCATGATCCATCGGTCAATCATGAAGCTAATTTTGGATGATCGTGAGGCCAAACTAGCAAGAGCTGTCAGGTAACGAGTGAAACAAATTAAGTCAGATTTTCAAGGTTTTTTGTTATTTTTATTCTAATTTTTTTTCCAATTCTAGGTAGGTGAAATCCACTAAATCATATCATTATTGAAAATAATATTTTTAATCTTGACCTAATGTAGTTAATTTGAATTAATAAATATTGTTAATAATTATTCATGTTGTTTTAATTCCCCCAGCCATGAGTTTTTTGGTCCATTAAATAATTATATTATTTTTTACATATATAGATATATAAAAATAGTATGTATTTCACACCTCCCTCCATTTAGATTGCCATCTTATCTTTATAAAGTCACTATCTTGTCAACATTTGAGAGATCCCTCTATAATAAAAAAAGAGATCATTTGACTCTTATAAACATTCAAGGTGCATATAATAAAAGTTAAAGCCTTTCTCTAAAAGTAATAAACATTTTGTTTTATTATTAATATCATATAAAACCATTTATATATTCATATTAATACATATCCCTAACAGTACATACATGTCATTACCTTTATTATGTCATCCTCAGAATAAAAAAATACTAATCTTAAAGTTTTGCCACATGATAACATAAAAGTTAGAAAATATGTATGGCCATTTTTATATTATGATGTGTCATTTAAAATTACAGTTTCATAATGAGGTAAATTACTTTTAATTATTTTAAAATTAATTTAGATAATTTTAGAATTAAAATAAAAGAAATAATCTAACAAAATTTTTATGTTGATAACATCACCAAGTTTAAACTCATTAGAATGATACAATATTTATATTTAAATTCTTTTATCACTTCATCTTCATTTTAACTGTATAATATCACAACCATCCACTGGCAAAGTCACTCAAGCTACTCCAAAAACTATACACTCTTGAAACAAATACACTAATAATATACTATATCTGAAGGATCACATGTTCACTCTCAAAAACAGATGACACAACTTGCAGTATGTTATACAAAGACAAAAAAATTTAAACAGTGTGTTTAAATTATTTATTGGACATTCTGTTTATGAAGCACATAGTAAAATGTTTTGGAGATACTGAAGTGTTCTAATGAGTCCTGATATTTACTATTATGTGTTGTGATTAAATGTTATCATTTCTGATTACATTGTATCTGGTGTCATGTTTTCATTTTAATATGGGAGTCATCAATTTTCGGTGAAATATGTTTGTATTAAGAGAATGTAGACTTTTTAAATGTAATATTATTTTTAATTGTAAAGTTGTGTTTTATTGATAGAAAATGATTTACATCAAGTTACCAGTTAATTTGATTGTAAATGTGAGTGTGTAGATCTGCTAATATATATTTTTCTATTCCAAAATGGATATTATTATTAAATACATACTTTGAAATAATAGAGAGAATTAAAAATAAAAAAAAAGGATATATATTGTACACATTCCAATTTAACCTTGTGACTCCAATGCAATCATGTGATGCATAAATTAAAAAAAAATCATCATCACATTTTCTTTTTATAGGAGGAGGAAGCTGTAGGGTATTGACTTCAAACCCTACACAACCAATTCCCAAAGATCTCCGAAGGAAAGTGAGAGAAATATTTTTCTTCCATTCAACTAATTTTGCTAGTGAAAGAGGAAAATATTTATATCATTAAATAGTTTGATAATTATATTTAAGAATTAAAAATATTAAGCTTATATAAATAATTGTCTGTAGACATAAATTCCATCCAGACATTATTTTTCTAAGTCTACTTATTAACTTTCTATGTTTAATGTATATCTAATAAATTATAATATTCTTTCTTAACCTTTTAACCGCTAATTATATTATTGGTTGTATGAGGTAAAAATCAAATCTTTTAATTGGCCAACTCACAAACTGAAGACAAAGCCTATTGTTAAAACATATTTGCCTATAATATTAAATTCAACTCAGATACGTTTATAAAAAGTATATTACTAATTTTTCAGGTTATGAAGAGAACAAAAGTTCTTTCAAAAATAAATTGCTATTTATTTATTCTAAAATATTCAATTTCGGCAACATAAAAGCTATAATATAAACAAAAAGGTCGACTTTTACGTTATAGAAAAGTAAATATTTCTTTTAAATATTTCTTTAATATTTTTACTAAAATCTTCAATATTTTTCGAAAATAATTTTGTTTTTTTAGTTTTTTTTTTAAAAAACTAGTTTAATTTCTGAAATTATATTTTTTAATACTTAAAATTGCATTCAAAATGAAAATCTCAGCGTTTTTCTTTATTTTCTTTGATCAGGCGGTTTCTTTGTTCTTTCCAGCCAATCAGAATGTCTTTTTCGGCTGAGAGCTCACTAACAACCAATTACAAACGATGTTCTTTCTTTGTTTAGGTTTAAATGTGTTTTTTTTTTTTACTTGTAAAATAAATCGGAAGAGGGCACCATCTTACAGAACTTTTAAAAACCTATTCAAAACCTATCAAACGAATTTTTTAGCATAAGAACTGGCAGAGTTAGAGTGATGTCAGATGTCGACGAGGAGCTTCGTAAGAGACGGTTGAAGAATTAATAATGCTTTGATTTTAATATTTTGTCATTACTAATTTATTCTATGACTTTGATACTAATAATATTAATAATCTATAGCTTTCAAATCATTTAGATGTTTTTATAAGCAAGTTTTGCAGATATGAGTAGATATACATGTGTGTATGTAAGTACAAACACAAAACATAAACCTTTACAGATATATTAAAAGTTTGTATTTTCTCTGTGAAAATTTGTTTTTCTTCTTGTATATCATTTAAATCCAATTTTTCTTGTTTTATGTGAAAGTATCAGGAAAGGTTTCATGCTAATATCCAGCTGATGTCCAGCTAATATCTACAGGTTGTGAGAGAAATGGTTAATGTTGACATAATGTCAATGTGAGAATTGTGGGGGGGGGGAATGAGAACAAAGACTTTTTAATTAGTTATTATAATTATCAAGAGATCCAGATCATTTTGGACCAGACCAAATAATAAATTTTGAAAAATTATAAAGATAAAAAGAAAGGAATATATCCAGCTGCTTGGATAGAATATAATTTATAAATGACCAGTTGTTTCAGTAACAAAAATATGTGTGAGATCATCAGACAGGCTAGCATATATATATATATAGACTAAAAAATAAGACAGTTTGGCAGAATAAATATGATTGCCTCTTGGAAACCACACATCATTTTATTTATATTTAAAGATTTCTCCAGCCATAGTGGGTTAAGAAATATATTTTGTTGATGGGTCCTAGTGATTCAATCCCAAAAAACTTATGCACATCAGAAGAATTAAAATCTGAAATGGAAATAACAAAAAGCATCCTATGGCTGATCTCCAAAGTCCTATGCTGTTACTGAATTCAAATAAAAGCACAAATTAAAGATTCAAATATGCTGTTGCTGAATTCAAATAGAAGCACAAAGTAAATGCTGAAATTTATATTAAACCAGTCATATCCAGAGCAAAAGAAATGAAAAAACCATTCAAGTGCTAAAATGGTCTCTAAAAAAGCAATTTATTTCACAGCATCATCATCATCACGATTGCAGGAAAACAGTAGAATTGCAAGCCTAAGTCAAAAATAGAACTTTTTCAGTAAACTGCTGTAATTGATAAATCTATACAATTAGTAAATCTATGCATGTTGAACATTGGTATGTGGCTGAATTCAAATTTTCGACCTTAAACAAGTTGACTTCAAAATGAAATTCGTTGGACTCACTGAAACTGTCTCTACATTGGAAATAAAAGAGGTAATATCAATTTTAATTTTGTTTTTTCAATGACTATTAACAATTCTCCTTTAAGTAAATCCATTTGTCTCTCTCTGTCTAAGTATTAAAACAATCAATATATTATGTTTTATTCGAATGTTAGTACATATAGCCATTATATGTGTATTTTTTTTATCAAATAGTTTTATTATGTATTAATTCATGTATTATGATATGTATTATTCTTATTATATGTAGAGGTTAAATGCAAATTTTATTGATAATGAGAATTGACATATAAACACACACACTTAATGATAAATATGCTTACATGAATATCTGTTGAGTATAAATGTACAAACCAATAAGGGTGGAAATTTCATATCATGAGAGAAAGATTTTAAAGTAGTTAATGACCAGAGATTAATGGAAATTGAAATAAGTAATTTGAAACCGATTTCTTTAGATATTCTTATCTTTATAATTCAATTAACTTTCTCTACTTATTTTTCATTTATTATTTTCTAAGATTATAGATATAAAATGTATGTTATATGCAATGTGGGAGTAATGTGTGTATCGGGTGTTTATTTTTTAAAATTAAAATGTTTCTATACGATATAAGATTTCTATACACCCATTAGAAATATAACCTATACATATCATGCTATATAATATTAACAATTGAATTTCAGTTTCATTGGGGGGAAGGGGGGAAGATTTTGATTATTATTATTATTTGAAAGTAGTTAATTTTGTTATTAATTATGTAAATTTTTCTATTTGTATTATTAATGATTAACCAATAATAAATTTTAATTTGTTTTTATTAAAAGAAGTCTATATATATTATAACGTTTTCCGTTTTGCTAGGCCTCTACATGCTAATATAAATTGTGCGCGAGTTGATCAAGCTATGTCAAAAAGAAGAAAGTTGTATTTCGATTTCTATTAAAAACATAGCTATATTTCCTGATCAACTCGGCCTTGTAATTGTTGAGAATTATGCTATCGACGACATCAGCTTTTAATTTATTTGAAAGGCGCCAGAGTTCTGCAAGAACCCACTGAACCATCACATAGCATCTCTAAAATTAAAAAGAAAAAATATTTTTAAACTAATCAGTATTACATCATACCGTAACGAGAATTATTTTTTTAAGATTATTATTCCTGGGCTTATTGAAACATATTGGCAAAGGTAAATTACGTTTTAAATCTCATTAGACTAATAATAAAAAATAATAATTATTATTAATAACGCACAAATGAAAATTGGTATTAGAAATATTTTTATTCTAATAGACTAAAAAAATATCTGAAATAAATTACTTATCAAATAAATTAGAGAGAACACAACTCAGACGTGAATCAATTAATAAAAAACAATTTTACAATTACTGTTCATATCTAAATTTCTTCTAGAAAGTTCCTTAAAAAAATGAATGTCTCTTGTACAAGAAAATTAATGTCTCTATCGGGATTGTTTAAACATACTTTTAGAAATTGTTTGAAAACGTTTAATTTGGTCACAATCAGGAGTAATGAAGTATAACTTAGCGGTAAGTTTTAGTGAATTCACGATGGTTGTAGATAACTATGCATAGTTTTCCAGGGTTAAAATGAGCTCACGGCCTTTGGTTATTAGTTGATCTTGCGGTCCATTCTCCTAGTCGGTCACGAAAGCTTTTCTGGTATACATCTTCAGGCATGATGTCTTCAGAAGCTCTGGTTCACTCCGACATGCCGAATTACTTTAGCATAGAGCGATCTTGGATATATTATTGTTATCCAAGACCAACTAGAGAAACCAATGAACAAGACATTCTTCCAACCGAATCCCTCCTTTTTATACCGGAGGGCCAGTTTTCAGACTTCTGCGCATGCTATTATCATGGCATTTTTTGGTTCATAATCTTGTAGATTCTTTATAAAATTTACGTTATAAAGTTCTCTTTTCTTATCAAGTTTTTTGGCCATCTTTAATTAGCCAAAATATTTTTACTTTCTCTTATCTTTTTTATTTTACTTTTGGAATTCTTTTGTTCTCTCCAATTCTACTTTTATTTCTACTTACATAAAAAAAAATGAAAGAATAATTTAACTTTCATTGTACGTTATTTTTTTTAAAAAAAAATTAGTCCAAAAAAAATCCAAATTTACTTTTATTTTTTTAGCTTTTACCAAATGCCAATATATTTGCAACATATATAATTAAACGTTACAATACCACCAGTGCCCAGATGATGAGAATAAAATAGGGATTTACTCTAATTTTATTTTTAAGTTTTTAAATTCATATTCGTAGGTTTTTTTTTTTATGTAGTAGCATGCTCATATATTCCGTAGATTCATTCACAAGCGACGTTCGGCTTTAACACCCACTTTTAGGTCTAACACGGTGGGAATGGAAAATATTTCACATTCATCTGTGTTCTTTCCACTTTAATGTAATATTAATGATAAGAAGCCCAAGTTATAAGCACTAACGAGCATTGCTCATCGTTTTGAGTCTTACAGGCTCGTGGCAACTTGGTCCAACTTGTTCCACCTTCCACTTTATTGGGATCCCTGCTAGAAATAGTCTGATGGGCATATAAAGGTGGTCTTATGTTAATATACGGCATACTAGGACTCAAGGCTATGTTTTTCCCCTCTTCAGTAACTGCCTACCCGGTCAAATACTTGTGACTTACGTCTACATTAGCCACGATCGTGTTTTATTTTAGACATATCAAAAAAAATATACATACATTTTTTTCTTTCTGGAAGTCATATTAAAAAAATATTTTTTTATATTTTAATAATCAGAGTTTAATTAGTTAGTTAGTTTTTTTAAAAAAAAAAAAATTGCTATTTATTTTCTGGCTGTGAGTTTCTTTAGGGTCAATGTTGTAGCATTCTTTATCATTACAACTTATCTCAGGTTGTGGTAGTTAAATCGAAGCCCTAGTTGGGTAAGCCATTATAATGTTTTCCGTTTTGCTAGGCCTCTACATGCTAATATAAATTACACGCGAGTTGATCAAGCTATGTCAAAAAGAAAAAAGTTGTATTTCGATTTCTATTAAAAACATAGCTATATTTCCTGATCAACTCGACCTTGTAATTGTTGAGAATTATGCTATCGATGACATCAGCTTTTAATTTATTTGAAAGGTGCCAGAGTTCTGCAAGAACCCACTGAACCATCACATAGCATCTCTAAAATTAAAAAGAAAATATATTTTTAAACTAATCGGTATTACATCATACCGTAATGAGAATTATTTTTTTAAGATTATTATTCCTGGGCTTATTGAAACATATTGGCAAAGGTAAATCACGTTTTAAATCTCATTAGACTAATAATAAAAAATAATAATTATTATTAATAACGCACAAATGAAAATTGGTATTAGAAATATTTTTATTCTAATAGACTAAAAAAATATCTGAAATAAATTACTTATCAAATAAATTAGAGAGAACACAACTCAGACATGAATCAATTAATAAAAAACAATTTTACAATTACTGTTCATATCTAAATTTCTTCTAGAAAGTTCCTTAAAAAAAATGAATGTCTCTTGTACAAGAAAATTAATGTCTCTATCGGGATTGTTTAAACATATTTTTAGAAATTGTTTGAAAACGTTTAATTTGGTCACAATCAGGAGTAATGAAGTATAACTTACCGGTAAGTTTTAGTGAATTCACGATGGTTGTAGATAACTATGCATAGTTTTCCGGGGTTAAAATGAGCTCACGGCCTTTGGTTATTAGTTGATCTTGCGGTCCATTCTCCTAGTCGGTCATGAAAGCTTTTCTGGTATACATCTTCAGGCATGATGTCTTCAGAAGCTCCGGTTCACTCCGATATGCCAAATTACTTCAGCGTAGAGCGATCTTGGATATATTATTGTTATCCAAGACCAACTAGAGAAACCAACAAACAAGATGTTCTTCCAACCGAATCCCTCCTTTTTATACCTGAGGTCCAGTTTTCAGACTTCTGCGCATGCTATTATCATGGCATTTTTTGGTTCATAATCTTGTAGATTCTTTATAAAATTTACGTTATAAAGTTCTCTTTTCTTATCAAGTTTTTCGGCCATCTTTAATTAGCCAAAATATTTTTACTTTCTCTTATCTTTTTTATTTTACTTTTGGAATTCTTTTGTTCTCTCCAATTCTACTTTTATTTCTACTTACATAAAAAAAAACAAAAGAATAATTTAACTTTCATTGTACGTTATTTTTTTTTTTTAAAAAATTAGTCCAAAAAAAATCCAAATTTACTTTTATTTTTTTAGCTTTTACCAAATGCCAATATATTTGCAATGTATATAATTAAACGTTACAATATATTATGGAAACATAATGGAGGAAATTAATCATAGAATTAAACTTGGTTGGAGTGCTTTTGGTAGAAATAACTTGATACTAAAAGGAAATATGCCTATGTGTTTGAAAAGGATGGTTTTTAACAAATGTGTTTTATCAATTCTTATTTATGGATCTGAGACTTGGGCACTTAATAGAAGAGCAATACAGAGACTTCAGACCTCTCAAAGAAGTATGGAGTGATGTATGTTGGGAGTAACAAGAAGAGATCAAAAATGCAATGTATGGGTAAGAGAACAAACAGATGTTACTGACCTCATTGAAAAAATTAAAAGATTGGAGTTGGGCTGGACATATTGCTAGAAGAGATGATAATAGATGGACAATTGAAATTTTAAACGGGATTCCAAGAGATTTTAAAAGACCCAGAAAGAGACCACATGTGAGATGGATGGATGAAATAAGAAAGTGTGCAGGGGTGATGTGGAGAAGAGAAGCTAAAGATCGGAGAAGATGGATTAAACTTGGAGAGACCTTCATCCTGCAGTGGATTGATAATGGTTGATAATGATGATGATATATTTCTTAGAGTTAATCATTATTTTGTGAAGTTAGTTTAGTCATCATCATCACTGATGAATATCAATCTTTAAGACATAGTTTAAATATAACAATATTCTGGTAAATAATTAGACATTGATAAAAGATAAGATTTGGGTTGTGAATTAGTTCTAGAGCTGAGGCTGAAAGTATCATTATCATCATCATCTTATTAATCAATAGTCTAAATAAATGTGCCATATATTAATAATGGTTCTCACTATGTTTGTTACTTGTGAGCCATCATAAGAGATATGACTATTATCAAGCATCTATGGTATTAAATGTTAATATTAAATATGAATTTATGATGTTAAACTCTTATATGATAATTTGTGTGAGAATTTATTTGCACAACTAGAGAATAATAAGGATGTTTTCCTCTTAATACAAGTTCACATGATATTGTTATAAAATGGAAAATCCTACACAGTTATAAAGAATGTACGACTGAGGTATGATTATAAGTAGGTATTAAATGTAACTTTATCTAGGTTAATGGCGCCCAGATATACAATATACGTGTAAGAAAACACTGAATAAAAAAGGGAATACTGGATTATATTGTCTTTTCCCCAATTTTGGGAGATAGATCTTTTTTTCTATTTGGTTACAATATATATATGATAAAAATAGTTTGTATGAAAATAGCTGTTAATCAATTAAAATAATTATGTTTTTATAGTGAGTAAAATTAAAATACACAAACACCTATAGTATAAATAAGTAGAGTAAACTTCAAGTATCCCATAAATATCTGCAAGTGCATATGTGTGTGGTTTTTATTTTTAATTTTTATGAATTTAATAAGAGATTTACACTTTCTTAGTGTAGGACTGAAGACAAGGTGATACCTTGGAAACCAAAACATAAAGATAAAAAAGATGGTGATTTCAATAAAGGTGTTATTCGTAATATAAAGGAGAGTATTGGAGATCTAATTAATTTAATAAGAAAGAGGAACGAAAGAGTTATCACTTCTGATGTTCTTTACCTCCTCTCGAGTAGCAAACTATTTTCTCTCTCTTTTTTTTTATTATTTATAGACGCTTTTGCGAAAAATGTTTGAAATCAACAGTCTGCTTTTCACTTAACGTTTTAACACGCATTTTTTGTAAAGAGGATGCGACTAGTCTTGCGTTGTTAGCCGAGAGGTATCGCAGCCGTCATGCAAGCAAGTAGTTGGTTGCAGACGGTTGTGGGTTCGCGTCTCGGCCGATGCTATGACATATGAAAAAAAAAAAAAAAGAGGATGCGACTACTTAAAAAAACAAAAAGGTGCATTTCAATAAAATAAATGCACTAGATGGGCGGAGGGATGCAATCAGTAAATAATAATTCGGTTTAATATATATGTGTAAGTATTTGTAAGTAATCGCTTCCTTTTAGTTCAATAGAAATTTTCTTGTTTACTTAATAGTAAAGAAAAAATAAATTACATAAGAGTTTTTTTTATATTAAGCGTTTAATTTCTCTTTTGAAGTTTAATGTTAATGTTAAAAAATAATTTTATTTATTTAAAATAATGCGATGAGAAAAGCAATCTTCAGTTCAAAAGAACTTAATGGCTTTTTATTCCTGATTTAAATAATGAATAGTTTCATTCGTTTCCATTATATAAATCTTTTTATTAGTATAAAGTTGTTGTTTTTTTAAATTAATGTCTTTTTTTTTTTAAGTAAACACACACTAACTCACATTTGAAACAAATTTTTCGATTCAGCTTATGGTGCAATCTGATATTTGAAAATAATTAAAGTTATCAATATATACATTATTTTTTTAAAAAAATTCTCTAAATAAATAAATAATCGAAAAGTTTATTGGTAGTTAATAATTCAGGTACCGGAAGTGGCCTAGATGGACTGCGATTCATGTCTTCAAACTTGGGAATCTTCCAATCTATTACTACATCAAACTACACGGTGATAAACATTTCAATAATTTTATATCAAAAGCTGTCAATAAAAATAATCTGGGTTTAAAAATTCTGAGATCCATTAATCTACTAGTACTGCACTGAACTGCACCGGGAAAGGAAAGAAGTAATAGCTTTATCTTTGCTGTGGTAAATTGCTTTCCTTTTAAAAAAATACCATTTAGTGTTCAACATTGATTGTTTTGAATGGTTTGGTATAGTGTTAGAGTGGGGAATTCCGGAGTTCACAAAGCAAGGACCATAGTTTAGCTCCTTATTTATAATGCTTTAACTTCTTAAGAACTTGCAAACCATAAACCATTCAATGTTTTATTGATCATAAATAGTATGGATTAATCAGTACCGTCAATATCTTTATGTTAAAACATTGGGTCATGTTTTAAAGAGGCATAGATGGTTTGCACTCAACATAAAATTAGGAAATGCAAAATTAAAAAATCTGCTTCATTAAAAATACAGACTCACTAATAATGCCCTGTTGAGTGTATCTTGCAACAGTGTTTATTGTTATAAACAGTGAGGATTGCCAATTCCTCTACAAGCTTTATGATAAATGCTTAGCCAGAGCCAGCACTGGCTAAGCATTTATCATAAAGCTTGTAGAGGAATTGGCAATCCTCACTGTTTATAACTTACAAGCTTAAGAGATAGGGTCATGTGATCTATGAATTGATCTATGACTTTTATTTTGACTATTTTAGTGTTTATTGTTGTTTTGAATATAATAATTAAGTTTGAAAAGGATTCTTTGCACCAGAAATGCATTAAGCTTATGTTTAATACCTATTTTCAATGTTTTCTTCAAATATAAGATATTAGTATTGTCTTTATTTATTATACTGCAATGGTAAAGTTATCTTAACTATTGATAAAAAGTAATTTTAATTAAAAGATCATTTTAATTAAAGCAGAGAAGAAGATTAGAGCTCTGATGAAGACTGCTGGACAGTCGAAACTGTAAGGAAAATAAAGAAGTTTAAGAAAATTTGTTTGCATTGAAGTGTATATGAAAGAAGTGTTATAAGCAATATATATATATATATAAATAATTAAATGCTTAGTTGGTTTGGAGAGTCTGTGACATTTGAGTACCAAATATAACAGGTTAAGCTTCAATTCTGGAACATTTAGCTCTACCTTTACACCAAACTGTGTAGGACATGTTCAACATTGATTGGGTAACAGTGATAATTAGTTGTCCAGAGTGCATATTATTTTAATTAGTAATATATTTGTAGTAAGTTTTTTGCCTAAAGGGTTTGAGAGTTAAATAGGGCAACAGTGTCCATGATAAAGAGACGATTCTTGATCATTGGCATAATTTTGTCATTGTTTTCTTGGGCTTTGGACTTGAATCCCTAAGCCTTAGACATATAAATGAATAGGTTTACTATGAGCCTTAAGATAATATAGATGAGATTAGATAAACCATAAATGCTCTTGATAAAGTAATAGTGAGATTATGTTAATCTATTTAACACATTTTAATCGTGTATATAAACAAAACAATAGATTATGTTAATCCATTTAACACATTTTAATCATGTATATAAACAAAACAATATCAACATGCTCTTTTATGCATTTTAGACAATGACAATACAATACTTTATTATTCCATACTTCCAAAAATAGCCGATTGTTTCACCTGTTTAACAGTCTTCAAAATTGCAACATATACAATATGTGTAAGTCCCTATCATAATAAATGAAACATACAAAACAAAAAATTCATACATATTAAAATCCACAAGAAATTAAATTAAAACAATTTAATTCTGATTTTGTATATCATATTATCTGGCTAGATATTCAATTTTAAAATTAAGTGCTTCATATGTAACCTATATCTATACAGCATTTATATTTATGTTTTGCCATTTTTTGTTTTTTTTTAAATATTACTTTTAAAATATTATATTATTAATTTTTAATATATTATCCAAAACATAATAAATTATATTTCTATAGCAGGGGTGGCCAAGATGTCGACTGCGTAATATCTTTTTTTTTTAAACCACTAAACATCACAAGATCACTATTTCTTATGCTAGCACATTACTGTCATTAAAACAGGCAAAACTCTCCACTCGATAGGGATTTTATGCACAAGCCTTCTGGTATCCATTGATTACTCTGGTTGGAACTGAGTGGCACTACAGTATGGAGAGTTTTGCCTGTTTTCTTTTTTGTTGTTGTTGTAAAATTTGCATGTAATTTATTTTAATACAATTCTAAACAATAATTTTCTTTTTTTTCTCTATATTTTCTTGATTTTTTTTTAAAATTCAGAACTGGTTCTAGAAAATAATTATTTATAGATAATTTAAAATTGTAATTTAATAAATATCTTATAAAGTGACTGGACAAATTGTAATACTAGAGGGAGCTGAGGTAATTTAATAGTAATCATAGTAAAATATCTTCAGACAGTTTGTATCTTCTAGGAAAAAAAATCATCAGTTCATAAGTATCTTCTAAAAATGTCACCAATATTTGTGAGTACTTAAAAAGCCTTTATATATATATATGTAAACACCAATTTGTAAGTACATTCTAAAAATAAAAACAGTATTTCAAACCATTATTGTTTTCTGTTCTGGCAAAAATAACATTTTGTTTCTGGTTTGAAGTCCTGAAATAAACGTAGTCAATCTCAGGTACATTTCACCAAAAAAAAAAAAAAAGTCACTCTCAATGTCTAAAAGTTTGGCCACCCCTGTTCTGTGATATAACATTTAAATTATTTAAAAATTAATTTTTTTCCCAAGCTTCTTTCAGTATTTTTTTTTTTTAAAAACATATTGTTAAAGAAAAATATTAATTTTTCTTTAGCCTATTGCTTCTTCTGTATATATTTTATACAAACAAATTTTTTGTTGGAAAAATGGCGCCATAATGTAAGTTAATAACCTGTTGACTGGTTTTTCTTTTTTCTACTGAAAAATATAGTATTATTAATAATAAGTTAATGGTTTATTGCTTTGAATCATAAGAAGTTTAAGCAAAAGAGGTAACCAGATGGCACTGTGATTCCTGAATTTAAGCTCCAGACTCCATGTTATTACTATCACTTTAAACTATATAGAGTGAAATACTATTGATAATTGGTTAATAAAACAGAAAAATAAGCTAAGGAATTATTTTTCTATAAAATAAGAAATATTATTATTAGTTAACAGGTATCAATACAACACCATCTTCTTGCATTTGTATTAAAATAATTTCTCTATAGTGTCATTATTATATATAAATATTTAATGTGTGGAGTTATCCCTTCATAATTACTTAATTAGAAAGCACTTTACATAGACAATGATTAATGAAAGCTGACTAATCCAGGCAAAAAGAAAACAGTCAGCTGATTGCATTTTGACTAATCCATGACATGGTTCGGAATTTCTGCTTCACTTCTAGTTAACATCTCATTGTTTCAACATCAACTTTTCTAGGCACTATCTACTTGCTTTAATGAAGTAGATGATCTTGGAAATATGGTCAAGAAATATTCAGAGCTACTTTGATCAAATATCTATTAGTTTGCTTTTCATTCTGATCAATGATTATAATTGAAAAAGATAGATCTTCTGAACAATAAACTACTCATTTAATAAACTAAATAAATTCAAAATTAACTTTATTTCAACTAAAAGTTTTACCCATAGGTACTGCTTCTTCTTCTTATTATCATCATCATTATTGTTGTTGTTCTTGTTGTTGTTATTATTATTATTGTTGTTGTTGTTGCTGTTATCGAAAGTAATAATTTTTAAAGTAATGACATACTCTGGTAGTATATACGAACACTTTAATACGCTGGGTGAAGAAGCAAAAAAACTTTTATTATTGATTACAGTTTCCACTGTACCATGCAGTCTTCATCAGATCTACAAAATTTGAACACATAAAAATACAAACATTAAAAGACATTAATTATTTTATATAAAATTATTAAATTCCTATCAAACTTTTAAATTTTAAATTTTTTAAAAAATATTTCCTAACCATCTCAATTCATATAATGTCTTTAACATATTTACCATCCTATTTTATATTCTTTTAAAATCTTTTCTATCCTCTTTTTCTATAACATACACCTATACATATAATTTTAATACATATAATATTTACATTATAAAGTAATTTTAATTACACTACTTCAAATTTTTTTTTAATCACTATCAATATAATCATTCTTTATCTTTTATTCTAACTAAACTCTTAATCCCATTCATTTTACCTTCTTAATTATTTCATATAAAATCTTCTTACCTTATTATATTCTTTTACCTTCTCTATCCTTCATCTTACTCTAGTAAGATATGTTAACAATTACTATTGCTATGGTTTATAATCTATTTTGGCCATGAATATGAGGGAAGCACTAGGCCTAGATTAATTTAATTTAATTGTTTTTATTACTACTGACAGCTTCTTCTTCAGTATGTTAAAGTGCTTATATATATTATTGATCATATATTAAACTATAGATTATTATCTGCCCAGATATAAACTTTAAACTTCAGATAAAGGTTAATTTGTTTTATATGGAGCACTCAATATTATTTCTTTTCTTCACGTGAAATATCATTTTAAAATATATTTAAAAGTTCCAGCCCATCAAACATTCTTAAAACACATGAATAAAACATATATAAATCATTAATTGTAATTTAAAATTTATATCTGGTCTAGAAATAATCTCTAGTTTAATAAATTATTAATAATAATCATCAGCATATTTACTTAAAATAATTGGTGTCAAAGGTATGAGTAGATACCTATAAATCAAATTTTAATAATGATAAAATATATTGGCAAAATATCTTGATTAGTTAATATATAGGGTATATGAGCACAGATACTTTCACATGACCCACCACTCTCCACTCTATCTCATAACTCTGATACACTTAAACACATATATGTTGAAAAGATAAATAATCACCAATACACGTATTTCATGCTAAAACAGCAATCATCAGTTGGTCCAGATTATCATCTCCACACATATATACTATAAGTGCTCAGATATATATTAAGATAGACAATCCTCATACTTTAATGTACAGGCTTCAATCTACTCCACACTCCAACTCTTCAACCACCCATCCAATTGAAAATCTGATGATGGAATGCTCAAAGGTCACCCTGAGGCCGAGATTCTTGTCACACCCATGTTGACCAAAGGTCAATCTGAACCCCACATGTACAGGACATAATCCATTTAATACATATGCAATGATGGGCAGACATCTCTACAATGTAATAACTGAAACACAGGCTTATTATATATATATATATATATATATATATATATATATATATATATATATATATATATATATATATATATATATATATATATATATAGGGTATGTGAGCACAGACTTTCACATATCCCACCACTCTCCACACCATCTCATAACACTGATACACTTGAACACATATATGTTGAAAAGATAAATAATCACCAATATCCGTATCTCATGCTAAACCAGCAATCATCAGTTGTTCCAGATTATCATCACTCATATATACTATAAGTGCTCAGATATATATTAAGATAAACAATTCTCATAATTTAATGGACAGGCTTGATTAGTTAAGTAAATATACTCATATATTATACTTGAATATTTCACATCTTTTATTATAAGATTAAATCCTAATTTAATTTATATTTTGTTTTCTATGTTTGAAACAAATATATTCATTATATTTCTAAATGATGGCTCTGTCTAAAATAATGTGAAAACTGGATGAGGATTTTGAGTGGTAGTCCATGTATTAGTTTGAATTTTATTAATCCGTTAGCAATAATAATTCACTCTATTTAATCTACAGCAGAATTATCTATTATGAGCTTGAGAAATCAATGGATACTAGATTGTACTGCATCAAACCAAATTTTCATACTTATTTTTGGATATTATTTTGGTCTAGTGTCAGATTATATAACTATACGATTATATCATCATTAGTTTGGTAGTATAAAAGAAATAAAGATATCTGTTGATATGTAAATGCAATGTAATGCTTGCTATTAATGAAGCCCAGTGCCTGGAAACGAATCTGAGAACTTGGATGTGGCATTTCGATCTAGTGCCCATAAGTTTCTCAAACAGGCATAGATGGTTTGGGAATAGCCAATATGTTGAATTATTGTTTCAGACATAGATGCTAGAGTTTCTTGAAAGTCAAATAATATTTTGGTAGATCAGATGTTAGCTTCTTCATAATTTTAGACAGCTGTACAATCATATCAACATTGAAATACTTTTTAGTGAAGTATAGTGATGCAATAATATATATTTGATACTACTAGAATGAAATTAAAAAAGGCAATACTTGAGAGAATAGCATGGAGCTTTATTTATGAATTGCATATAACCAATATTACAGCCAGTTAGTTAGTGGAAGGATCTACTTCCCATAAAGTTTCTTTGAAAATCTTTTCCAGTTGTATGATTACCAAATGAATCATCACAGCAAAACACTTTTTCAGAAGATGATTCCTAGACCATGTTATAATTGAACTCAATATACAGTAATGAATGCACATTGAAAATAATTGCAATATTTCAGAGTATATACAGAGACAATAAGTACTGCCTTTGATTTGTGAAAGATTTATCGATAAATAAAAGTTTCAAGATATCTCATTGCATTTATTTCTATTAAATCTTAAAAGTCAAGTTTCTTTTAAAACATTTTCATATTGCTGTATTTAAATTTCTATGACAGTTTAACTTCTTAGAAGTCTTCTTTGATTATTTTTTCAACCTGAAAAGTTTGCTAAGCAGCTAAAACTATCATAAGCAATTTAAATAAAGCATAGTGGAAAGTACATTAACCTTTTAACGGCTAATTATATTATTGGTTGTATGAGGTAAAAATCAAATCTTTTAATTGGCCAACTCACAAACTGAAGACAAAGCCTATTGTTAAAACATATTCGCCTATAATATTAAATTCAACTCAGATACGTTTATAAAAAGTATATTACTAATTTTTCAGGTTATGAAGAGAACGAAAGTTCTTTCAAAAATAAATTGCTATTTATTTATTCTAAAATATTCAATTTCGGCAACATAAAAGCTATAATATAAACAAAAAGGTCGACTTTTACGTTATAGAAAAGTAAATATTTCTTTTAAATATTTCTTTAATATTTTTAAATATGTAAAATTAAGAGCATGCTAATAACTCTAAACAAGCTTTTTTTTATATTTATGATAAATGCTACTACAAGAGAAGGCATTCAAATCATTTTTATCTTAGATTGTCCCCATTCCCAGACCGGTTTTGACCTATGGGTCTCTTCAGTGAGGAGCTGGGACATTAGATCTAAAAAACCAACTCAAGCAAAGCATTTATCTAAAAGATAATTGTTAGAAGAAGATCTGAAACTTTTAGACATCTACATGTCTTTAAAGTCAGCTCTCCAACTGAAAAAATCATATGGGCCTGAACTTAATTCAGATATTCCATATATTAGTAGGCTTAGCTCTTTAATTTAGCTAAAGCCACAACAGCAAAATAATAATAGTAATAATAACAAGTCAGATGTCACATGACTTATATATAGCTTGCACTTACAAATATGTAAAATTAAGAGCGTGCTAATAACTCTAAACAAGCTTTTTTTTTTTTTTATTTATGATAAATGCTATTACAAGAGAAGGCATTCAAATCATTTTTATCTTGGATTGTCCCCATCCCCAGACCGGTTTCGACCTATGGGTCTCTTCAGTGAGGAGCTGGGACATTAGATCTAAAAAACCAACTCAAGCAAAGCATTTATCTAAAAGATAATTGTTAGAAGAAGATCTGAAACTTTTAGACATCTACATGTCTTTAAAGTCAGCTCTCCAACTGAAAAAATCATATGGGCCTGAACTTAATTCAGATATTCCATATATTAGTAGGCTTAGCTCTTTAATTTAGCTAAAGCCACAACAGCAAAATAATAATAGTAATAATAACATGTCAGATGTCACATGACTTATATATAGCTTGCACTTACAAATATGTAAAATTAAGAGCATGCTAATAACTCTAAACAAGCTTTTTTTATTTATTTATGATAAATGCTACTACAAGAGAAGGCATTCAAATCATTTTTATCTTGGATTGTCCCCATCCCCAGACCGGTTTCGACCTATGGGTCTCTTCAGTGAGGAGCTGGGACATTAGATCTAAAAAACCAACTAAAAGTTTCAGATCTTCTAACAATTATCTTTTAGCTAAATGCTTTGCTTGAGTTGGTTTTTTAGATCTAATGTCCCAGCTCCTCACTGAAGAGACCCATAGGTCGAAACCGGTCTGGGGATGGGGACAATCCAAGATAAAAATGATTTGAATGCCTTCTCTTGTAGTAGCATTTATCATAAATAAAAAAAAAAAAGCTTGTTTAGAGTTATTAGCACGCTCTTAATTTTACATATTTGTAAGTGCAAGCTATATATAAGTCATGTGACATCTGACTTGTTATTATTACTATTATTATTTTGCTGTTGTGGCTTTAGCTAAATTAAAGAGCTAAGCCTACTAATATATGGAATATCTGAATTAAGTTCAGGCCCATATGATTTTTTCAGTTGGAGAGCTGACTTTAAAGACATGTAGATGTCTAAAAGTTTCAGATCTTCTTCTAACAATTATCTTTTAGATAAATGCTTTGCTTGAGTTGGTTTTTTAGATCTAATGTCCCAGCTCCTCACTGAAGAGACCCATAGGTCGAAACCGGTCTGGGGATGGGGACAATCCAAGATAAAAATGATTTGAATGCCTTCTCTTGTAGTAGCATTTATCATAAATAAAAAAAAAAAAGCTTGTTTAGAGTTTATTAGCACGCTCTTAATTTTACATATTTGTAAGTGCAAGCTATATATAAGTCATGTGACATCTGACTTGTTATTATTACTATTATTATTTTGCTGTTGTGGCTTTAGCTAAATTAAAGAGCTAAGCCTACTAATATATGGAATATCTGAATTAAGTTCAGGTCCATATGATTTTTTCAGTTGGAGAGCTGACTTTAAAGACATGTAGATGTCTAAAAGTTTCAAATCTTCTTCTAACAATTATCTTTTAGATAAATGCTTTGCTTGAGTTGGTTTTTTAGATCTAATGTGCCAGCTCCTCAGTGAAGAAACCCATAGGTCGAAACCGGTCTGGGGATGGGGACAATCCAAGATAAAAATGATTTGAATGCCTTCTCTTGTAGTAGCATTTATCATAAATAAAAAAAAAAAAGCTTGTTTAGAGTTATTAGCACGCTCTTAATTTTACATATTTGTAAGTGCAAGCTATATATAAGTCATGTGACATCTGACTTGTTATTATTACTATTATTATTTTGCTGTTATGGCTTTAGCTAAATTAAAGAGCTAAGCCTACTAATATATGGAATATCTGAATTAAGTTCAGGCCCATATGATTTTTTCAGTTGGAGAGCTGACTTTAAAGACATGTAGATGTCTAAAAGTTTCAGATCTTCTTTTAACAATTATCTTTTAGATAAATGCTTTGCTTGAGTTGGTTTTTTAGATCTAATGTCCCAGCTCCTCATTGAAGAGACCCATAGGTCGAAACCGGTCTGGGGATGGGGGCAATCCAAGATAAAAATGATTTGAATGCCTTCTCTTGTAGTAGCATTTATCATAAATAAAAAAAAAAGCTTGTTTAGAGTTATTAGCATGCTCTTAATTTTACATATTTGTAAGTGCAAGCTATATATAAGTCATGTGACATCTGACTTGTTATTATTACTATTTTAGTATTTTTACTAAAATCTTCAATATTTTTCGAAAATAATTTTGTTTTTTTAGTATATTTTTTAAAAAACTAGTTTAATTTCTGAAATTATATTTTTTTAATACTTAAAATTAAATTCGAAATGAAAATCTCAGCGTTTTTCTTTATTTTCTTTGATCAGGCGGTTTCTTTGTTCTTTCCAGCCAATCAGAATGTCTTTTTCGGCTGAGAGCATGCTAAGAACCAATCACAACTAATGTTCTTTCTTTGTTTAGGTTTAAATGCGTTTTTTTTTATTTTTTACTTGTAAAATAAATCGGAAGAGGGCACCATCTTACAGAACTTTTAAAAACCTATTCAAAACCTATCAAACGAATTTTTGTAGCATAAGAACTGGCAGAGTTAGAGTGATGTCAGATGTCTACGAGGAGCCTCGTAGGGGGCGGGAAAAGTGCTTTTTAAAGATTTAAATCAAAGTTTCTTTAATTTCCATATAACTATTAAATTCATTTTATTCAATTTCTCATCCCTATTAAGCAGATTTATTCGTATCACTCACATAAGTGATTTATATCTAAAAAATTTTCATCACTGTCAATGGATTTACATTGTTATCTGAAATTATATTCAATGACTACAAGGAATCTAGAAACAAATATACTCATAGTCTGACTGATTTTCTATTTTTCATGAATGGTATTTATTAAGCAATGGAAGATTGAGCAGAAGTAATTGTTGTTCCACTTTAAGTTAATCATCAGTTATACTTAAGATATATATTTGTACTGTTAAAATACTGAAAAAAATATCATCAAAATCTGGTCCAACTGATGAGTGACGAGTTTAGCATGAAATACATATATTGAAAATCATTTATCTTTTTCACATGGTATGTGGCCATGCGTGTCAGTTGTATAAAATGGAGTGGATAACTAAAGGGAGCATGAGAGTCTTGGTTTAAATCCCCTCTAATTATATCATCAAAATGTAGAATATTGCAAATATTTTACCATTGTGCTCTAAAAGTCATTGCCAAATCAAAAACATTCCCATTCAAAAACTACATTACTATCATTGAGCTTAGCTTATGTGACATTGATTTGTAATATTAATGAAGCTACTTTTGGGGATGGGTCACAAAATATGGATTTATGATTGGTTAAATGATAATTAACCGATTTTCTAAAAGAAGTTAAATATTAGTTGGGAAATCTAAAAACTCTGCTTAATTACATATGATAAAAATCTGTGGATGTTATAAATGGATAACAAACAGAATATGAGAATCAATATCATAGTAGCATATGTCGTAGAGTTTAATCTTTAATTTCCAATTAGGATAAATATTCTACTACTATACAGAGCTTTGTGTGGTGTTATGGTCTTGTAGCACTTACAAAAGCATTTTCAAGATGAGGCTTAATAACAGCATGCATATTGACTATGAATATAGATTTCTTAATACTTAAATAAAAATTAAATGATTTTATAAAAGAATTATGAACATAACTTTATCTTTCTTATTGCATTGCCAAATCTGTATAATATTCATATCATTTAATTTCTTTATTATTTTTACAATGCTTCATATAATTATAACTACTATTGACGTTTTCGATTGCCCCAACAAACTTCTTCAGAACTATAACAATCGCAATACAAATACATGAATACAAATATACATGAACATATAATTTTACATTTTGTATCCATGTACTTGTATTGTATTGTGTTTGTTGTAGTTCTGCAGAAGATTCCTAGGGCAATCGAAACCATCAATAGTGGGTTGCGATTACATGAAGCATTGTAAAAGTAATAAAGAAATTAAATGATATTAATTATGAACATACTTTGGATAATATCTTATGATAAAGTATGAGTTATAAATTAGTGCAGTCAGAGTAGGTAGCATTTATGCTATTATTTTCTATTTGGAGAATTATTTTGCTTTTATTTTGGTTGGTTGATTTTGCAATACTGATGAACCACTTTCAAAGTTAGGATTAAGAGCAACATAGTAGATTCCATAAAATATTGACTTCTGGTTTATTTAAAAGAATTATGAATATTAATTTAAAAATTGAATATCACCATTTTATTTTTTACGACAAAGTATGTGGGGATTATAAATGAATTGCTGATAAAATATGAAATTCAAATCCTAGTATTTAAACTAGTATTTTCAAAGAACTCAAAGTAATATCAGTATTTTAGTCATTTAACTTTTTAGGAGATTATTTTTTAAATTTGTTAGCAAACCAGTTATATGACACAGAATTAATATAATTAGATAACATTTTGAATCATATATTGCTAGAGAATCCATTTCTTTAATAAAAAACAAAATAAATTTTCTTTCAATAATCTTCAATATCTAGTTAAAATCTTATCTGAGATTGAATTTTCATAAGACTCTTTTATTCTTTTTATCTAGATGGTGACAAACTATCTTTCTTATCTTTATAATTTGAAACACCAGTTCTTAATTAGTTACTGATATTCTAAGTCAGCTATGCCAATTCTGTTTGGGTCTGGGAACAGGTACAAAAACTTTAAATAAAACTATTTAACAAAACAAGATTTTATACACACAACAGTTTGCACCATTTCAAAAATAACATAAGATTTCCTACAGTTATATTTAGCCAGGAATAGAAGTGAATAGTGGAAGAGACTTTTTAATGGAGTGCAACATAATACTCCCTTTCAATTGCTACAGTATTTAAGGATCTAAATATATTAATTGATTATCTAAATTGGCATGATGATTATTATTCACAAAATGTTCTTGTATATATATGGTGATTGTGGATTTCCATTTAAAAATGGATTTTACATTGTAATTGGCTTGTTTATTTTATTGATGACCTCTTTTAATCTGATAACAAGATTGGTTAAATGTTTGAAATTTTTATTCAAATTTTTTTTTCCAGTTCTGTAATTGGCTGGAAGTTAGTTTATTATGTTTAATTATTATAAGCAACATAATATTCGTTTAGTATTTCATCGAAGCAATAGTTTGGTTTTTGCTTATATTTACTTCTTTCTCATGGGCTGTTTGATCTTAGGTAAACACTATATCTGCCTCATATGCGAATTTCTTAATAGTTGCTATTTTTATTATTTTACAAAGATAAATACTTCTTTAAAATCAACATGTAATGAGTATTTTAAAATTACATAGAGGAAAATGTCCATTTGTACACTGCTGAGGCAGATTATGATTCAAAATTAAACTAAACAAATTAGTATACTTGAATTAGTTTTCCCGAAGTTAATACCAATTACTTATTAAATTTATGCTAATTATTAATACTATATAAAGGGAAAAACAACTTTCTATTAATGTTACTACAAATAAAGTTTTCAATAATAGTCATTGATGGTGGAACAATAAAAAAAAGGATAACTTATCCAAATTGCAAACTGTTGGGTAGTGAGGAATTGAATAATTTCCCATCATTATCGTCAAGCTAAGAATAGTTAGCATTTGCATACTAATCAATATTGGATGATTATTGAGTTGATTATAGGCCAGTCTCCTGAAGATAAAAGTTTATGTAATCTAGATTCAAACTCAGTTTTTGGAACCGACAGGTAGATGTAATATCATTCCACCATAAAATATGTGTGATTGTAAATTAACAAAGTTAATAACATACTTTATTATTATTTAATTTTATATAATATATTCCTGTTGGGGTTAACAAAAGACAGGCCAATAGGTTAATAGCTATTGCAAGAAAAGTTTGAAAATTTATGTTCACATGATAAACTTGTATGAAAATGAATTTTTATTTACATCTTTTTTTTTTTTAAAAGAAATAAAAACTGATTTTGAAATGAACTTTTCTTTTTGTATTGTGACCTGAAATATTAAGTTAGCTAGCTGCTTATATATGCAAATCATTAAAAAAATATGGGCAATGTAAACGCTTTACTAATATTAATAATAGATAAGAATAATTCATGCTTTTCTGATTTGAGTAAGAATGTTTCATTTAAAAACAAAATTACATTCAGAATTAATTTAGCACATTTTTTTTTTAAAAAAAATAATTTATGAAACAGCAAACTGTATTTATGACTGCAATTTATATGATTTTTTTTAAAGGGAAAAAATGTTTATAAATGAATTTAGAATAAAATTACAAAAAGTATAATAAATATAGAAAAACTAAATTGTTTTAAAATCAAATGATTTTATTACTTGGAACTCATAAGAACTTCAAGCACTGGATGTGATGAGATTAGCCACAAACTATGGACCTTAAACTCTACATTTCACCACTATCATTACATCAATCTATGCAGGATGTCAGATATATATGATAGATACTGTGGCCAAAGAAAATAAATGTTATCTATTAGAAATCGATAGTACTAGAAATCCACTAACAACAGTTTAATCACTAAAATATCAAGTCAAATACATCTGTACCATATAATACTAAATCACCCATGCACTTTACTACTGTTACACAATGCTTTATTTACCACCCTCTTTTACAGTTTCGATTTCCCAGAAATCTTCTTCAGAACTTTAAGTTCTGAAGAAGATTGCTGGGGCAATCAAAACTGTAAAAGAAGTTCTGAAGAGGATTGTTAGGGCAATCGAAACTGTATAAGAGGGTGGTAAATAAAGCATTGTGTAACAGTTATAAAGTGCATGGATGGTTAAAGTTTTGAAGAAGATTTTTGGGGCAATCAAAACTGTAAAAGATGGTGGTAAATAAAGCATTGTGTAACAATAGTAAAGTGCATGGATTATTTAGTATTATATGGTATACATTTGGCAGTGCAATAAGAAAGAGTAGTTCAAATACACTTGTTACTTTGAAGTGTAACTCATATATTTAGAATTTAAAATATTTCACATTTATTATATATATGGGTGTGTATATATATAATTTCTATTCATAATGTTTGAATAAAAAAAATAATCCATTGATTTTCAATAAAGAAATTAGTTCTTGAGTATGATCTTTTACTGTTGTTATAAACTGTATAGAGCTAATAATACAAGTAATTAGATATGTTTAAAGAACTGGGATTAATATTAATTATAGTAATTAAATATAGTATAGTATTTATGATCTAGCATTCTTATTTTATTAAAAAAAATAATCATTTTTATTTTACTCTATTTAATTTTAAAAGGTGTTTCAACCCAGACATTCAATATATATTTAATTTTACAAATAAAAATGTTTAAATTATCACTAAGCCTTTTATTGACATCTCAGTTGTCTTTTTAATATCACCTTAGTATCATGCTTTAAAAAACAGCTTTTAAAAACTAGCACACATGTACAAAAAGATTTTCACATTTTTAAAGAATGAGTAGCAAAATAAACAATGATTGTGGATCACGAACATGTTTCTATATCAGCATACATCATAAATCTATTACAGTAATTTAAAGTTGTAATTATAAATTTATTAAACGCACATTGATTACATAAGTAATATTTGCTGAGGCTGTAACCTCAAGAACATGCATGTAAAATGTGATAGTAGAGACCTCTACAGGTTTTCTTCCATAGTGTAAGCTTGTGGTTAAACACCTGTAGAGGTCCCTACTATCACATTTTACATGAATATTCTTGAGGTTACAGCCTCAGTTACATAAGTAATATTTACCAAGGCTGTAACCTCAAGAACATGCATGTAAAATGCGATAGTAGGGACCTCTACAGGTTTTCTTCCATAGTGTAAGCTTGTGGTTAAACACCTGTAGAGGTCCCTACTATCACATTTTACATGAATATTCTTGAGGTTACAGCCTCAGTAAATATTACATACATCATAAAGTTAAATTGTTTCTAAAGATTGTTGATTTTAAAAAAAGTTTGCATAGAAGGAAAAAAATATCTCTAAATTAGTCTGTTTGATGAGTAAGAATTAAAAAAAAAGATAATAGAAAAGAAAGTAGTTATTTAAAATCAATTTTTTATTTTATTTTTTATATGTCAAATGTGTTGACCGGGAAGCGAATTTGGGCCAGCTGCTTGGAAGACAGCTATACTAACCACTAGGCCACCAACACTTGACAAGTATTTAAAATCAATTTGCAATTGTTTTACAAACAGATTTCCATTAAATTAAAAAAAATTTTTTATTTTGCATATTTATAAAATTGAATACAATAAATTAAAAATAAGATTTTTTTCAAAGTTTTAAATTTTTTATCTGCACATCATCCATCTTAAATTCTATTATATCACAATTACCCATCAGTGTGAAAATTACAGGTTATTTTCATTTACTATACATACATTTCTTAAATAGCTTTTGCTCATCTGGTGCACTTAGGTCTTCAAGTGCAAGTTAATAGTCATGTTTTTCTATCATACAACTCCGTAATAAGATAACTGGTTATTATTTATTTTTAATATTCATTGCATACTAACGATATTTAAATTTTTTTATCACGCACATCTTTCAGCTCAAATTTCATTATATTGCAAATATCTAATGAATGTAAAAAATAAGATTTATTAAAAATAAAATAACATTTCAAATTAGTAAAATTAAGTTGTTTTCTAATATATATAATGACATTCAGCTATTTATAGAAAAGACTGAAATAAATATGTTGATTTATTTAAATTCAGGTTTAGTAAGTACTTCCATAATGATGTGTGTCCAATAATCATTAAAATGACAAGTTTGTGATTGCCTTAAAGTTTTTGGGTAAGGTATTTTGTAACTGGTGATGGAATCATGATTACATTAAGACATTTTGAAATGACATATCTTCAATAAGTTCTATTAACTTCATAGTTACACTTTTTTCTCAATCTGTGTTTATCCTTCATATCAAAAGAATGGCAGCTTAAGTCCATAGATTAAGTATCAATAGTGATACAATTCTAAAGTAATTTTTAAATCTTTCTTAAAGCAATGTAGTTCAATAATAAACATGTTCAATGCACCTATTAAAAAAAGCTCATTTATTGGTTTTTAAAAAATATGCTAACTTCTTTTAACATAATGTAAGTATGCTTTCAACTAACTGGTAGTCATCATCAGTAATTGACTGTGAATTTACTAATAATTTTAATAATAGATAAATATACATTAACATTATTCCTTTAAATAACCTTTGCAGAGTTAGCAGCTTTGATTTCAAAGTCTTAGGAAAGAATACTATGCAAAATGTTTTGAAATAAAGAAATAGTAAATAAACCAATCAAATTTATAATATTCTGAAAAAAATTCAAAGTAAAGGCTTGACGTTTAATCTTTTAAATGATATTTTTTATTTATTCCCTATACCTTAATTAATCATTTTATTTTCTAGTTGTATTTTTTTTTTAAAATATTAATCTTTATTTCATTTTTAGATTTTTTATAAATTTGATTTAAAACATACATTTTTTTTTAAAAAATTAGTCTAAAAAATAAAATATCAACTTTACAAATAAAATAAAAATAATAAATAGAAATAAATAATCAAAACAAAAGATTTCATTTAATTTGTTTGACAGCTGGGTGAATTAAATTCTCAACTTTTTAATTTATTAAATGTATGATTAGTCTTTATTACATATTCACATTTTTAAAATTGTTTGTTAAAAATATAAGTCTACAAATGAAAAAAATATTTTTAAAATAATATTTCAACTTTGAAAATATAGAAAAAAGGTAATGGCTGAAATATATAATTGGGCAAGATCTTTTTTATTTATTGGATGGCTATGACATTAGTGATAAATATATTACATTTATAAAATTAGATTTATTTTAGCTATTTTAAATTGTTTGGTGCCCTATTGAATTTTTAAAAAAAATTGATTTAAGACCAATTTTCACAATAACTTCAGTTTTAATAATGTTAGAGCAAAAAGCTTTACATTAATAGAAACTAAAAAAACTAAGGAAAAAATAAAGCTAAGACAGGTAGTGATTACCATTAAAAATAATGAAAAAAGAAATTTCAATAGATGAAAACATTATTACTTTATTATTTATTCATAATTTCTAATTTATCATGAATTAAGTTTAAAATTACATCTTCAATGATAATTTCTTTGTATTATTCACAAAATTCTCATTCAAATCATATATAATACTTTTTACCTGAGATAATCCATAGCTACAGCTTAGAAAAGCAGTAGCATAAGAATTCTTCATTTTTATCTTGTACTCCAAAAGTTAAAAAATGTCAAGGTATCTATATGAAAAAGATTCATACTAATAAAAGATACAAAATAAATTATGTCCAGAAGATGGATATACATTTATAATCATAGCACTTGGTTTCTTGTCTATCTAAAACTAGAAATTGAAGGTCGTTGCCTGTATCAATGATAAAATGAATCTCCTCTCTTCATTTTATACTTTTTATGCACACTAGTGATGCTGTCTTGTTAAATTTATTGTCTCACAGAGATAATTTATTTGCATATAGCTCATTTTCTAGCTGTAGACTTGAAAATAATGTGATGCAAGATGTGGCAAAACTATTGACTCCACAGCATGAGTAACAAGGCATAAATCTGATTTGATTATTTGTCTGCATACAATTCCATGTGGAATACATAACCTTGGGGCTATCATTACAAACCCACCACTTGAAACCTCTATTTATTGGTTTTAAAAGTTTATATTGTCACATGATATTCTGTTAAGTAAATTTCATGACTGTTTTATCAACTTCAACCTTTCTGTGCATCTGATAATCAACCTTAAAATTTACATTGCACTGCTTTATAATAGTCTAATTTTATAGATGCAAAAAAAATCATTACTTGTTATACAAACAGACATGCTACTACAAACACTAATACAAATACAGACATGCTAATAAATTAGTAAACCTTTTGTGAGTCATTATGTCTATAAAATAAGATTGCCTCAAACTTGAATTAAAGCCCCAAAATGTACATAAATCACTACTTTCATTATATTTTAACACAAGTATAATTTATATACTACACAAACACACTAGTACGAATGCAAACACATTAATAAATTATACATTTATCAAATAATAATAAAAATTTAATAATCAAATAATTAAAAAATCTAAAATTTATATTTACTTGTAATACCCAACACGACATTTATTTCAGAGATCAAGGCTTTGAAATTGCAAGATCTTTGAAGCATGGTGAATTCATTTTGTTTTACTTTTGGCAATTGAAATATTTATGCCTTTATTTTCTCCATACAATCTAGTAAATTGAGCAGAAAAAAAATGAAATGAAATTATTAGAAATAATAATAAAAAATCGAAATTTTGTCCAATATTAACATGCCATACACCATTTTAAAAAGGAATTCGAGCTGCAGAGAATAATGGTATTGGCACATGCATAGCACATTTGGTTTTCCTGCAATTTTAAAAAGAAAACAAATAAATTGTAATTTCAAAGGAATGAGCAGCAACTGTGCTAATTTTTGAGAAATAATTAACTCAATTTTAAAGCCTAAATTAATTATTGTTCAGATATAAAGTAGAAAAATTTAAAATTTTAAAATGCTATACTATACAATAAAGCATTTTTATAGTATCAATAAAATAAATCATATTTGTTACTAATTGACAATTTCCCTAATGCTAAATAAGTTTTCTCTATTAATCTATAATAGCTTTTTTTGGGGGGGTTTATAATCTCCTATATATATATATATATATATATATATATATATATATATATATATATATATATATATATATATATATATATATATATATATATATTGAAACATGGAGCAATCTCCTTGCACTTTGGCAGGTTCGTTTTTTTTAATGAATGCCCATCATTAACCTATAACAGGTTTCACTTTAGTAGGACTATTTCTCTAAAATATATGGATGATTTATCTATTTGTGTCTATACAATATCATTGCAGATCAGTTTCATTAATTTGTTTGTAATTCTTATTCTAGGTTGTATTAAGTGCCATAAAAGCATTATAACTCTGAGTACAACTAATCTTTGTTGTGGTATAGCAGGAAGCTGTTTACAAATTAAAGCTCCAAAGTAAATTTTGACAGCATATTTATTCTAAACACTTCAAGATTGGAAAGCAATGGATGATGCAGAATTGATTATTCTAAAAAGCTTTAAGCATAAACCTGACATCATTATGGCAATAAAGAATATATTGAAGAGCATTCTTCCACATTGATGGTTTGCTTCATTACTTTTGTAAACCAAAAGATAAGATTTTTTCCTGTTCACATAGTTGAGGTTCATCATTAGAGCCAGCTAAAAGATTTTGGGATATTCTCTTACTTGGTTAAATATAATATCTAAAACAAATATTAAAAACTGAGTGCTAAGCTATAACTTGATGGAGTAGAAATAAATGTTTAAAGTCAGAGAAAGGAACTTTTTGGAATATTATTGAGTTCTGTACAATATGGATACTGATTATTCTATACATTCTAAAATAATTTGAATCCATCTATGTGTATTTGTGTTCAAAACAATATCTTCTTAGGATTTGTTATTGAAAGAAATCAGGCTATAAAAGAAAACAGTATTACAAGCACTTACAAGTGCAACTTCTCGGACAGATTATAAATTATTACGTTCCAAGATAAAAAAAAAATTAACACATTACAAAATAAATAAACATATGGATAAAAATTACTATTTATATATTAACTATAATTATTTATGAGTTTCAACTTGTATTTTCAGATTTAAAGCATAGCATTTATTTAAGAAGTTTGATGCAGATACAAACAAGACTTCTCAGAAACACTAAAATTTATGATTGATGTTTTTTGACAATGATTTTGCTAGTATATTGCTTATAACAGTTCTTTCATATACACTTCAATGCAAACAAATTTTCTTAAAAACTTTTTTATTTTCCTTACAGTTTTGTCTGTCCAGCAGTCTTCATCAGAGTACTTCTATGCTTCTTCTCTGCTTTAATTAAATGATGGTACTCTGATGAAGACTGCTAGACAATCGAAACTGTAAGGAAAATAAAGAAGTTTTTAAGAAAATTTGATTGTATTGAAGTGTATGTGAAAGAACTGTTATAAGCAATATATATATGAAGATATACAAAGAAAGTGAAAGACAAGAATAAGAGAATTTTGCTAGTTGTGATTTGATGAAAAGAAAACATGATATTTTCTAAATGGAGAAAATATGAAATAAATATAGAACTTCACAGAGTTTATTTAAATCTCAGACTCAGCAATTATTAAAAAGACTTGATTGGTGAATTAAAGCTATAAAAGGATACAATTATTTGCTAGTCATACACTTTAAATTTTTTGATGCACTGAATACAAGATATATTTGAGTTACAAAATCATAATCTTATTCAATAAGTAGATGAAATTTTTATATTTTATTGATAATTTAATTTGTAATAGTTAAAAGAAAGAGCAGTATGATTTTTTTTTAAAATAATGAAAAAATTTAGATTCCTATTTTTGGTGATATATCTATTCTATCCTCTCCTTGAATATTGGATGATATCAGATTAAAGGAGCTAAAACAGCCTTTTATAATATTAAAAATAGTAAAGAGGTTCTAATAGAATTCCTGGTTATGATGATATGTTATTTACAAAACTATTCACATTTTTAGCACTACATAGACCCATGTGATTGCATTAATTGGTCGTAAAAGTGTTTTAGTTTATAAAAACAATTGAAGTAATTATTGTGGAATATTAGTGCTATTAACTACAGATAAAATAGTTTCAAGAATATTTCTTTTTGCCATACTCTAAGGCCATCTATTGTAAGATTGAGTAATTAATGGATGCCATATGTTATAATGTTATAATATTTGCATTCCTAGTTTGGTTTCTGGATTTTTGTTGTTGGTATTAAGAATTTATTGCTTCCACATCGAATTGTTTACTGTAATGTATCTTTAGTTTTAAAAAATCAAAAAGCACTAATGATAATTGTTCCTAAGCAATTACAATAAATGTATTGAAAGTAAAAGTATGATTTATGCACAGTTTGTATCACCCTCATTGCCAAATTTGATTCCATTAATTAAAAAGATTTGCAATGATATTAAAAATTAGATGTTATCTATGGATGTTTATTCACATTAATATAGCATTTGTGTGATAGGTTTGAAAACATATTATTATTAATGAAGAAGTCAAGCTATTTCAAATAAAGTCTAAACTCAATATGAATGTACACAAATTGCAGTTTTGTTATTTTTATAGCATTTGTCTCTGAACAAGTTTTAATGCAGACACCAAATTATGATGTAGATTTGATAATTAAAACCAAAGATAATAATATATTATATATGATTATTTCTTATGCTAGCACATAACTGTTATTAAAACAGGCAAAACTCTCCATACAGTAGTGCCACTCAATGCCAACTAGAGTAATCAGTGGATACCAGAAGACTTGTGCATAAGATTGAAAATATTAGTGTTTTCAATTTTATTCTCATAGTTTTGTAGTTAAGTAGAGATAAAAGGTGGCTGCTGGAGGCTAAGATCTAGATGCAGTGATCTCAGATACAAAGCTCCTCACTAATGAAGGCCACAAGCCAGAAACTAGTCTGGAGATATTGGATGAGTAGGCACTAGATAGGGATTTTATGCACATGCCTTCTGGCATCCATTGATTACTCTGGTTGGCACTGAGTGGCACTACTGTATAGAGAGTTTTGCCTGTTTTAATAATAATATATTGTTGGATTTCTGAATTTATAGCATATTAATGAATATGATAGTCAAAAACATCATCTTGAGAGTATTCTAAATGCAATCTATTAATGAATATGGTTTAGAAATGCATGTAAAAAATTCAGATGCATTATCAGCCAGTAAAAAAACCCACTTCAACAACTTTTAGTTTTCTAATATAAACCAATTTATATCTTAGTAATTTTTTAGGAAAAAATGGGCTTAAACAATAAAATGCAATATAAACTCTAGTGATTTGTTTCTGAATTTAATAAATTAAAAGATAGAATATTTCTTCATATGATACAACTAGTTCAACAATAATATCACAAGACTTTATCATATACTTCTTTATATGCTTGTGAAAACAGTATTCTTCATTTCACATTAGAGCCATATACTCTATGATTGAGTAATAGTAATTAATGCATGGCATATAGGAGAGACTATAATATTTTCATTTCCAGATAGTTTCTACATTTTTTCTTTATCAATGAAAACTAGGATTCAAAGCTGGAACAAATGCATTCATGTATTTGGCAATCATTTTTTTACAATAGTCAAGGTAACAACCCTAAGGTTTTAAATTCAAACTAATTAGTTGCATATATAGGGGATTTGAACTTAGACTTTCACATGACCCTTGACCATCCATGCTATCTCATACTGCTGATACCCTCAATCACACTTATGTCAAAAAGATAAACAATCACCAATATACATATTTTGTGCTAAACCAGCACTCATCAGTTGGTCCAGACTATCATTTCCACACATATAGACAATCAAGGCTCAGCTTATATTAAGATAGCCAATCTTCATACTTTAATGGACAGACTTCAAACCACTCCAGCCTACAACTCTTCAGCCACCCATTTCATTGAAAATCTGATGATGGAATGCTCAAAGTCCACATTTGTGCCAGCCTTCTCATCCTACCCATGTTGACCATAAGTTACTCTGACCCCTCATGTACAGGGCATAATCGATTTAAATACATGTATGAGGGATGGGCAAACATTAAAGCACTATATTTTAATATATGATTTTTTTTTCAGTACATGCATTTTCATACATGCACTTCAAATCCCCTATATATTACATATAAAAGTGCAGATATGAAAAAGTCTGTACTGTAGAAAAAAATCATATATTAGTTGTATAGTAATATAAAGATCTGATACCAGATAGTTTCAAAGTTTCAATATACTTTAAAGACTGAGGTTTAAACCAACTTCAATTAAATTAAGTTATATAATCATGGACTCTCTATTTTTTAGGAATGCCCTAATATTAAGAAAATTCAGTGTTAATAGAACTATTGGTATGATCTGAAAATTGCTGGATATTTTATTATTGGATTTGCAAGGGCACATTCCACGTTGAATGGTTATGTGAAGTGGATGACTGGTACAAACTTTTTGAAAAGAAATTATTTTATGGTTAATTTGAATATGGTTTTCATGGAAAAGGGAGATTGTATTTGCATGAAAGTTTATTTCAGATGCTATAAAAGAATTGCACTATTGGGTGCAACCACTGGAAAGATATTTTAACTAGAGAATACAACGATGAGCTACAATTAGACAAGATGTTTTTCAAAAAGAAATATCTACTATAGGCAGTGACACAACTAGAATTTTTATTCTCTTTTCAAAAGACATTTTATAAATATTTTTTAACATATACTGATAAGAATCTTGGTCTCAGGGTGACCTTTGAGTGTTCCATCATCAGATTTTCAATTGGATGGATAGTTGAAGAGTTGGAGTGTAAAATGGATTGAAGTTTATCCATTAAAGTATCAAGACTGGCTATCTTAATATATATCTGAGCAATCGTTGCATATATGTGTAGAAATGATAATCTGGACCAACTGATGATTGCTGGTTTAGCATGAAATACGTCAATTAGTGATTATTTATTTTTTCGACCTATATGTGTTCAAATGTATCAGTGTTATGAGATAGAGTGAAAAGTAAGTGGGTCGTGTAAAAGTCTGTGCTCATATATCCTATATATTACATATATTGATGCAGGTATATAATAAGCCTGAATTTCAGTTATAACATATACTTTAATAATTTTTGGAATACATATAAAGCAAATAGACTCTAAGGCCCAGGAATTAATACACATTGCCTTGCTTCAAGTTGACTGTCCTCCTGCCTATAAAAAAAGTTTAAGATTATGATCACAATTATGCCATATGAATTGATTAAAGAACTAGTATACGATATATATATATATATGAAAGAATTTATGTTATATGAATTGGTTTTATAATTATCATAAAACTTACTTTTAATATTTTGTCTCTCTCTCTCTCTCTCCTGAAGATACAATGATTCACATTCATTTAAAACGATTGCTGTTGAATGAAGCATTACGTTGTAAAAAATATTAACAAATTTGAAACTTGTAAAATAATAATCAATATTTTTTAAGATTTTACTAAAAAGCTAATTAAAAAGAAGTACAATTTTTTTTATTGCATAATTTTTAATTAGAGAGAAAAGTCAGCTACATTCATTTTCTAGAAAAAGCTTGAGTAATTATTTTTAAAAAACAGGAAATGTTTTGAAGTTGTTTTAAATTGGTTTAAATCACTGTTACTATATTGACGAATATGTTATTACTAGTAGTAAAATAAATGTGTGTGGGTATAATAATATAAGTAGAGAATCTATTACTGTAATTGTTACCATATCTGCCTTCTATACAATGAATTGGAGTGCAGAGAGGGGTCTTAATATAATGATTAGCACATGTATTCACTGTGCTATGAGTGGTTAGCGTTGGTTCACTATGCCATGACCTAGAATACAAAGAGATTCTTAGTGTTTGCCTGAAGATTTGTGATACTGGACTATTTCCATCATTTAATATAAATATTGAATGTCTTTAAGACATTTAACTTTATTTAATTACAAAGAAATCAAGTCATATGTCACATGACCTAATTTAACAAGCTTGTATTACAAATGTTATATATATAGAGCTCGCAAATAAGCTCTTAGCTTGATAAGAGCTTATTTGTGAGCTCTATATTGTGCCATTACAATTTAGTCAATAGCTAAATTTATAGTAATGTGCATGTAGAAAAGGTAAACCAAAAATCATCATCACATTTTTATATAACCATAAAAGAAGCTGTAGGGCATCCAAGTTCAAACCCTACCAGATCAAAATCTTAAATGCTTTAGATAGAAAGAGAGTGGGTCAACAATTATATGCTTTACTTGTTTGTGTGTTAATAAATCTCAAAAAGAGCAGCACACACATTTAATATTTAAATTTTCTGTTAAAAAGCAAAGTTATATCGCATACGTATAGGCAGTGTATGTGTAAGCTATTTAATTGTTTTATATTTCAAATATTCAACATTTTAACTTTCTTTAAAAACTAACCTATGCTTGATCAATTCTAATATCTTATTCTATGCTTCTATTTTTCTTTCTATAATTGTAATTGGGATTTAAAAGTTACAGATTTAATTAAATAATAGGGTTATAATTACTAAGCTAGCAATTATATTCTTTAATGTTAGTTTATGAATGATTTGAAATAAGGAAGTATGTGTGTACATTACATACAGAAATTTACATTTATTAAATATTGAAAGAAAAGGAAGGATTAAATCTGTCAAATTTTTTTTGTACAATTTTATGTTAAAAGAGGAAATCTGTTGAATCAGATATCTATTTTTGTAGTAATTTTGTTTTTGTAAATGATTGTTTATCACTTTGGGAACTTAAGATGGGTGGGAACTCTAATTCTGAAATTGTCTTATCTTAAGATCTAAAGAAGGAAGCTCAAAAATTTGAAATGTTACCTAGATGTAAAAAAAAAAAGAAAGGAAATAAGGATTAAGTCTATTTTTTTTTTAAAACAAAAGTGTCTGGAAAAAAGGATTAAACTTTTCAGTTGAAAAATAATTTAGTTGAAAATAAATTAGAGATCTAATTAAAATGAATTTGTCTAAAAATAGCAAGTGACGCTATCTCTGATTGGTTAAGTTAGCTAAAAATTGGATATAAAAAGCTGTCTTAAAGAATTATTATTATTGTGATTATGATTCAGATTATTAGACTATTAAATTGAATGTTGAAAATATAAGAAATGGCTGGCTAGAAAAATTATATGTATGTCCCATCTTTGCTGGACCATCTGGGGAAGCTGCACATCATATAGGAAAGAAAAGATGTTGTGTCTAAAATAATATTCTACACCTTTCAACTGACCAGAGAAATAAGATGTTTTTAATAGAAGGAAGAAAGCATTCACCTGCATTCGATAAAAGATGAATTAATCTACCGATAAATATTAATCATCAAGTCCAATTAATTGTTACAACTGATTTTAAACTCAAGAAAATTTATAAATGTGAAAACAACCGCTGTATTTCATCCACTAAAAGAATCATGCTTGACAGGAAGAGAAGAAAGATTGATATAATGATTTCCAAATTATCCACTAAAGCAAATAACCTCAATAGGATCCTCATCATCAAATAGTTATACACCTCAAGAAAGAGATTGTTCCCACGTAAAACGGAAATGGTAGCTGCAGAAATATAGACATTATACAAGACAAGTTTGAACCCTTGGAAATTCGCCACAAACAAAAGATCGGTAATATGACTTTTTATATCTATTTTCTTTATGATATCAGAGTCTTAATAAACATTTTAGCAATAAAGTGGTATATTTTATTTAAAGAACTTTTAAAGACTATTCAGATCGATTAAAAACAAGAATGTCTTACTAATAATAACTTTGAGCTTCATAAATGATCTTGAATGTATCAAAATTATTTGTTTATTAATTTTACAGTTATGAAAAATATTAATGTGTAAAACAATTTTTTATTTTATTTATGGTATTATGATTTTAGTTTTAACTAATATATTATTATTATTTTGGTTTTAAATAATATTTTGTTATTATGGGATAAAACACGCACATACATAATATTTTTATATGTGTATAATTGCGAGTGAATGTAAGGTAACAAGTAGTATTAGAATATTAGATTATTTTGTTTCAAGTTAAGTATAGCATTTCAGAGGTAGAAGAGAGGGGGAGAAAATAATTTTAAACTTGTTTCTAAAACTTGCTCTTTCAATTCTATTAACATTTTTTTTTAACATTCTACTTACATGTTAGATTTATAAAGTATGTGTGCTAATGAGCAGATAATATTTTTTTTTTTTAAATACTTTTCTCATGGAGTGAAAATCATGGTTAATGTGACATCCAACTTAATACAAAGTACATTTGAAGGGAAAGGGGGAAGAACTTGAAATTAATCTGAGGATTGTTATATAATCAATTATTATTGCTATTACTATTCATGTCAATTTTCATGTTTATCTAGAAATTTTTATGTATATGTTAGAAATGCAGTAATAAATATTAGTTTGTTTTATTAAACGAGGCATATATATTTCATTAAGTGTAGTCTTTGTTAAGTGTGATTATTCATCATCCTCAGTGGTTGAATATCAGTTATTTAAGATATAAGTAAATATGCTAAAATTAAGCAATAATTATGAATTTCTTTATAAAAAAATTAGTTTTATGTTTAGGCTTAGTCCTAGAGCTGTAGTTGAAACCCGTCATTATCGTTATTATTATCATTATCATCATCATCATCATCAACGTTTTAATTAATGAGCTGTTTAACTGTTTAAAGGCCATAAATAAATATTGATTTTATAATATTTAGTGATTTCTTAGTATTATTATAACCACATCCCATCATCTATTTCATGCAAGGATGAGTGAATTGCCATCCTAAATTAGTTATATATAATCTGAGCTAGTAAACTTATAAAAATATTGAAACACATTTGTTATGTTAAGATTTAAGAAATGATTTATGTCTAATATACTCCACTTTGGTTTAAAGATGTTTTACTTTTACCTAAATATTAGTGCATATAGTGATATGGCTCAAAAAGCAAAATCTCCCATTTTTATTAGAAATAAAGTACCAAAAAGGGGATTCAAACCCGGTACATGTGAAAGGTTATTAGATATAACCATGTCTAGATTCAGATAATCTAGTGGCGCCCTGCTAGACCATATTCACTTAGTATTTGTTTAAACATGCACTTAACATCAAATCAAGAAATGAAAGTGGATAAGATTACTGTCTGTACACCTGAGTTATATTTTATCGAATTACTAGTGTACTCACCTCACGTGATTTCATATACCTGAGTTATAATACTTGTTATTAATAATTTGCTTATAATTATTGATAGTGGGATATCTTGAGAAATCCAACGTTATTTTAAATATTATGATCTTATATATTGTAGACTACTCAGGTATGGTAATAGTTATATTGTAACCATCTATAATATTTGAAACATCTTTAATTTTGTTACACCTGATATATGGACTCCTTTAATTTGTTACAATATATAACTTTATTTAAATATTCCAAATACATTCAATTGTTAGTAATAGCACACAGGTTAGTGTATGTACAATGTTATGAGAGGTATTATTTCCCCCTCTTTTTCAGGTGTTGCTAGACTGATCAGTGCCAATACTAACACTGGAATCGAACCTGGAACCTTAGATTCTTGAATATTTAAGTTTAAGATAATACTCTAACAAACTGAGCCATCCTGGCAAAGGCAACAATCAGTAGAAATTTCATGTACTTATCTATGAGGTTCCTCCTGATTTCTCTACCTTTTCTGAAGAGCAAAATTGATTAGTGTAATTGTTTGCTATATTATGATTGGAATACAAAGTGTCTCTTAGTATAGTGATTTTGTATAAAGAAAAGCTCTTAAAGTACTATTTTTATGTACATGCCTGAGATGCAGTTAGTGCAATTATTAGTACATTTACCTGCTATATCATTACTTGAAATACAAGTTAGTTCTTAATATGCTGTTAGCATATCTGTCTAGGTGCAACAATAGTTAACACATCTGCATACTATACATTGACTTTAAATGATGGAGATGCTTTTGTCACAATGGCAACTATAATTCCTCAGCTTTACCATAACTTGGGAGTTTTAAATAGTGGTTTACATATGTGCTTGCTATGCTATCACTTAGGATTTGAATCCATACTGGTGAATCTTAATATTTTACATAAAAAAACCTATAATTTTTGTTTTAAAGTACAAAACAAATAACTAACTCATTTTCTTACCTTGAGGTTGGAGGCCCAGGTTAAATATGTATCAGTATGATATTTTTAAAAAATAAAAATGTGATTGTAATATGATGTACTCTAGCCAAGTCCTTTTGGTAGAAATAACTTAGTACTAAAAAGAAATATGCCTTTATATTTAAAAAGGAAGGTTTTAAATAAATGTGTTACCAGTTCTTACTGACAAATTTGAGATTTGAACACTTAACAGAAAAGCAATATAGAGACTTCTGTTCACTCAGTGAAGTATGAAGAGATGTACAACAATTTAAGAACTTAATCATTATAAGTTCACTAATCAAAAAGTGTTCACAGAACACAGATCCTACATAACACAACTGCCACAGAACCTCAGAAACCTTTGATCACATGATTAATGATTGCCCAGCATATGACAAAATCAGAACATTCATTAGTCACAACTGCCACATTTCCCTAAACAAAATATTAAATACCAAGAGCTGCTTCCTGTCTAGGGATTATGTCACCTCAAGACTCTCGACCTTCATCAGTTATGCCACCTGGATGGCCAGATGTCACAACAAGTTTACCATTCCTCATCCCAAGCCTGAAGACATATTCACTTCTAAGCAGAAGGAATTTCACCATAAGGATAGAATCACTTCATACAGATTTTATTTGACAACACATGGAGCCTGATTAAGCTGGATTAAACAACACCAGTGACCACATCAGACCATCTGGTTGCCCAAGCAACATGTATAACTATTATTTCTGATTTACAATTGTATCATTCTTACATATGCTTTTTCAATAAAGTTATTTATATACAAAAAGTGTTCATGTGGGCAGTAGAAAATTTTATTCTCTAAAGTACTGAATTCCCTATTAATTATCCTGAATATCTAAATCCTTTCACTACTTTCCATTACCATATTTAATATTTTAAAATCATTATTTAGAAAACGCTTTCTTTTTATAGATTCTTAGCCATTATCCTTTTATGAGTCTATAGCCTATGTATTTATGACAAAAACATAATGATACCCTTCTTGCCATTCTTCGTTATTCTATTTCACTCATTAATTATACATGCTATCTTAAATAAATCTCTTCACACATTTTATTAAGAAAAAATCAGTTTTACATTATTATATCTTCAATATATAATTGAGACACAAAAGCTATTGTAATAAAAGCTATTAATATCCCATTACCCTCATTAGTAGAATCTTATTTTTAATATATACATTAAATTTAAATACCAAATATCAAATCATCTCAAATATTGAGAAATTTTTTGCTACACTTTTTATGAATAAATATTCAAAAGCTCTCAACCTGCTCATTAAAAAAGTAACCCTTTGAACTATAAGCTGTAATGATATTAAATATTGGAACATGGACTTATTCAAACAAAGGGCATACAATTTTAATAAGTAATGATCTTGAACTACTCGTAAACAGACAAGTTTTGTTTATGCAAATCTGTGTTTCAATATTTAACATTGCTGCTTACAGTTCAAAGAGATACTTTTTTGAACTGACTGTTTGAGATGCGGACGTAATATATTTTTTTCATAGAGGGCGTAACTGAAAATTTCTTAAGGTTTGAGATGATTTGGTATTTATTTCATATAGTGGTATCCTCTGGAATTATAAATATTTCACTTGATTTATTTCAGTTTATATTATACATTTTTTATTAATCAGAGATTCTTAAAACAACAAATCCTTGTTTTTTTTTATTATATTAATTGTGATGCTTAAAATACAGCAATTGGGAAATAGGTTCTAAAATGTTTAATATCACAAAAAAGCAATTCTGACCTTTTAAGAATGCACATTGTAGATGCATACAGACAGTGTGTCCTAGTGAAAGGTCATGTGACATCTGATTTGATTTTTTGTAATTATAATTTTTTTCTATGATGGCTTTGGTAATTTTATATTGCTAAAGCTATTAATATATAGTGTATCTGAACTTAGCTCAATCCCATATGGCTATTTAAGTTAGATATCTGGATTGGAAGACATATGAACATTAAAATTTCAGAGTTTCTACTTAATAGTTATATATTAGATAAAGTGCTGGTCTTTTCCTGGTATTTTTAATCTAATGATTGAATATCCTAGCACTCACTGTGGATGCCAGTAGCAGAAACTGGTCTGAGGTTGGGAGTATTCTACAAACCTTGTTAAGAGTTTGTTTTGCAAGCTCTATATATAACAATAGTGGAAAGGTGATGAGTTTTTTTTTTCCAAACTGCTACCAACATGCTGAATCAACATGTTATATTTAGTGCAATAGTTTAGCTATTGACCACAAAATCTTTAAAGTGAAGCATATCTGGATCATGGATTACAACATGAAATATGTCATGATGTTTCATAACATGATGGATCAAAGTGCTAACATTCATTTCCCATTAAATCAGACAAAAACTACAGAAATGTCTAAAATGATTCAAACACTCCATAGTAGTGAAGCTATAAATGACAAAAAGCATTTTCCAAGTGATTGCAAGATTTCACAACAGTAGAGAAAGCAATGATGATCCAACAGAGATGTAAAAAACACTGCCACATTTTATGTCAAAACTTGTGATTCAGATACACCAGCACTTTAAAAATTTTATGCTGAAAGCTAAATTATGCTACTATCATTAATTCAAAAATGGCACTGCTGTCATTTTGGAAAGGAATCAGATCCCTTTTGATTGGGACAGTGAACATAATTATAATCTTAATATTTTATGTGGTTGTTCCTGAATGCTATCAGAAATTGTAATGTAAATTCAAAAATAGAGTTAAATGATAATGAAAATAGCAAAACCAAAATTGACAATTTTTTCCCCACTTCTAATATAATCAATGAATAAAAGATCTCTTCAAGTGTCAACTACAAACCAAAACCATCAAACATTGCATGATCACCATTCTTATGCTTACACATACTGTTTTTACAGAGGCAAACCTCTTCATACCATAGACTCAGTGCAAGCCATAGTAATCAATGGATGCAGGAAGGGTTATGCATAAAATTCCTATCTAGTGCCTATTCACCCAATATTTTTGGCTTGTGGCTTTCATCAGTGAGGAATATTGGCTCTGAAAGCACTGGACCTAGATCTTAGAATCTAATACAACTCTCAAGAAGCCAACTTCTACTTTTTTATCTAACTATAAAGCTTTGCATTATATCCTAAGATCTAGATGCAATGCTCTCAGATCCAAGGCTACTCAATGACAAAAGCCACAAATTAGAAATTAGTCTAGGGATAATGGATGAATAGACACTAGATAGGGATTTTATGTACAAACCTTTCTGCATCCATTGATTACTCTGGCTTGCACTGAGTGGTGCTACTGTGTGTACAAATGAAAACATTAGGGAATATAGAATCAATTAAAGTTAAAAATGGGTGGGACTAAGACAAGGATGCCCTGTGATACCTATTTTCTTTTTGTTGTATTTGAGAGAAAAATGGAGAGCAATAGAAAGACTATGAAGAGGAGTAGAGATACCATTAATATGTGGCAAGGGAGTATATACATTATCAAGTCTTTATTTGCAGATGATGTCTTCTTGTGCACAAAAAGAAGAGAAGATATGGAAGTTATGTTGAGGACATGTGCAAGAGTGGGTAAAGAGATGAGGATTAAATTTAGTGAGGAAAAATAAAAAGTAATGATGATTAATACTGGGAAAAGAGAAGACAAAGAATTTTTATTGGGGGATATAAAGATATGTGTGGTGAATAGGTACAATTATTTGGGAATCATCTTAAGTAATTAGAGAAATTGCTACAACTATTTGGGAATCATCTTAAATAATTAGAGAAATTGCTTGGATGATTGGGAAAAAAAATTGATAAATGAAGCAAAGAAAAGAAAGGGATTGATAAAGAAATTAAGGGTTTTCATATAATAAATTTGATGTAGCTAGAATTATATGGAAGGCAATGATTGTAACAGAGTTAACATATGATAATGATGCATTGTGTTAGATTACTTAGAAAATTTACCAAGAGAAGTAGAAAGACATGCATTAGATGCAGATGTGTGGATGGCAAATGAGGCAATTCAAGGAGAAATGGGATGGTCAAGTTTTTATATGAGAGATGCAAAAAGCAACATGAAAATGTTTGGTAGATTGCAGTTTATGGATAGTAAGAGTATAGTCAAAATAGTATTTAATTGGGTTATGAGTAAAGAGCAGGATGGGTGAGAATGACAGTATGGTATGCAGAAGATTTAAATAAAGAATTTATATCAGTATACTTATACAAATGGTGGGATGATTGGGTTAGGAGAAATGTTGAGTGTTACAGTGGCAAGGAATGGGATAGAAGAATAGATGCATTAATAAAGAATAGGGAGTTGGAGAGATGGAGAACTAGTATGGAGAATAAAAAGAGTTTAAATATATATAGAGGTTAATGGAATATTGGGTGTGAGTTAATTTATGATAATAACAAGGAAAGTATTTTACTGTTTAAGGCTTGAACATGTTCTTTAGCAACAAGGGAATATACACATAAATGGAAAATATAGATGATTTAATCTACAATTTGTGTAAGGAAGACATAGAAAATATTAGGCATCTGTTAATTGAATGTAAATGCCTGAAAGCAGAAAGGGTACAAATAGTGAAGTTGTGGAAGAATAAACATAGTGATTATACAGAAAGTGGGCTATTGATTTTTATGCTGAGGTTGAGAAAAGATAAGAGAGATTTAGATATAAAGGCTATGGAGTTGATAAAGATTATGTTGTGGAAATGGGATGGAGTAGGACAGAGAAGAATATGGGAAAACACAGGGCAGAGTGGAAAGGGGAAGTAAAGTGGCTAGAGGTTTAACTTGGCATAGTGGCTGAGATTTTCCTAACTCTGTATAAGGAGAAGTCACAGTGCATCTCATTACATCACAACATATTTATACACAGAGAACTAACTACAATTCAAAGACAATTTTTAATTACCCTTCACAATAAAGTTTATTAAAATTGATGACAAACTCAAAACAGTTATTCAATAGTTTTTGAGTATTTCTTGATTTTTTTTTACACTCAATGTAGACAACCTTTGCATTATTGATAAATATTTAATGATCAGTTTCATGTTTATGAATGTAGAGGGCAGGAATAAAAATCAAGTATTGACTCTACTTTTATAAATTTTGACTCTTTCATAAAGATTTAATATGCTCACAGCTATTAGAACTTAAACAGCTGCAGGAATTTGTCAACTAATACTCTCATGAATTATTAACTCTTGAAAATTATTTAAATAAATTCAAAATGAGACACTTTTTTCAAATTGAGCAAATGATTATTTTTATTACGCAATCTATAAACTGATAGTTTAAAAATCAAATAAATAAACTGTCAATTGTCTTCAAATCATAATTATAATTATGTTTCTTAAATAAAGCATTTTAAACTTTTTTGATGTCACTTATAACAGCCAATTTGATAAATATTTCAGACATTTTATTTTCAACAAATAAATAATTTAGGTTCTAGTAAACTATTAATTGTGCAGCCTTTGGTGGTGCTGTTTCTAGTTAAAAACAGAGCGTTATAACATTACCGGGCCACTAGATTTTTTTTATCTAATAGATCATATTTTGACATACGGCTGTAATTTTTTTTTTTTAATATTTAATATATTGTTGTTGTTTGTTTTGGACATAATTATTATTTTTTTTAATATTTAATATATTGTTGTTGTTTGTTTTGGACATAATTATTTTTTTGGTTTTCATTTGATAAATTTAAAACTATAAAGGATACTTTGGCCTTTTTTTTTGGATCTCAAAAGTACATAATTTTTGACATATGCCTTTATTGGGGGGGGGATTGCCATTCTAAATTTACTGGTTTTTTTTACAGACGTCTTTTATTTTTTTGTTTTGGATTCGATACATTTCAAAGTAATAAGGGACAGACAGTTTTAACTTTTTTTTGGAATATCTCAAATATACACAATTTGCTTTACATACGACTTTCTTTTTTTTTTTGTTGTTGTTGTTATTTAAAATTAGAATCGACACTTTCTTTTTGAATTATGTTAAAAATGAGGGGTTTGCTGTTGATTGATTTAGCAAAAAAATTCAAACCTGTCTGACAAACTCCGCCTCAGATGTCCGTATTTGCTTATAAACAAAAATAATTGTTTGGTATTTTATCTTACATTTATAAATACAGGGTTTTTTTTTTGGCCGGCGTGTTTTGATTTTTTTTGTTTTTTTTTTAAATAATAACAAATAAAACGGGATTTTGATTTTTTTGTTTTTTTTAAATAATAATAAATAAAACGGGACTTCCTTTTTTCTCTTAGATTTATAAATACAGGGGTTTTTTTTTTTTGGCGGCGGGTTTTGATTTTTTTGCTTTTTTTAATAATAACAAATAAAACGTCCAAAACAAAAACCAAAAAGTCAATTGCGGTATTGTTTTTTTAACACAAAAAATATGTATGTTAACCAGTTTTGTTACATTCTGTAGGATTTATTTATTTATCTTTTTTAAGAGTTGTACAAGTTTGTTAAAGATTTTTTGTTTTCATAACAAATAAAATGTCCGGTATTTTTATTCTTTTTTAACAACAAAAATTAGCTCAGGTTCATTTTTAAAATCTACTTAACGTGCTGTTTATTGATTTAAAACAACAACAACAAAAAACCTCTTTTTGCTTCTAAATGGAACGAATAGGTATGTCAAAAGAAGAAGTATTTTTTTTTGTTTTAAAAAAAATCAATCAATCAAGAGATGTCCAACAAACTACGCCGCCCCTTTTTAACACTGTCATTCTGGGTGTTAATTACATGATTTACAGATAAAAATAATCACAAACGAAACACAAATTCTTTCCAGAAAATAAATTTATTATCCACATATGACTGAACTAAATCAACTGTAATGAATGGCAGGATGTTTTGGGCTTGCAAAAATGCAACTGCCTCACTTTCTCTGTTTGGGACGTCCCACAAATATAATAACGTGGTAGACATTTTGTTCTTCTTTTTCAACTCTCGTCCGAGTCACAACAGAAATGGTATTTTTCCACAAACAACTCCAATCATCTGACAGAGAGCTTGAGAAATTTTATTTTGTCTTTTTTGACCCCCAAAAAAGCCAAAATTAGCAAAAAAAAATTTTTGACAAATATCAATAATACGCTGAAAATTACTAGTACGCAAAAATCCTTCAGTTGGAAAATACAGAAAATCATAAACATCAACAAATAAACACTTGAAAAAGATGACAATGCTCACACTCTCATCTTAAATTCTAGTGACAATACAAATTCTGTCAATATGCATAGGAATTCAACCCGCAATGAAATCAATGGCAAACTATACGATCATAGTATTGTTAGTAGACGTAGTGTTACTGAACGCGGAAGTAATTGGCCGTGTATTATAACCACTACATACGATTTACTCATATATTAATGATCACTTGTATATTAGCCATAGGTTCGGCTGTGAAAGCGGTATAGTTCTGTGTTTTTACATAGAAATAGCGCCACCAAAAGCTGCACAGTTAATAGTTTACTAGAACCATAATTTATTCTTCATAAATTATTTACAAATTTTATTTTATTTGTTCAAATATTAACTTTAAATATGAAACGTAATCTCAAATTTATATATTACATTTACAAATAAATAAATAGAGTATTAAATTAAACCAAATAATCAAAACAAAGGAATTAACTTTAGCCACCTGCTAAGAATCATTTAATTTTATATTGATAATGCACATTTGAATAAAAAATACATTAATGAAATTAAAATGGTCTTTGAAATTTAAAAATTTTATTTATACACACAAAAATTATCATTGATAATCTTGATAATACTGTTTTCACTTATTGTTTTATATTAGAAGATTGGCACTTGACTTATTTTCTGCTAAAAAAAATTAAAAGTGATTAAATATAATTTGAATCTAAACATTATATATTCATATAACAAAAAACTGATTACTGCAGAATTTTTGTGCATAAATGGCTGATAATTACCAGGCCGAATAATATTACTTAATGTTTTCTCTATAATAAAATGATTAAAATTTAAAATACTATTAATACTTACAAATTCTGCCATTTTTTGTGCCACCTGGTGATAATTTTTTTAAATGCTCATCCTTTCACTTGTTTATATAAACTCTTTATGTTACACTAAAACTCAATAAATTTGACATCCTTTTTTTTTAAATTTAATTTCATAAATGAATATTCTAAAAAAATCACATTTGATCTTTTTAAATATTTAAAAATTGACTTATATATAGAACTGAAGATGTAAATGTTACCAATGATGTCAGTATAAACATTCTTTCAAAAAAAAAAAAAAATCTTTTTATTCTAAGATTTTTTTAATAATGTGAATGAATTAATGAGAATTTGTGATAAACTTATCAAATTCTGTTTTAAAATATATTTGTTTTGTAATGAGTAAAATATTTGAAAAAAATTATAATACCATGTCATTTTTGACAGGTGTTGACATTGCACAATGATTTTCACATTAAGTATAATCAAGAAATAAACAACATCATTAAAAAAAATTCTTTCTTTGAGAACAATAGAGTAAAAACAAATAATATATATATTGTGCCCTTTTCTATAGGTCAATGATGGTTATAAATGGTCAATTACTAAAAAATTTTAAAATTAATATTATATAGTATTTAAAATTATAGACTATATTAAGCAGTAAAAGATTAATATGATATATTTAATAGTAAATATTGTGATGGTGAGAATTGTATCTAATTCTATATTTTTCTAAATTGTTTTTCAAAATTTTATATAACATAAGTAGCAAATTTATTAAGACAGATAAAATTAGACTAAACACCGGAAATGACTACTTGACTGTCTGGAATATTCTATGTATAAGCACTGGTTTAAATTAATACTAATAATTAAAATATTTAAATAGTATATTACGGAAGTGGATAAAATTGTCACACATCATAATAAAAATAAGTAGTATACACCTTTATTAATTATTGTTTCAAAATTGTTTTAAAGGTAGTTAAATTGTAATAGATAATAATTGATTTAAAAATAATAATTAGTTAACATTTAAGTCTATTACGTCATGATTTTAAAACTTTAGAAATTGTTTATAAATCCAAGTAGGGATTGACCAATAAAAAATAGATCTTGGCAGACAACCAAAATCGCGCCAACTAATTGTATAAACGGGGGAGAACAAAAATGTGTTGACTCCAGAGCAGAGGTAAAATTTTAAGCTCTCTAAAATTTTTTTTTTTTTTCAATTTATTAGTCAATTTTATGATAATTTTAATAATATCTTTGAAAGAAACCAACTGACAATTTAAAAATCATCCGAAGAGAATCTTAGAATAAAATTTTTTTTAAAAAAAAGTTTTTCATAGTAATGTTTCACTAACTTTACAGTAACCTGCCAGTGGATTCTATCGAAATATAATTGGAGTTTTCCATAGAAAATGGATAGATTCTTAAAACCAAGTTGTAAATTTTATAATATTCCAAATATGTTAATATTATTTGTTGATATAGTTTATATAGCGTATCACTATGAAAGCTGTTTTCGTGCGTATAAAATCAATGAAAGGACATTGTGCGCAGAGTTAATGAAGATAATGGAAAATAAAACTAAGTATTATTCGTATAAGAATAAATGGACAAAAGGAATTTTAATATTGAAACAGTTTGAATTGCTTTCTTTAAGATGACTTGAGAAAATACTCTAGAAAATAGTTAAAGATCGAAAGTAGTGTATATAAAATAATAATGAATGAAAGTGAAGTTTACCAAGGAAAACACTTGCCTAAAGAAAAAAAAAAATTTTACAGAAGAGAAATAATAGTTTTAACAAGGCTGTAATTGGATCCATGTAGAAAACGCAATTGGTACTGTAATTATTAAATAATTGCTAGTTTAACTAGAAGTAAAGATGCATCAACGCGAGGTAATATTCGCACTTAAAAGCTTCATGATAAACTAAATAAAGTGTTTGTCTAATAATTTTAGATTAAAACTCATAATAGACAATTCTATAAATTATAACAAGTCTTGATACCATTAAAAGTGAAAAGATCTTGGTAGTAGAATATAAACATGTCTATGAAAAAATTGTATTAAGTCATAATTATGAATAGTTTAATAAGGTGTAATAAATGGGGTCTGAAAGAAATGTATAGGGTCAGCGTTTAAAACCATCTTAGATGAAGAGAGAAGTCTTCTTTACTTGAGGTTAGAGAGAATAGGTGAGAAGTGTTTGATCAAAGTGTGAAGCATGTAAGAACTATCTAAGTCTACCATATTAAATACTTTATTTAAGTGAAAAGATCTCATGTAATACATTAGTTAATTAAATGGAGATCTAGATCGAAATGATGTTCACAAGTTAAGAAGTTAAGTAAAAAGCCTAGTCAAAGATATTCAAAGAAATATTTTCTATAAGCATGTGTTTTAAAGACCTACAGAGGTCCCTAGTGATGATTTTTTCAGACGCTCATTGCTAAGGTTTACAGCCTTGTTAAAACTATTACTGAAATAATAGTGAGCGTTTAATAGAAGAGAAATATAAAATATTGGATCCATGGAAAATGCAATTGGTACCGTAATTATTAAATAATTGTAGTTTAACTAGAAATAAAGATGCATCAACGCGCCGAGGTAATAGTCGCCAGAACATTAAAAAGCTTCGTGGGATAACTAAATAAAATGTTTTCTAATAATTTTGGATTAAACACTAAAACTAAAGATCGTCTAAACAGTTTATTAAATGAACTAATTTATTTAAAACTTTAATAAGCATAAAGGAGAACATTCGGACAAAAGAAGAAATAATAAATATTATGGGACTAACCAAGATTTACCGTCAGAAAAATATGTGATTATGGTTTGAATTATTTTCTTTACTAATCTAAGTTAAACATTAAGTTTTAGATAGCGATAGGGAAAACAAAATACATTAATTCGTGATATAACATTATAGGAAATAATATGTTTTGATTTTGAATTTTAAAATAAAATTGTATGTATGTGGAAATTTGTATATTTGCGATGCTCGAAGAGAAAGAAACCTACTACGAACTCTGATAGGAAGATAAAGATTGCTTTGGTAACATTTATAATTATTAATGATATATAATGTATGTTTTATTTATTTAGATCAGCTGAGAATCGAATGAATGTAGCGCAAAAGTTTTATTGTTATTATTGTTGTAAAACGCATTTTGAAAACAACACTCTAAAACACTTTGAGATGTGATTAAATTTTAAAAAATATGCATACGATAATCATTTTATGTGTTATTAATATAGTTCAATATAACTGATGGTTATGTGATATTTTCTGTTAATTTTCCGATTGGGATATTTAAATGTTATTTTAACAAAATGTAGATGTTAAACCTACAGTGTAATAAAGCAAGACAAATTGTTCTTATGGAATAGGGAAATGTTTTATATTAGCGAATTTTGTTTATTGTTTTTTAAAAAGTAGTTAGTATTTTATTGATGTTGGATACAGTAAAAATCTTGAGAGATAGTTTGGGTAGTGACTTGGTAGTACGTGGTGATTCGGAAACCAAGAGGATGTATTAAAAACTAGGATGCTACAGGGAGTGAAATAATAAGTAGTTTTAGATGTTAATCAGCGTAGTTAACAAAGCCCTACAACTGGTACACATGTTGTCTTGGACAGTGGTATTTTATATATTTCTTGTGAGTCGTATTAGATGTTTGGTAAAGCTGAGTAAATAGCTGCCACATCATGCTTATCGCCAAGGTTATTAGACAATGAATGTCGGACCTATTCACACTGTTCCATACATTTTTTGAAGTATATTGCGGATAAGTTATCTATCTATCTTCCCGATATCCTATACATCTTTCGCTATCTTTATCTGTATTTCTTGCAACTACATCGTTATGTGATAAGTCTATTAAAAGGGAAACAATAGATATTTTAGAATGTATGTCATGCTATTATTTGGAATAAGAATAGTTAAGTATTAATGAAGAGTAGATTATGATTATTGAAAGAAAGATGCAGATATCCTAAGAAGGGAAGGAGTTAGAGAATTATTTTAATTCTTTTTAAGAAATGAACTATAATTTTATAAAAGTATATCCAAATAGAAATATACAAAAATATTAAATATAATTTCACGTTTTCTTATTGTTAATTATATTTTAAAAAATATAAGTATTGCATATTTAAAAAATACAATAACATTCGATAATTATAGTATATGTGAAACTGTAACAGGTGATAATTAAACCCGTGTTATAGTATTATACATGAGTATTGGAGAACAAACGTTAAAAGTAATAATAATATTTGAATAAGATGCGGAGTGACTTATATAAAGTTACAAGAAGATGTAATTTTCTTTTAAAAACCATATTGATTGTAAAATTATGATGTTATAAATGATGTTTATCCACATAGATAATTTATAATACAGTAACTTTAATATTAAAAGGTAAAGAATGGTGTTACCCATAAAATAGTTAAAAATAAGTGATATGATAAACCTAATGAGAAATAAATAAATAACTTTTAAAAGGCATAATAAGTTTAATTAACGATAAAAGAAATATAAATGTGTATCATTCAGCTATTGTAATGTAAAGAAAAATGAGGATATCCATTGTAAATAGATGTAGATGGATTTGTTTGTTTTATTTATTTTTTATTGATGTTAATAAAATTTTAAAATTTGTTTATTAAAACTTGTGTCTGAGTTTTGTTTTCTCTACATCATTGCATGAATTCACAGGGTATGTTCACAACCATTAAACTAAGTATATGATTGTTTGCACAAAAGATAAATAGAGAAGTATGTTTAATCTTAAATATTTATTGATGTTCTTGTAATTAAATAATTATAAAATTGCATTGCGTTACTGGTCATCAATCCATTATCATAATATTTTGCTAAATTATATGCTATTAGTTGCCACTTGCTTTATTTATCAGATTATCTAAACACTGCCACTTATTAATTTATTTTATTACTTAAAGATAAAAAAGGGGATATTAGATTATTAACTAATTTATTACGGTTATAAATTCGCGATGAAAGAAAAGCTGTACTAGTTGGATTAAGCAATGAAGATTGTGATTATTATTGTTTTATTATTAATCTAATTTCAGAGTAGTAGATTATGACATAAAATCCCTTATCATATTTTGCTACCATATGTTTATTAACATATGAATAAATTTAAAAACCTGAGATTATTTCATTTGATCTAGATGATTACTATTATTATTATTAGAGATAAAAGATTAATACTTTAGTTGTTAAATGAGTCTTCGTGATTAGGAGTTGTGGAAGTCATAAGAATACTATGTAGTTATTATGTGTAATAGTAGTATAAGGGGGGATAGTGTTCTTATGCCATTGAGGTGGTATCCTGTGGGATATTGTCTTAATGTAATCTACCTTGTCACCCGTATTTCCACTTCTAGTCTCATGAATTCCTGAATATTTATTTGAGTTAGTTTAAAACAGAACCTAAGTTAATTTTAAGAAACTTGAGCTAGTAAATCATTTAATTGAATATTTCATTAATTATTCGAGCTAGAACCCGGTTAGGTGATTTTTACTATATTATATTTATTTTGGGGGAAGTGGAGATGCGGGAACGGGGCGGTTAGATTGGCCTGATGTGTTAGAAAAGGGCAGATTGTGGCCCTCAACGTGATTGGCCCGAGGTGTAGTGGAGTTACACACCAGATGACAAGGGCAGAATATATTTTGTGTGGAAAAGCGTCATCTGGGAAGTGAACCCTGGGACAACTGCTTGTAAGGCTGCTGTGCTAACCACTCAACCACCAACGCTTGACAAACAAAATAATATTTGCTGTCTGTTTGTAAGAAAGTGATCAGATTTTTTTCCAATTAAAAAATTTATAAAAGCAGTATTGAAGAATCTATATTATATAAAAAATCTTACACTAACATCGGTTAGAATAATGGTAAAATTGTAATCTTCAGTGGTAGAACTAACATGTTTTTTCTGCAAAAACATCTATTGATTCTCAACAAATATGAAAGTTATCAGGTTAATCTAAAAACTATAATTTCCATCAATCACAAAAGAAATAAAGAAAGGTGCATTAGATTTAAAAATATAGATACATTACATCTGAATTCAGAACTCTTTACCGATGAAAGCTATAAACCAGCAATAGTCTTGGGATTTCGACAGTATAGATAGATCTGGATATAAATTTAATAAACACTACTTTTAATATCAATTAATTTTTCAAGCTTGTAATAAATAGCAGAACTTGGGACATAGAATTTTCTGTTGATGATAATACTATCATCATTCTCATCATTTTCAATCATTATCAATAAACTGCAGAATGAAGGTCTCTCCAAGTTATATACATCTTCTCTAATCTCTAGCCTCTCTTTTCCACATCATTCCTGTCCACTTTCTTATTTCATCTATCCATCTCACATATGGTCTCTTTCTGGGTCTTTTACAATCTCTTGACCTCCAGTTATTTCAATTATCCATCTATTATCATCTCTTTTAGCAATATGTCCAACCCAACTCCACTTCAGTCTTTTAATTCTTTCAATGATATCAGTAATACCTATTTGCTCTCTTACCCATACATTGCCTTTTCAATCTCCTCTTGTTACCCCTAACATGCATCTCTCCATACTTCTTTGAATGGTCTGAAGTCTCTGTATTGCTCTTGTATTAAGTGTTCAAGTCTCAGATCCATAAATAATAACTGGTAAAACATATTTATTAAAAATCTTCATTTTCAAACACGTAGGCATATTTCTTTTTAGTATTAAGATATTTTTACCAAAAGCACTCCAAACAAGTTTAATTCTATTATTAATTTCATCCATTATGTTTCTATCTGTAGTAAGAATCTGACCAAGGTATTTATATTGTTTATTTTGATGTTTATTACATTTGTAGTTGTTAACTTCTTTTAACTCATCATAATCGATTTTTATTTTCATCTTTTTGAGAAAATCCATTGAACATTACTTTAATCTTTTTAACATTTATCTTTGGTCATTTGCAAAAACAACTACATCATCTGCAAAATCTAAATGACTTAAATAATCTCCATTTACTTTTACTCATTTAGATTCACATTTTAATACATAAAATACTTCTTGCAACACTGTTGTAAAAAGTTTTGGAGATATAAAGTTACCCTGTCTTACACCCTTCTCAATGTTGACTTTCCTACTATCATTATGTAATCTAATTGTTGCTGTTGCATTTTTATAAATTTTCTTCAGAGTATAACAATATCATGGGTCTATACCATGATGACCCAAGGCTTTAATCACTGATGAAATGCTTTTAGAATCAAATGCATTTTCATAATCTATAAATCCTAAGCATAATGACAACTCATATTCCTTTCTATAACTTCTCTCAATACTTGAATTTGATCTACTGCACTAAAACCACTTTTAAATTCAGCTTGTTCTCTTGATAGAATGAAATCCAATGTTCTCTGTAGATGAGTTGTAATTATCTTGGTAAAATTTTTGTGTAAAACTAATAAAAGGCTGATAGGTATGCAATTTCTAATATCTTCTTTATCACCTTTTTTTAAATATTAATATTAATACTGCATTTTTCCAATCATCTTGTACACCTTTATCATTTAGATATTTGGTATATAACTTTGCCTAAAATTTTTCTATTTCTTCATCTGCTTTTTTTAATTTATCGATTATAATTCTATCATTAACTGGAGTTTTTCCTTTCTTCATAAATTTAATTGCATGTCTCACTTCTCCATTTAAAATTTTGGGCAATTCCGAAGATGTAATAGATAATACTATAGTTTAAATTTTGCACTGCAGAGTGGATAATTTATTTCCATTATTCATTACTCTATGCTAAAAGATAAGTTGAAATTTTTATTTTTCTATGCAATTAATTTTCTGAGATCATCGATACAAAAATTGTTTATTTGTTGTATGAAGTGAGAGAAAATGATTATGAGAAATAGATATAATTGAATTTGGAAAGATTGGGAATTGTTAATGTTTAGAAAGTGTTTGTTTGCTATTTTAAATATAGAAGTTAAAAAAAATATTTTGTTGAATGTGTGTAAATGTAAGTATATTTTATAACTAAGTTGTATGTAAGATTAGTTGATTTTTTTAGTAAGTTTGCTACTAAAATTTTTTTTTTATTAATTTAAGAAACGGAGTGATTTATTTGAGAAAAAAGGTAATGTTTTGGAGGCCTACAGTTGGAAAACTCGTGGTTATCGATCGATCATTATTGAAAAAAAGTAAAGTTTTTATCTTTTTATAAAAAGGGGTTTGAAGAGAAGGGTAGGAAGTATAAAATCAAATATAAAGTAGGTGACTTGAAAAATAAGAAATATGGATTGCATTTGTATTCCACAATGCATATATAATGGTCAGAAAGAATTTAGGCATGCAATGGTGGAGTATATCATATGTGATGAGGTTTTTCACTTGAAATGTTTAAATAAGACTAGGAAAGATGTAATAGGTTTATGGTTATGTAGACAGTGTGTGAATGTGATAAAAGAGGTGAAAAAATTGTTTCTAAGTGTGAATGGTTTAATGAGAAAGTCAGGAGAAATGGACCAAAATGTAATTGAGGGAGATAAGATAGAATATGGTTGTAGTGGAATGACAGGAGATATGGGTGGAAAAATTAGTAGTGAAATGGAGATGGTTAGCCAAAGAATAAGTAAGATAGAGGAAGAGGTAAAGGATGTAGAAGCAAAATTAAAATCATTAGAGACAAAGTGTGAGCAGATGAAGGAATTATTGAGTAGTAATGATAAGGAAGAAGTAGATAAAGAAGTCCAGAAGGTGGTAGAGAATGTTATGGATGAAGCAGAGAAAGTAGACTATGAGACAGTATTGATAGGAGATTCATTAATTAGAAAATGTGGAGATATAATTGCAAGGGAAAATGGAAACAGATATGTAAGAGTATGTTTGCCTGGAGCTAGAATTAGGGATATTACAGATAAAGTAAAGAAGCAAGGGAGTAGAGATGTATATGTTATGGTAGGGACTAATAATTTGTCAGAACCATCAGAGAGAGTAATGGATGAGTACATAGAATTGATTAGGAATTTGAGTAAGATTAAAGGAAGAGTAGGAATAGTTGGATTATTACCAAGATTTGACAAGAGGTATATGTTAGATAGGGCATGTTCTATAAATGAGAGATTGAAAAAATTGTGTGAGAGAAATGATGTCATGTTTGTGGATGTGTGGGATTTTTTTATTGAAAAGAGGGAGTTATATAGTAAAGATGGATTGCACTTAGAAAAACAAGGAAGTGAAGTTTTAGGGAGTTTGATTTATAAAGAATATAGTTCAGGAAACTTATAAAGAGTGGTGGGGTTTTAAGTGGCAGTGTTATCAGAAAGAGGAGTGGTCAGAATGTAAGTAATAATCAAAGAGTAGCTGATTTAGATATAAATGTAGATGTGGAGAGGGAATTGTCTGCAAAATTAATGGCAAGCAAGTTACTTATAAATGTAATGGAGAAGAAAGAGTCAAAAGAATTTATAAAAGAGTAATTATGAAAGAAGAAATTATTAAAATTGGGTATTTGAATATGCAAGGTGGTAGGAGACCAGAAAAATGGCTGAAATTAAACAAATGAAGAGCTTGAGGTTTTAGCAGTAATGGAAACACATCTAAAAGAAGAAAAAGAACTGGTAACCTATTCTGGAAGACTTGGTATGGCAGGGTATAAATAGAAAAAAAAAGAAAAAAGAGGTGATGGTATAGGAGTTATGTCAAACAAATATTTAAATACTGTTAAATGTCAAGAACATTTGTGGTTTGAGATACGGTTAGGAAGACAAAAATGGATGGTGATTATAGTGTATATAGCCATTGGAGATAGTCAAACTATAATGGAGTGGAACAGTAGCATATACAAATGTTGTGTTAATGATATACAGAGTTTCAAAGAAAAGGGGGAAGAAAATAATGAGTATAGTAAATATGAATGGGTATATTGAAGAAATTGATGATGTAAGTAATACGAATGGATAGCTTTTGAAGAGTTTTTGTCAGAGAGTAAATTTGACCATTGGAAATTTATCAAATATTTATGAGGGGCAGTACACATGGCCTAGAAATAATATATCCCACACAATAGATTATATATTAGTAGAGAAAGAGGGAATGAATAAAGTACAGAAAATTAAGGTGTTTGATAGTAAAGAGAGAGTATGTAATAGTGATCATAACATCTTTATAGTAGAAATAGTTAGTAATGTGATGAAAAATAGTAATAAAAGTAGAAATAATCATGAATGATGTGGATGGAGAGTGAATAATGAAAATAAGTTAGAAGACTATAAAATAAAAGTTGAAAAAACCATGGAAGAGTTGGTTGTGGATAAGTATAAGGACTTGTGTGGTGAAATAAATATATAAGTGTGCTATTAAGAACAAAGAAAGTAAAAAAGATGTTAGTACTAAATGGGAAAAGTACTTAGAGAAAAAGAAGTTGGCTAAAATATATAATTATAGAGAGAGAATGAAATAGAATAGTAAACTTTTGGAAGATATTAATAAAAGTGGAAGAGATGGGAGTAAAAAATATTAGAAATACATTAAAAGAAGAAATGTAGGGAAGAGAGAATTAGTATTACTAAATAATGGGGAAATAGAGTGTAGGTCTTGAGAAGAATTAGAGATAGTCTTAAACAAGTACGTAATGGATATAGAAAAGATCTTTGATGCAAAGGACAGAGTGATAGCAAACATGAGAGCATATAGTAATGGGAATATATGATTTACAGAAAATGAACTGAATGAGACAAGAAAGAAATTGAAAAGGGGGAAAGGCAAGAGGTTTGGATAGATGGGCAACAGAGATGGTAATGAATTTAGGGCAGAAGGCAAAATTAAAACTTATTATGTTTTAATAAGATTGCATAGAAGAGAGATTTTCCAGGTAGGTATTTGGAGTAATACAAGAGTAAGGCTATTATTTAAAGGGAAAAATAAGGATCATAGAAAGTTAAACAATTATAGACCAATAGCAGTAATGTCAGTGCTATATAAAGTTTTCTCATATATGATGGCTGAAAGGATTGCAAAATGGATGGAAGAAAATAATATAGTGGGAGAAATGCAAGGAGGTTTTCGATGAGATAGGCATATAGGAGATAGTTTATTTGTAGTTACACAACTTATGGATATGAGTAAGAATACAGGTAGACAGTTATATATGGTTTTTATAGATATAGAGAAGGCACATGATAGAATAAAGAGAAATAGATTATGGGTAAGTTTAGTAAATTTGGGAATGGATGGAGCTTTAATGGATATTATTAAGAAATTATATGAAAATAATTACTATACCTATCAATTAGGAAATATAGAATCAGTTAAAGTTAAAAATGGGGTGGGAATAAGGCAAGGATATCCTCTGTCACCTATTTTGTTTTTGTTGTATTTGAGAGAAATGGAGAGAGAGCAATAGGAAGACTAGGAAGAGGGTTAGAGATACCATTAATAGGTGGCAAGGGAGTATATAGACTGTCAGGTCTTTTATTTGCAGATGATATTTTTTTGTGTCAGAAAGAAGTGAAGATATGGAAGTTTTGCTGAGGACATGTGCAAAGGTGGGTAAAGAGATGGGGATTAAATTTAGTGAAGAAAAATCAAAAGTAATGGTGATTAATACTGGGAAAAGAGAAGGTAAAGAATTTTTACTGGGGGATATAAAGTTTGGTAAATAGATATAACTATTTGGGATCATTTTAAGTAATCAAAGAAATTGCTTGGATGAATGGGAGAAATAATTGATAAATGAAGCAAAGAAAAGAAATGGATTGATAAAGAAATTAATAGTGTTCTCATATAATAAATATGATGTAGCTAGTATTGTATGAAAGGGAGTGGCAATATCAGGGTTAACATATGGTAATGATGCATTATGTGTTAGTAAAGGGATATTAGATTACTTAAAAATAGTACAAAGAGAAGTAGGAAGACATGCATTAGATGCAGAAGTGTGGATGGCAAAGGAGGCAATTCAAGGAGAAATGGGATGGTCAAGTTTTTATATGAGAGATGCAAAAAGCAAAATGAAAATTGTTCGGTAGATTGCAGTTTATGGATAATAAAAGAATAGCCAAAATAGTATTTAATTGGATTATGAATAAAGAGTAGGCAACAAGATGGGTAAGAAAGGTAATATGATATGCAGAAGATTTAGATAAAGAATTTATGTCAGTATACTTATACAAAAGGTGGGATTATTGTGTTAGGAGAATTGTTGAGTGTTATAATGCTAAGGAATGGAATAGAAGAATAGATGCATTAATAAAAAATAGGGAGTTGGAGAGATGGGAGGGATAGTATGGAGAATGAAAAGAGTTTTAATATTTATAAAAGTAAATAGAATATTGGGTGTGAGTTAATTTATGATAATAGCAAGGAAAGTAGTTTACTGTTTAAGGCTCGAGTGGGATCTTTACCAACAAGGGAATATACACATAAATGGAAAAATATTGGTGATTTAGTCTGCAAGTTGTGTAAGGAAAGCATAGAAAATATTAGGCATCTCTTAATTGAATGTAAATGTCTGAAAGCAGAAAGGCTACAAATAATGAAGTTGTGGAAGAATAAATATGAACAAAGTGATTATACCAAAAGTGGCTTTTTGGTTTTTATTCTGGGTTTGAAAAAAGATAAGGAGATTTTAAATATAAAGATCATGAAATTGACAAAGATTATGTTGTGGAAATGGGATGGAGCAGAATATAGGAAAACTTAGGCTGGGGAATGGAAAATAAAATGGCTAACAGGTTTCTCTGGGTATAATTGTTGAGAGATTCTTGACTCCGTTTAAAGAGAAGCTACAGTACATCACATCACATAAATATAATCCTAACAGGTCGGCCTTGTTTTTTTTTTTTTTTTACACATTAAAACGCTAATATAAAACTACCATATTAATTAAAAATAGTAGTAACGAAAACTAAAAATAGAACGAAGATAACTCAAATGATGTATTTAAATTAAGTTTTTTTCTACGATAACTAGCTTCAATGGAAAAAGGTGGTGTAGTTTTAAAAGCTGGTTCCAATATTCAATTGGAATTGGTTTTATCAATAATCTTTACGATGCTGTGATAATCTACTATATATACATAATGTGTGTACAAATTTAACAAATTTAAATCACATATATCATGTTTTAAAAACATTACTTTGAAATTTTAAAATATAGATTAATCTTTTTATTTTTATATGTAACAAATTTCCGCATATATCGGAGAAGCTTTATTGTTGAGCGGATTTAGTTGTTAATATTCTAATACCCATAAAAGTCGAAACGCAATTAACAAACAAAGTATTACTATCAGAACATGATAAAAAATATTTCAGTCATTTTTAAAATCCCGGTTATTTATTACATTTTTTTTCTTATAACATTTATAAAGTCATTTTGATATTTCTGTTCTTGTTAACTGATTACTATTTCTTAGAGAGAGAAAAAATCTGTTATATAAATTTAAAAAAGAAAGGTTTACGTTACATTTTTTTTCTATTAAACGTATTTGGTGTAAGTTTATATATTTTTTTAAAAAAAACATCTATCTCATTAAAATTTTGTAATATATTAAAAAAATAAGAGAGAACAAGAAAATTGATATTTAAATGCTTTGTTTTCTCTTAAATGTAGCAGGATAGTTGTCAAAATTTTAATCCGTTTTGTAAAATGTAGATTTAATAATGTCTAATTCAGACTTTCACACGACCCTCAACTATACACGCTATATCATACTGTTGACACACTTGATCACACACATGTTGAAAAAGTAAATAATCACCAATATGCAAGCTGAGCATTGATTGTATATATGTGTGGAGATGATAATCTGGACCAACTGATGAGTGCTGGTTTAACACGAAATAGGTATATTGGTGATTATTTATCTTTTCAACATGTGAGTGATCAAGTGTGTCAGCAGTATGAGATAGCGTGTATAGTTGAGGGTCGTGTGAAAGTCTGAGATCAACCCCCCTACATATTTGAGTGCAGGTATGAAAAAGCCCGTACTGAAGAAAAAATTCATATATTAATAATGTCTAATATTTATTTATGTTTGAATGTATTGTTTAGCTAAATGAAGAGATCATTCAAATATAAATTAAATCCACACTTTTTTTTATTAAATTATTATTTTAACAAATTAATTATAAAATTATTAATTATAGATAATAAGTTAGTACTTAAATTGTGGAAGAAAACTTTGTCGTATTATATATATTTATGTAATCATAATTTTCAGACATTGTCTATCCAATACAAAATGAAGGACTTTTCAAGAATAATGGCAGTTGTTCTTTATAAATTAAACCAATAAACTCTTTTAATAACTATTTCATCTATCGTATAAGAAGTTCATTTTAAGTCATTTACAAACTTTTAGAATCCAATATAAAACTCTGGTTGTCGATCTGTTGACATTTCTTATAGCAATATAAAATACAATACAACAATTCGTCAGTTGCTAAAACAGAGAATCTTTAATAAATAAAAACTATTTTCAAGCGCTTTCAACTCCTACGAGTCCTTATCAAGGCAATATAAAAATCATATTTTTCTCCTAAGCGATAAATTCAACGTTTCATTACATTGGCCAGGAACAGCTAATCAGAAAGCTGGTTAATTTTGAATTCATAGTACAAGATGAATTTTATATAAGATATGATTCTTTAATCTTGCGTTTTTTATTCTGTGTTTCTGTTTTAGCAATTGACTAATTGTTATATTGCAATTTATAAGTTGTATTAACAGAATTATTATATTTATTCATAGCAATATAACAGATTCTTTTTGGGTTCATTCTTTAAATGATTTTAATGTATCATTGCTTTAAAGAAGATATCAGAAGTAGAAGTACAACTATAGATTTTGAGTTCTATAATCTGTCTCCCTGTTACCCTAAAGCTAACAGGATAATACCAGTGCTGCTTGGGTGTTCTTTTGCTCATGTATTTATTTTTTGTTAATCCCAATTTACCTATATTCATAAAATTTCTATATTACTCTTATTAAATATTCAAATCACATGTTCATAAATAAATACTGGTAATAGACATTTGTTAACATCTTTTTCTATCACTTAACATGCTTTCTTTTAGAATTAAGTTATCTTTACCAAAAGCTCTCTGTTAAAGTTTATTTCATTTACTTCCATCTAAACTTCTAATTTGTAAGTATTTAATTATTATTATTATTATTGATTATCTGCAGAGCTTATGTGCTGAGTGGACGTTCATTTTTTTACTCTCTACTATTTTAGCTAATTTTATTAATTATTATCTGATTTATTATTTGTATTATCGCCTATTTTTTGTTTTCTAAAGTGATTTGATATATTTAACATGGATAAGTGTGGTATTTGTGATACTTCGTTGCCTAAAAATGGCAATTATATTTCGTGTCATGGTTGTAATTGCAAAATGCATTACACGTGTTCAACGTTATCGGAAAATACATACAGACGTATGTCTATAGGTAAAAGGCAAGCTTGGAGATGTGCTTTTTGTAGAGATTCTTTTTCTACTACTAATACAGAAATAAATCCTTCCCCGACATCGGATAGTTCAGTTTTGCAGCAGATTATGGAGAAATTGCAGTTGTTACCAGTTATTCATAATACATTATCGGAGCTGACGCAAACTGTTTCCAAAATGCAAGCTGATTTTGATATTTTGCATTCAAGGGTTGAAAAGAATAGTCAGGATATTTCTTATCTATCTTCTGCTTATGATGCACATAACAATGATTTATCTTTGTTAAAATCTAAAGTGGAGACATTGGAAAGATTTCAAATGGCTTTTGAAATTGAGCTGCTGGGCATTCCTTATCAAAGTGATGAAGATTTGTTGCAAGTTGTTTCTAAAGTAGCAAATAAACTTAATGTTGAACATTTTTCTAATAGTGATTTAGAACAGGTATTTCGTACAAAAGCTAAGATGAATAAACCGGGACTTGTTATTGCTCGTTTTAACTCTCGAAATATGGCTAGATCTTTTTTGCGTAATAGGAAATCTGTTATTTTAGTGTCAGATATTTTTCCATTGGAAAATAATAATCAACGTATTTACGTTAATGAACGGATTTCCTTGGTTACTCGGCAGCTGTTTTGGAAAGCGAAGCAAAAAATGCGTGACCAAATAAAGGTGTGGCGTTTATCCGAAATGGTTTGGTACATATCAGAAATGACAATAATTCTCCTACTGTTGTTATAAAAAGTGAAGCAGATTTATCCTCCATCTGATTTTCATTATCTAGTATACGATCTCATAACATTCCGGATTATAAAGACTTAAACATTTTTCATTTGAATATTCATAGTATACGAGCTCATTTTGATGAATTCAATGTATTTTTAAATGGACTTAAAATAAATTATGATATTATTATTCTGTCTGAAACCTGGATTTCTAATGAGGAACAATATTTATATATTTTAGACGGTTATAAGAGTTTACTAGCGCCACGTTCGTATTCGCGATCAGGAGGTCTAATGATTTTTATAAAAAATGACTTAAATTATATTTATGAGGTTCTCAGGTTTACAACCGCTGAATCAATATTGGTAACGCTTAATTTTCCAAACAGAGTTCTCTCATTAATTGCAATATATAGATCGTGTACTAGTTCTATCACAACATTTATTTATGAACTTGATAATTTATTATCTAATTTGTGTTCGTCTTCTGTTGTAATGATTGGTGATATAAATATTGATTTATTGAGTGGGGAACATAATTCTACCTGTGGATATTTGGATTTATTATATAGTTGTGGTTTTGATCAATTGATTTTTTCACCTACGCGCATAACGCCAAATTGTAAATCTCTGCTTGATCATATTTTTATTAGACTTGATCAGGATTATAATTTTGAATCTGGTGTATCTGAATTAAATATTACTGATCATTTTGCAATTTTTTTAAAATTGTCTATGATTCGTAATAATTCGATTAGCTGTAGGTATGTTGATAAATTATCACATATTAAATTAAATCGTTTATTATCTATTCAAAACTGGGATTGTATTTTTGATTTGGATAATGTTGATAAAGCTTTTTTAGAATTGCGAAATATTTGTTGTTCTTTGATTGATAAGGCTACTTGTCGTATTAAACTAAATAAAAAAAATAGAAAACGTTCTTTGTGGATTTCAGATCAGTTGATTGAAAAAATTAATTATAGAAATAGGTTAAAAGGTTCTGCCAGTTCAATTGTCTTAAAGCAGATTAATAAAGAAATTAAATGTGATATTAAAATAGCAAAATCGAATTATTATAGGGAATTTCTTTGTAATAAAAATGTTTCTTTAAAGTGGAAAGCAATAAACTCTTTGGTTAAAAAATCTTCTGATCAAATTACTTATGTTAAGAATAATGATGTCATGTTAGAGGTACAAGGTAATGAAAAATACGTGGCTGATCTTTTTAATAATTTCTTTGTATATAAACCACACATAGAACCATCTATTAATGATATGACTTCTACATTTGTTTCTGATACTTTCTTTTGTTCAAATGTTTCCGATGTTCAGTTATCACATCTGATCCACGATTTAAAAAAATGTTCGCTCTTCTGGATTAGATAAATTAACATCCCAAATTGTGAAAGATAATAAATTAGCTTTTATACCTGTATTAGTTTATTTGTTTAACCTTTCTTTATCTTCTGGTGTATTTCCTGAATGTTTGAAAGTAGGGATTATTGCACCCATTTTTAAAAAAGGTGATCCTTTGATTATTAGCAATTATAGACCTATTTCTATAATATCTGTTGTTGCTAAATTATTTGAGATGGCAGTTAAGGATAAGATGATGTCATTTTTGAATGTTCATTTTTTTTTGTGTGTGTATCATTTAGGCTTTGTTGCTGGAAGGAGTACTTTAGATGCTATTTATAACCATGTACATAATGTGACATTATCATTGGATAAGGGTCTCAAGACAGCAGCTGTTTATTTGGATTTATCCAAAGCATTCGACTCTGTTAATTATACAGTTTTGTTACATCGTTTGTGTTCATATGGTTTTAGAGGTCATTTTGCTTCTTGGTTGTTAAGTTACATGAAGGATAGGAGACAGGCTACTAAAATACATGGTATTATTGGAGACTTTGGATTAGTTAATCATGGTGTTCCACAAGGTTCTGTACTTGGCGCTATACTGTTTTTAATTTATATAAATGACATTTTTAATTTATCTTTGAATTCAAAGATTTATGGGTTTGCTGATGATATTGCTTTGTCTTGTGATGCTGTTTCATATAGTATTCTGGAGCAATTGATTAATAAAGATCTAGAATTAATAAGTAACTGGCTTATGATAAATTATTTAACGGTTAATAGTAATAAAACCAGAGGTATTCTGTTCTCTTATAAACACTGCACCCATTCAATTAGTATTAGGATTTGTGATCAGTATAATATTCATTCAAAAAGTATTTGTACATGTTGTAACATTAGTTTTGTTGATAATTATTGCTATTTAGGCATTTATATTGATTCAAGGTTATCTTGGTCTAAGCACATTGTCTACTTATGTTCTCAATTATGTAAAATTAATTATTTATTTTATTATCTGGTTAAATTCATACCTAGATCTACTTTGATAACTATATATTTTGCTTGTTATCAGAGTATATTATGTTACAATATTTCCATTTGGGGTGGCTCTACTAATTACTCACTATCTCAATTACATACTTTGCAAAATTATACAATGCGTATTACTTTTGGTAGACATAGATTGACCTCTGTGCGAGATATATATGTCAATTCTGGTGTGTTATCTGTTTCTAAACTATATAAGTTTAGAATTATCATTGATATATATCGTCGTCATTTTTTACTGTGTCATAAAGTATCAATTATAAATACCCGCTTGGCTAACAAATTTCAATTGGTGGTTCCAGATTTTTCTTTAGAAAGCAGTCGCAGGCAATTTAGTTACAATGGACTCAGGCTCTTTAATTCTTTTGTTACTGACTGTTCAATTGATGTTAATAATTTATCTTTTTATATTTTTAAAAATTATTTAAAATTTTGGTTATTGTCTCATGTGTAATATATTGATTAATTAATGTTTATATATATGTATATATATTTTGTTTAATATGTATGTGTATATATATATATATATATTTGGTTGTATTTATTCTTATATTATTTGTTTTTGGTTTACTTGTTTTAGTATTTATAGTATAGTAATGTATTTTATTATTATTGTTGTTATTTTTGTTGGTGTTTTTGTTTTTGGTTTGTAATTAATAATTTTTTTATCGTGTTTGGAGTATTTCTCCTTTTTATATATATGTGTATTGTTTGATTAATAATAAATAAATAAATAATTATTATTATTATTGCTGTTGCTGCTGCCGCCGCTGCTGCCACCGCTACCGCTACTACTACTACTACTAGCCCAATATAGTATTTATTTTTAATTTCTTTATTTACAATTTATCCAAACTGCTTCAAACACTTTTTATCAAAACTCTTTATTTGTACATATACATATACCTATGTTTCGATTAACCTGCAGTCTTCTTCAGAGCAAGTTTATTTTGATCTTTCTTTTTTTTTTATTTTTAGAAGATCAAAATAAATTTGCTCTGAAGAAGACTGCAGGTTAATCGAAACATAGGTGTATGTATATGTACAAATAAAGAGTTGTGCTAAAAAGTGTTTGAAGCGGTTTGGATAAATTGTATTTATAGGATATTATGGCAAAAATAAAGGTGTGATTTTGGCAATTTCTTTATTTATTTAATAACTCTTACAACATTCTTCAAACTATGAAATATTAACTTTCCTACCTCCAAATAACATTATTTGCAAAATTAAAATGATTTAAACAATCTTCATATATTTTTATTATGTATTCCTGTTTTAAATTTCTGGTCAGATTGACTTAAGGTCAACATGGGTAAGACTATAATATTGGCATCATCAAGAGCTTTGAACAGCCCATCATCAGATTTTCAGTAATATGGATGGTTGAAGAAAGGAGTGGGTTGAAGCCTGTTCATTAAAGTATGTAGATTTGCTATCTTAATATAAACTGAACACTGATTATATATATATATATATATGGGAGATAATGATCTGGTGCAACTGATGAGTGCTGGTTCAGCATGAAATACATATATTGGAAATCATTTATCTCTTTCATATGTATGTGGCCATGTGTATCGGTTATATTGGATAGAGTGGATGACTGTAGGGAGCTTGAAAATCTGGGTTCAAATCCTCTTTAATAAAATACTTTTTATAAAACTACAATTTTATATTAATGGTAATCTTTTTAGATTTTTCAAAGACAGTTTACTTCATTACACTCTAGTGCCATCTATTGTAAACCTATGTAATCAATTGACATGAAATCATCCACTGCTATATACTCACATTGTTGTATTAGTTTCAGACTTTTTCTCTATCAATGAAAACATAGAATTCAAAGCTGAAACTAATATACATATGTATCTAGAAGCCATCTTATATATAAATATAAAATAACCTAAAATTTAAAAAAATCCTATAGTTTGGAACCAAAGCCAAACTGCTTGTATAATTAGATAGATATGACATCAGATAAATTCCAATATAGTTTATGGATCTCACTTTTATGTCAACTGCAGATGGATCTCCTCTTTAGAGTAAATATTATCAAATATATTGTAAATTTGATAATATCTAGGTTATATTATGATATTACAAACCTGTACCCATAACAAAGAAATCACACAATCAAATTTTTTTTGGAATCTGCAAATCCAATGCAGGATAATCTTTTTATAACTTCTCTTAATACTTGGATGTGATATATTGCACTATAATGGCTTTGAAATTAATCTTAATTTTTTGCTTATCTTGAGAAGAGTTTTTTTTCTAGAAAAATTTGCTATTATTTTATTACACATTTTATATATAAGGGATTCGAACTCAGACTTTCACATAATCCTCAACTCTCCATGTCATCTCATATTGCTGATTCACCTGATCACACAAATGTTGAAAAAATAAATAATCACTAATATATGTATTTCATGCTAAACCAGCACTCATCATTTGGTCCAGATTACCATCTCCACACCTATATACAATCAGTGCTCAGCTTTATATTAAGATAGCCAATCTTCATACTTTAATGGACAGGCTTCAAACTACTCCACAACTCTTCAGCCATCCATTTCATTGAAAATCTGGTGATTGAACGTTCAAAGCCCACGTTAGTGCCAAGGTTGTCATCCTACCCATGTTTATGTTAGTTATTCTGACCCCTCATGTACAGGAGAATAATCCATTTATACATACATATGTGAGGGATGGGCAGACCTTTAATGCACTATGTTTCAGTATGTAACTTAATACACTGTACACATTTTATAGAAAAATTGTAGTTATGGAATTTTTAATGTTATCTTTTTTCACCACTCTTTAAATACCAATATTAAAAGAAACATATATCTTCAGATTATTGTATAGTATATGATTGATTTTGATGTATCTATATTACTACTGAATTCTTTTAATCTTCTAGGTAAGCTTTTCATTTAGAAATTTAATAATTATAGCTTTACCAATTGATTTTTTTTATATTTATTAACATGTTTTATTTATTTTATAATGAATACTATTTATTGAAGCTATTTTTAATTTTTTACAAATTTAACTGCATGTCTCAATTTTTTTACTTAAGAAAGATGACATTTACATGTGTTTATAAGAACTCTTTTGCATTGTCTGGTTTTAAGCCATATCACAAATATATGAATTTGTTAATAATTGTGATATTTTTATTATATTTTACATTCTAACACACACACACACACACACACACATATATATATATATATAATTGTAACAGAATAAAAAAATGATATTGGGAAATGATTAATATAATCTGAATAGAATATAGCCTAATCATTGGTTGCCATTTTGTAATGGAATATTGATTGGAATATGGGACGAGAATATAAAAACTAGTATGTCTCAGAATTGAGACATCATTCATAATAATATAAATCTAGGCTAAATATGGAGTGCCATTTTATAATGCCCTAAAGTTGATGTGGCATTTTGTAACAATCACCACCTGTATATGACCAACATTGGCCAGCATTGGATAGCCATTTTGTAAACAATAATAATGGATTTTCTACCCCACTATCTCTCTACATTGGTTTGGTCAATATTTGTCACAAAACAAAAGAAATTGCCCTATAGGTTTTTTATACAACAATCCATTACTGACACAAAATGGAAATAAAGGCCAATGAAGAAATGTCCTTATGGTTTAAATATTATTTATAACAGCAAAACATGCATCGATAAATAGTAACCATATAAAATCATCCAGCTCAATCATTGATTACACTAGGCAATAACAATATTTCTAATACATAATTATTTAGATTGTTCACTACACTAAAATAAAATACTGAGGACAATCTCTATCACAAACCTAATTTGTTCAAATAGCATTTAAAACAAAAATTAAAATAAAAATGATAATTCCCTCAGATATTACCAAATCTCTTCCCCATCTCAAAATAAACTACAATAAGCAGTGAAATCACATATCATTGTCTTAAACAGTGATATATGTCTAAGATACCTATTTATTTATAATTGAGTGAAACCAAATTCAAAGCCATAAATAGCTATGTTCCGATACACTTTACCAATCAAATATTACACATAGTAATGCAAATTTATGATAAAATTTAATGTTACTCCTAACTAAACAAACTAGTTTACAAATGGTTATGATAACATTTAGAGAATGTTTTATAAATCTATTATATCTATAATGTTTAAATAAAATAAACCCTTTAATCACCTTCGTATTAAGTTTAATAAAATGTTACATAATATTAATAATTTACCTATACTCTACATTAATATGCAATTATTGCTTAAATTATATATACAATATATAGGATATATGAGCACAGATGTTCACACGACCCACCACTCTCCACTCTATCTCATAACACTGATACCCTTGAACACATAAAATGATAAAAAAAATTAAGTCAGATGTCACATGACCTAATTTTAATAAAGCCCGTATTTACAAATGTTATAGAGCCTGCAAAACAAGTTCTTAACAAGCTTTCAGAATATCCTTAACCCCAGACTGGTTTCTGCATCTAGCATCGTCAGTGAGGTGCCAGGATATTCATTAGATTAAATATACATTAGATAAAGTGCTGGGCTTGTTCTAGTATTTTTAATCTAATGAATATCCTGGCACCTCACTGATGATGCTAGATGCAGAAACCAGTATGAGGTTGAGGATATTCTGAAAGCTTGTTAAGATCTTGTTTTGCGAGCTCTATATATAACGTGAACACATATATGTCGAAAAGATAAATAATCACCAATATACACATTTCATGCTAAACTAGCAATCATCAGTTGGTCCAGATTATCATCTCTGCACATATATGCAATAAGTGCTTAGATATATATTAAGATAGGCAATCTTCATACTTTAATGGACATAGTAAAATGAGATACTCTACAAGAACATATTATTACTGAACCTATTAGGTAACCTTGCCTTTATAATATCCAATCATATCACTATATCAAGTATAAGGTAGATTTCTATTGGATATTTATCGAATTACAATCACATATTATTCAGCTACTGAAATCTCTAATTAATCAATTATGATTTTATAACAATTAAATTATATAAAATGATTACTGGCAGTTCATTATGTTATATATAATTGTTAATAAAATTTATGATCCACCTCAAAGATGTTTAGAAGTAATTAAGATAGATCATTCTGACTAATGACAATGAAATCTATTAAGATTTTATTAACTGGACAAGATACGCAAATTCTTAATAATTAACCATGAACTAATGAAATTATTTATATACACTATATTAACTTAGATAAACAAACAAATATTTCAGTGTAATGACAATATAAAATTTATATCTAATTAAACTTAGCAATCATTTATTAAAAGGTATGTGTATATGACCATCCTTCATTTACCTATATTGGTTTGATCTTAGATCAAGATTTAAATATCAAAATTACCTTAAACACAAAAAAATTAGGCATATTTATTGGGTTTTAATCAGCTTTAGATTTATCGATTTACAATAATCTTAATAATGATGCTAATGAAAATAAAAAAAAACCCGATAAAAATAAAATGATGTATGCAATTGACTAAAATCATAGCCAGTTAAAAATACAAATACTATTTGTATTTAATATATAATTAATTGATAGTCTATTCCTGTATAAAAATCAATAATGAATAATAATAAAACATATACTATATATAAACTGAAGGAGAGGTTCCAAATATCTTACTTATACTTTAAATAGAATATACAATGATAAAAAAATGTTATCAATAAAAAATTGATTTTAATTTATTCACTAATACAATTTCTAAATAATTATACCAACATAAAAATCTATTGTATTTAAACCCTTCTATATGAATATCCCCAAGTTAAATTTTAAATAAAAAAGAAAATTAATATTCGAAAACTTCGGGTCATAAATTAATCTATATCATCGATAAGAATTTAAATAATAATAATAATAATAAAAAAAATCTCTGATTTTTATTGTGTGAATCATGTAATAACTTATATATACTATTTGATTCTATATTTTAAAATAACAATATGAATAAAATATACATTTTTTTAATGAAAAATCTCCACACAAATATCACATCACATAAGTGAAATGTCTCATTCTTCATTTTACCCACATGTCCATTGTCATTCCTGGAATCCCCATTTCTGATTACAATGCTTAAAAATAATTATTCTTGAATTAGATAAGACAAGCATGAATAACAACAATTAGGATTTGAATTCAATCACTTTTGTTTTTAAATTCCAATATTTTTCTTTCAAGTATATAAATACACCAACCTTTTTTTAAAGAAGAGATAATTGGTCGATGTAAAATCTGCACATCACTGGCTTTATTTTTTTATTGGTAATAATATGTGAAGAGAATTCTTTCATTGACAAAATTCAGCCACATCTGAATAAGTAATAAATGCTAGCATTTTTTCAAATTAATAAAGTGAAATTTTAATTGATTAATATCACATAGAAGTTGAATTAACCAATCTTGTGAAATTCATTGATCAAAAATATGACATCCATATGTACATCATGAGATTTGTATTCATCACAAATACATAGATGAAATTCTAGATTTTAACAATGGAATATTTTATATCTTATTTGCAGACAAAGTCATGTTTTTTTATAATACATTTTGCTGCTTTCTTTGGAATTTCATCAATGAACTGCCCCAATTTAATGAAGAGATAGCAAAATTTTTTATTCTTCCATGGTCTTAGAAATTAATCATTTTTAAAAGAAAATTTGATAAATTTCTAAAGACAAATGTAAAAACGTCCATAAAATTATAAGAACTCGAGTTGCAGCTTTTCAGTTCTATTTATAACATATCTCTGCTGATGTTCATGTTACCAAGACAACTGTTCAATTGAACTCAATGAACACTCAATCCAGTCTAATAAAATTTACCCCCAATTAATAAATAAAATGAAGACTTTAAAATATTGGATACAGTAAAAATAAAATCCTGTTTTACAATTTCAATATTATTTTTCATTTTTAACCAATACCTTTTAATGAATATATTTATATATATTTTTAATCATAAATTACAATAAACTAATTAATAAACAAACATATATGAAACATGAAACATTTAATTTTGTAATAAGTAAGTTGTTGGTGAGTGTAATAACAATATGGACAAATAATAATTAATGATTTTAATCAAGTGGTTCATTTTATGATTCACTTAATTATTTTCCAGAATCTATTTATTTATTCACTTATTTATATTTCCCCCTAAAGTTGATCACAACCAATTTTTAATTTGATGTTGATATTAATAATAAATAAGAATGTTATTTAAAGTATTAGGTGGCCATGGTTATATAGTTAACATTTATAATTCAACACCTCCATTATCCATAAACAAATCAAATAAAATTAAACAAGATCAATAAACTTTCCTTTTTTAATGCTGTGATATACATCTCTAATCTGAGCAGATACAATATATATATATCGAAAATGTTATATATACCTATGTATTCATAATATAGAAAAAATATCCAAGTTTGATAAATCAAGTGTTCAATCTATCAGTTTAGTTCTTAAAAATCACATGACCTTTCAAGCACCAGATTATACAATTATTATATAATTCTTTTAGAGTATTATGCATAATTTTTTGCATATCTTTTTAAGTAAATATATGTTGAATATTTTTTTTTATAAATTATTTTCCGTATGGAGTGTTGAATTCTTGATTGTGATTAAATAAACAAATATTTATTATTATGAAAGATTGGATTATCAATTAGATTTTTATATAAAAAACAATAAACATCTAATCATGTTCAGTGGTGACTCTAGTTTTTGGTTCTAGCGAAAACTGTTCATGGAATAGTAGTTTTTATGCTCTGTACACAAATGTTTTTAGATTCTTTCAAATTTTCTAAATAAAGCATAAAATGTAATGAATAAGATTTTTGAACCGTGATTTACTCTTGGTTGTCTAAATGATTCAGTCAAATTTAGAGCTAACTTTTTGCATTTTATAATAGAAATGTTTTATGTAAGCAGCCACATGCTGACACAGATATATTATTAATCAATGTCTATCGGCAAGATAGGCTTGATTATTGCGAATTTTAAAGCACATTGAATATAGGTTAGTGCCTGTTCAGACTATTTATATAAGCTTTCTGTGCACTCTATAAATTAATTACTACTCTTCAATAGTTTATAGAATTTCCAACATTAAGATCATACTATTAACTCGCTGTAAATCACAAAATTTTGCGTAAGTTAATTTGTAAAGGAAATAGTGGATTTAAACAGTGAAGAAAACAACTACTTCACGTTTCTGAGTCAAGATGCTTCAGATTTGTCTATATAAATGGAAATTTAGGTTAAAGATGATGGCTTCTCTTATCTTTATAAAAGTAGCTATCTTGTGTCATGAATTGGAAGATCCCTCTATCGGCAAAATATGCTTGATTATTGTGAATTTTAAAATGCCTGTTCAGACTATTTACATAAACTTTCTGTATGCTCTATAAATTAATTACTACTCTTCAATAATTAATACAGTAAAAAATATTTTAAAAACAAATATATACTATAATTTAATAGAAGTACTTTCAACTATCTAAGTAGTCATTATCAACTAGATTCAAATTGTATTACAAAGAATCTAGTTGATAATGATTACTTAGATAGTTGAAAGTACTTCTATTAAATTATAGTATATATTTGTTTTTAAAATATTTTTTACTGTATTAATTATTGAAGAGTATTAATTAATTTATAAAGCACATAGAGAGTATTGATTTGAATAATTATTTATATATATACTAATTAATAATAGTAATATAATATATGATAACATAGGAGCAGATCGATTATAATGTCATCGATAGTAAATTTGAATTATCAGTGATTATTAAATAACACTGGAGTAGAGATGGCTTTTACTTTATCATATATTACATAAATTAAAGAATTTATTTTTATATTGGACTATTTCCATAATCTAATTTGAGTATTGAATGTCTTTAAAAAAAATTAATTTTATAAAAATATTCCAAAGACATTCAACTGTTAGATTTGATTTGCTATTACTAACAATTGAATGTATTTGGAATATTTAAATAAAGTTAAATTTTTCTAAGGACATTCAATACTCATATTAGATAATGGAAATACTCCACCATATGAATACAACTAAAACATCATCATCACAAACCCTCAGGAAAACATTAAGAATTTAGTGATTTGTTGTTATTATTAGCATTCTTAGTCAAGAAGAAAAGATGTGGTAGAATATAGTTACTGATCTGGAACCATATGTATATATCTATTCAGCAAGTTGTTTTGATTCAAAAGCTTAAGTCAATAAAAAATAAAAAATAGAGTCATATATCACATGATTCCACTTCTTTTTTAAGCTTGCAGGAAATAAACAAAGAGCTTTGCTAATTGCTCAACAAGATTTGAGATAAATGCTTAGCAAGAGAAAGCATTTAAAATATCTCTATCTGAAAACCACCCCCATCCTTTGACCAATGGTTTCATGCATTTGGCACTTCTCAGAGAGGCGCTAGAGGTCAGGGAATGAGAGTGGTTTTCAGATAGAGATATTTTAAATGCTTTCTCTTGCTAAGCATTTATCTCAAAGCTTGTTGAGAAATTAGTAAAGCTCTTTGTTTAAAAGCTTAAGTGTTTTGAATTTTAGGCTTTTATATTACATAGTAAACAGAGTTGTGATTTCTAGTTATATAATTGCTTACTTCTGACATTGAATCTCAAGTCTCACTAAGAAAGGCAAAAGACAGAATATATTACCACCTAGAAATCATTAATTACCCAATGTTACTATAGATGACACTTGAGTAGAGGGCTGTTTTTGTTTCATATTACATATTAATTAGAACAAAGAATGTCCTTCATAAATAATGCAGTACTAATATGTAATAATATGTTCAACTACTTCTGTTATCTATTAGTAAATGTTGAATGTAATGTATAGAAAATTTTAAACTTTATTTAAACTTTTCAAATACAAACAACTTGTTAGTAGTAATACACAATTGCAAGGAAATCAAGTCATATATGATATGGCTTAATTTAATAAGCTTATATTACAAATGTTATATAATGAGTGTGCCAATATCTCTTAACAAGCTTTTCTGAAGATCACTATTCCCAGACCGGTTTCATTCTTTTGGAATTTCTCAGTGAGGCACTAGGATATTCAAGCATTAGATTTAAAATACCAGATCAAGCCCAGCACTTTATCTAATGTTTAACTATTAAGTAGAAAATCTGAAATTTTCAGACATCCATATGTTCTTACATCCAGATATCTAACTTAAATAGCCATATGGGACTGAACAAAGTTCAGATGCACCATATATTAATAGCTTTAGCAATATGAGGTCCTATAGATGTCTGAAAATTTCAGATTTTCTGCTTAATAGTTAAACATTAGATGAAGTGCTGGGCTTGACCTGGTATTTTAAATCTAATGCTTGAATACCCTAGCGCCTCACTGAGGAATGCCAAAAACATGAAACCAGTCTGAGGATAGGGATATTTGGCATTCTCATTAAATAACATTATTAACACATAAATAAACAAGACAGGTTAGTAATTACATGAGGTTTTGAGTACTATTATTCTCCACTCATCAGGTGTTGCTAGCCTGACCAGTGTCAGTATTAGCATAGGAGTTGAATTCTTATGCCAATATTGTCATTGGTCAAGTCAGAAACACCTGAAGAAGTGTGAAGAATAATACTACTTAAAACGTGTAATTACTAACCTTTGTTATCTATTTATGTGTTATTACTAACAAGTTAATTATATATTTGAAAAGTTTAAATAAAGTTTGAAATTTTCTATACATTCAATATTTACTGAAAGGTGATACCATCATCACAAACCTTTAGGCAAAAAGAGTATTATAATATCTAATATAATTTATTTATATTTCAATAAATATGTAAACAAATGGTCAAATAACACAAAAATAATAATGTGAAAATCTTATTTTATTTGTAATTCAAAATACGATTGAGCAGTAAATTTCATTTCAAGCTTAATAAGTTGCATCCTAATGTGAAATACAGTGATATATCTTTTCATCACAATTTCCAATGTTTAAATTATTTCAAACGAAATAAGTTATTCTATCCAATAATTAGAAAACGTAAAGCAAATTGAACAAATATCTACTGTTAATTTGAAAAAAAGATTTAAAAATGTAAATAAAACTTCATTTATCGGGTTTACCTTGAAAATATTTTATTATACATGCATTAAAGATAACAAACAAAGTATCATATAACAATTGTTAATGTTTTCTGAAGAGTTACTTATATCAAATGTCTAAAGTGACAGTTCATCGATTTTTAAAGGAAAGAGGGATAAGTTACTAAGTAATGTTCTATATATTTGTAAAATCTTTTGATTTGTTTTATTAAACAAAATTATTATGTATATTCATTTAAAATAATTAAAAAAAATATTTTTGTATATAAATGAACAATTGTGAAATACTAAAATAGAATTATAATTTTTATTTGGTCTGTGAAAGTGTTAGGGTTAACTTATGAAGACCTGTTGAAAATAGGATTAATTAAAATTCCCTACACATTAAAAATTGGATTTCTTATATGTATACATAATTTATAGTTATATAATGATTAAATAATTTGTAATCCTAAAAAATAAACAACTTTATTGCTTTTTATTTCTCTTTAACAGTTCAATTGATTATTAATCTTCCGTAGGGTTATTAATGACGAAGTATTACTTTAAGGTTTTTATAACTTCGAATTTTGAAAACCAGATATTAAATCCTGTAAATACATTTTTATCACATTAGAAATTATCTACTAAGTAAAATTCTATTTTGAAAGAGGGTGGCATGTTTGGTAAGGTAATTTAAACATAAGTTGTTCTAATTTTATACGTTTTAATTCACCATCGAGGGTATATCAATATCAGAAATGGAGATTCTTTATAAATTTATTGTTCAGCAGAGCAGAATGTGATTGTATCTCGGGAGACTCATCATGCTTTTCATAATACACATTTTAAAAAAATTCCTGGATTATAATATTTATTGATAGAATGCATTGTAAATATGGTATAACTGTTTTTGTTTTAAACCAGCGTTATAATGCAAACAGCTTCCATTGAAGATAGATTGAATGATATTGCAATAATAATTCAAGTAGATTATTTATACATATATATTATAAACCAGCAAATAGTAATCTATGACTGATCAAAAGCCAACATGTTGGGTGAGCCAAAAACCAATATGTAATCTGAGAACCGACTGACCAAAGGGTGGGAGGAATACAAAAGATATTCACCACACTGTTCACCAAAAACTAACTATGTAATCTAACAATGACTGACCAAAAGGTGGTAGGACACAAAAAAGCCTTATAATCAGGCCTACCATATTGGTTGCCAAAAACCAATTACGTCACCTAAAGGATTGACAATAAGATTTCAGGCTAAGTATGTGATCCATGGGTACATTCAACACCATATGGCATGGATTTTAAAATACCACTCTAAAGTATGAGTTCTCTTGTAGATAATATCATGGCTAAATATATTTATTAAAATACAAGGTTTTTTTTATATAATTCAAAATATTTTATTTTAATTCTTAAAATATCTTTATCTGGAATATCGATTCTTTTCAATCTTAAAATATCACATCTTATGTTTTAAAATATTTAAATCTCAAATATGAATTGTTGTTTTTTACAAATTTTAAATATCTAAATTTCAGGTTTTAAAAACATTTATCTTAAATATAGATTCTTTTCAATCTTAAAATATCTTGATCTCAGGATTCAAATTCAGAATAAAATGCACCTGGAATAAAATATTAATGATAATACTCTAACTTCTTAGCAAAATATGATGATTATTATTATTAAACTAAGTGTAAAACATTTGACATTTCTTTTAGTTTATTTTGGAATCTTAATATTTTAGATTAGAAATGAAATTACAGAAGAATAGGTTATTCAAATGCTAAAATAATGCATAATTAATAACTTGAAAACATCTATAAATACTTTATGATCATTTAAAATATAATTATTTCACTTCTACTGACCATAAAACACAGAAAGCTTCTATTTTCTGATGCAAATTTGAATATAACATTATCTTTTAAGAATGTAGGCAAAATAATTAAATAATAATTAAGCAAAACGAATATATGACATCAAAATGTACTCTTAAAAATAATTATTAATACAAATATTATTAAAGTAGATTTCTGATAAATATACTTATGCAATGATGCTATAATGGAATGAAACAAAATGTATTTAATTAATAATAAAATTTTTATTTACAATATAATAATCCATATAATAAAATATTTATTTACAATAATTATGATTATTTCTTTTAATTTTCTATTTATAATTTACAGATATTATTAACTTAAAGAAATTTGTATAATTATAATCTTATATAATAAAATTTTTTTAATGCCTTAAAGCATATATCTAACTCAAAGGGTTAAATATATGGTTACAATTGTAGCAAATCTTACATATTAAGCCTGCATTCTGCCCGTCCCTCTTCTATGTATTTAAAAGATACTCTCCTAGACATGAGAGGTCAGAGTAACTTCATGTCAACATGGGCATGACAACAATATTAGCATCAGCATGGGATTTGGGAATTCTATCATCAGATTTTCAATGATATGGATGGCTGAAGAATTGGAGGTTGGAGTAGGTTGAAGCCTTTCCATTAAAGTGTAAGGATTTGCTATCTTAATATAGACTGAACACTGATTATACATATGTATGGGAGATGGTAATCTGGACCAACTGATGAGTGCTGGTTTAGCACGAAATACGAATATTGATGATTATTTATCTTTTTTGTATGTATGTGTGTCAGTAGTATGAGATAGTGTGAATGATGAAGGGCTTGAAAGTCTGAGTTCAAATCCTGTATATTTATAGTTATTAGTTTATTAATTTGAAGGTGAACGCTAAGAATAGTAACAATTAAATTACACTTTCCTTAATATGAATAACTACGAACAACTTTTCCACATTTATAATACATTTGAAATTAAATGTTTTCTTTTGTATTATTTTTCCTTTTTTAAATTAATACCTTTCACATTTTAATTATAATGCGTATAATTATCAATTTCATCCGTAATATGTTAAAAAAAAAATTGTTATCTCAAAGTTTTCAATTAGTAAAAAGTTCTTTTCCTATATTTATGAAATTATTCAAATTAACATTAAAAATGACGTCAAAAGAGAATAAATCATTTTTAGATTTTATTAAAATTATCACTCTCATTATGAGAAAAGTTAGTTCTTTTCATTTTAAACAAGATTGACATCAGTTTCAGAATTAATTAAGAAATGGTTTTTAATTTTTTTTTTAATTTCTTCAATATAAAAAAAATATTTCTAAAAACTTATCAACGGTAGGTTGAAACATAACTTCATTAAAGGTTAAAGGATAATAAGAAAAATTTAGAAAATTCGTTTGAAAGTTGTTGTTTTTTTAATATGGAAAAATAGGCCTTCTTCTCTCTGAGCATGTAGTTTCTGCACATTTTATAACAATTAAAGAATAGATATTGTTGACTTTCATTTAGCATCTTTGCTCACCTTTAAAATTGTCCTGATCAGGTTAAGTATAAAAATTCAATACCTTTAGCTTTTTATCTAAACATTACTGTTTAACAAAATAAAAATTTATAAAGAAGTAACATAATAAGTTTGAAAAATTTAAAATAAACCTTCCAATGCCCTGTAATGCTTCTTTAGATGTTGTTTTACAAAGTCGAAGAACATTTTTGAAGTGCGTGTTAGATATTTATAGGTTCAATATTTTGATGGACAGTTGGTTAGCCACACTTTTGTTTTATGACACCTAGTATTAATTCTGTACACCACAATCAGGAAATAGGAAATAAAATTATCTAATGGTAATCTATTTCAAATTCCACATGACAATAAGTGGAAATTTCCAACAATATTCAAATAATTTGTTTGACTTATTTAAAATCAATAAACAATAAGATAATTCTTTTATATTACTTTTAAAAACTATAAATTTTTACTATCACAAGCTCATGTATTCACCTATTTTAAATATTTTTAACTAATAACCTGATTATAAAATACTATTAGATAAATAAATGGATTTAAATTAAATTTAATTTCAAGAAGTAGCATTCTAAAATTGATATGTACACATTCCGAATAACCCTCACCAGAAATTACTATTTTTAATAATAATTAGCATTAAGCTAATGCACATGCGCTTTGTAGATCTTAACAATAAATGAATACTCTCAATTTTCAAATCCAAGATAAAGTCTTTGTGAAAGAATAGAATGAATCCGCCTATTCTTTCAACCCAAATGCTTAAGTATGGGCAAATCTTAAGCGTTTGAGTTGAAAGAATAGGTGGATTTATTCTATTCTTTCGCAAAGACTTTATCTTGGATTTGAAAATTGAGAGTATATTCATTTATTGTTAAGATCTACAAAGCACATATCCATTAGCTTAATGCTAATTATTATTACAATTTAAAACAATGCGCTATATAAAATAAATATCTTATTGATCTATTTTTAAATTTAATTTGCCTAATATCTAATCTAAGATATAATAATTAATTTTCAATATATTCCCCCCCCCCTTTTTTTTTTTTTACTTCTTTAACAAAACTTTAAATATTACCATATCAAAGCAAAGGGTTACACTATATATATATAAAGGATGGGTAGATAATAAATAAATAAATGATAGAGAAAAAATATTTTTCCAATACTGTAGAAAAGTTACCTTTTTTAAATGTTTGAAGTGGACATTTTTTAGGAAATAAATAATGGAAACCTATCTCTCATGCTTATTTTTTTTTATTTCTTATATTTAGCTTATCTTTTTATTATTATATCTATATTAGTATTTTAGTTAATTAATGGAGATTAATATCTTTAAAATCAGGCAAATACCCACATCATTTTAAAATTTGTTTTCTCACATGTTAATTAAATAAATTCAAAACTTATTTCATCACATGACAATATACTAAAAAGGTAAATGGTAAAACTTTAGCAAAGCCACTAGTAATTCTCTTGCTGTATTTACAATATTTTAAAATTTACTTTTCACATGTTAAATATATTTAAATTGACACCTCTAAAAGTTTATCAAATTCAGTAGTATTTTTCTTGCTATATTTACTTTAGCATTGCTAAATATATGAGGGAGTAAGCCAATAAACATCACATGATCTCCATTTCTTATGCTTGCTTATAACTTATTAAAACAGGCAAAGCTCTCCATATAGTATTGCCATTCAGTGCAATCCAAAGATGGGGATTTTATGCACAAGCCTTCTGGCATCCATTGATTACTCTGGCTTGCGCTGAGTGGCAACACTACATGGAGAGTACTAAAAAATAACTGAAATCATTCTCTGGTAGCCACTCCTGTTTAATATATGCTTTTGCTGCTAGATATATTTTGCAGGGGCCTTTCTGTATCGATCTACCAAATGATGTTATCATGTGACATCATGGTGCCACAGTGCATTTTTGCATATTTGTCAATTTTTGTAATGGCTGAAAAATGGGAACAATATGAAATTCTGTTTTCTTTTAGGGAAAACAGCAGGGATAGGAGTTGTATTGCTTGAAATAGTTTATAGGAAATTTACTCTGTGAAAAACACAAGTTTGAATGGTTTAATGGAAGTGTCAAATTCACCATGTCTCAAAAACATTGGGTGAGTGAAGAGCAATTTCAAGATGAGGCTGATTTTTTTTTGGATGTAAACAGCATTTATTGTTCATGCAGAATTCATTTGTAATGATCAGGCATTTAAAACCTATGCATTCTGAAACTCTTGCATGATGATGTAAAACACAGTGCAATTTCCACCATGACAATGTGTTAGTGCACAAAATCTTTAGTATGAACCAATTTTTAAGTAAATTTAGCATGAGACAGTTTATCCATCAGCCATATTGGCTTCATATTGCTGCACACAATTTATTTTTATTCTCTTGAATAAAAAAATGTCTCCATTTTTTTGAGGACTTAGGAATGATGGAAAAATGATAGAGACATTAATCTCTGTGCAAGAGTTTTTGGACTACTTTGAAAATGAAGAACACCTTTAGACCAGGCATTACCTTAAATGGACAATACTTTGGAAAGAATTCAATTCATAACACCTAAAAATAAATACACAATCTTTTATTACAAAATTTTGGTTATTTTTAGTTACCTCCTTGTATATTTTGTCTAAAATTCTAAAAGTTTATAAAATTCATTAGTAACTGATTTACATAAATTATCATTATTCAAATGAGAAATTAAATACATAGTACAAATGCAATTTAATTAATTTAAATATATGCATAAAAACAGATTTACCAAAAACTACCTTTTCTTTAAAAAAATTTCCAATTCTGTAATCTTTTAATTAGTAGTACATTTTTTAGTTTTTTATAACGTCATTTGAAGACAGTTACGATATAGATTTTCCATGCATTTTTATATTGGAAATTTAATTTTTTTTTTAAAACAAAAATTTATATGCTAATAAAATTCTATACAAAAAGGGAAGAAAATCAAACTAGTTTCTTTAAGATTGGTGCAATATTTGTTGAGTTATAAAGTCACACAAACAAACTTTCACATATAAATAAGGCAAAACTCTCCATACAGTAGTACCACCCTGTGCCAACCAGAATAATCAATGGATGCCAGAAGGCTTGTGCATAAAATCCCTATCCAATGCCTATTCATCCAATATCCCCAGACTAGTTTCTGACTTGTGGCCTTCATCAGTGAGGAGCTTTGGATCTGAGAGTACTGCATCTATATGAGACATCAGTATGCAGTACTGGTGTATCTATTAATCATGACCATAACTTGCAATCCAGTTCAGATTGAATAAATTTGGATTTTTTTCATGATCCAAACATCGAGGAAGAAGCCAGTTTATAGCCATAGCTAACACTGCAGAATAGATATCTAGCTCGTTTTAGCTAAGGAATAAAACAAATACGAGAGACCATTAAAACTCCCTCAATCTAGGATTTTCAAAATTGGATAAGTTATGCTTGTATCTTTACTATTTTGTTACAGAAATATTGGAGAGATTTTTGCACTGTAGAAGGATATCTAATGGATGCTGTACACATAACCCCTATTTAACTAAAAATAAAGATTCCCTTTAAATATTGTAAATACAAAATTAAAACATAAAAACCCAGAACTAGAGTCTTTATTTTTGGGCAAACATTTTTCCAAGTCAAGCGTTGGTGGCCGAGTGGTTAGCACAGCCGCCTTGCAAGCAATTGTCCCGGGGTTCGCTTCCCGGCCAACCCTTTAACACATAAAAAAACATTTTACCAATGGAATTGCTGATTCAACATCACAACCGTCAAATCAGAAGCTAATGGATTATATATACACAGGACAGATATTTATTTTAGTGTTTTGTATTAATGTTATATATTAATTTTTGTTAATGTTTTAAATCTTTTTCATTATCAGAAATGTAAGAGTAACATTATTTGCTAAATTTTGGCAAGCAAATTAAAATAAAAAAAGTCCCATTCCATTTATTTTCATCATTATCGTCCTATCTTATGATACTATATATATATATTAATTAAAGTGCATAAAGATAAACTAAAAATTATAATAAATTAACTATACGTACTAAAATTAAATGTTTTAGCCAGATAGTTTGTTTATAATTTTATATCCTCTCCCCACACATAAAATTTCTTATCTGTACATAGTAAAAAAAATAAAAGCATAAATACTTTACTATAACATGTATTTCGACTCAATCTAATCTTCAAGTGTTCCTTGAGATAAAAGAACTCCAAACATTTATATAGACATGGTAATCAAAATTAAAAATGTTAGATTATTTAAATTTCAAAAGATTTATTATTTTTTTTTTTTTATAAGTGTCATAGCATCGGCCGGGACGCGAACCCGCAACCCGGGCAACTGCTTGCAAGTGCAAGGCAGTCGCGCTGACCTCTCGACCACCAATGCTAGATAAAGATTTATTTTTTGCAAGAGTTTTATTAAGTTTTTCTCTTTTGAAATTTAAGTTCGATCACATTTCCAAGTTTTAATATTTGTTACCATGTCTTTATGAATGTTTGGGAATAATTTTTTATCTCTAGGATTACTTGAAAAATATTTAAAAGTCAAAACATGTTTAGGTAAGATGTTTGACTGCTTTATTTTTGAATATGTACAGGTGACTGAACATTACATTAGGAGAGGGATTTCATTTATAAATCAAGTATTCGATCAGCGTGTTTAATGTTAGTGTAAGTAATTTTAAATATATATATATATTATGCTTCGTTTGTGCATGTAGTTACTTGCTATTAGTATAATAGCAATTATACACTTGAATAAATCTAAAACTATTTTTATATCTTTGTTTTAACTCTTTCTCTTCCTCACACACATATAAATGGATAAAACAGAGGCAAAACTCTCCATGGCACCACTCAATGTAAGCCTGAATAACAATGAATGCAAAAAGATTTGTGCATAAAATACCTATCTAGTACCTATTCATCATATATTCCCATATTAGTTTCTTGCATCCATTATTACTCTGGCTTGCACTTTGAAGCACTATGTATGGAGAATTGTGCTTCTGTTTTAATACCTAGTGTAAGCATAGAAAATGGTGATCACATGATGTTTAATGGTATAAATGGATAGAGAATTCGATACTTTGGTATTAGAACTGCAACACAGAGCATGTATTAGACCTACTGCACCTGTTCATGTTTGTCATCTTGGAATCTGACCAAAATAATGTGTACACAGATCTTGTACATGGTATTTTGGAAACATTTACAAAGTTATTGTAGGAGAATGATATAAATGTGAAAAGGGTGCAGTAGGTCTAATATATGCTCTGTTTTTGGGTCTAAAAATAACTAAAAGTAAAAACGTAGTAATGTGATTTATGATATTAATGAAATGACAACATTATATAAAAAATTGTTAGTTTAAATATGCACTAAACAAATAGTAAATGAATTGAGTTTTTAAATAACAAGACATTCAAATATGTATGATTTGGACACTAATAACTTTTAAGAACAACATTTAAAATCAAAAACAAAAATATGATTTGCGTTCTTAATAAAATGATGGCATACACAAGAAAAATTGTTAGTTTAAATATGCACTAAAAAAACAGTAAATGATTTGGGTTTTTAAATAATATTTATAAAAATACATTAAGTATACTTATATGGTACTTACCATGTAATATATAACAGGAATTGTAACCTTGAAACAAAACATTTCACGTTATATTATCACAAAAAATAGAGTTCTCTACTAAAATTTTTTCCTCCAAAAATGTAGCATGTGATTGCAGAGTACACTGGGATTTTCAACAGAAATGCTAATAAATGTACTTTTTTTATAAACAAATTAAACCCCCCCCCCCAAAAAAAAAAGAAACAAAAAATGAAAACATACAGCTGTATATGAATTGGAATAGCAGTTGTCAAAAAGAATTATGGACAATAAATGAAAATGTTGAAGTATTAAAAAAAAGATTGCATTGATAAAGAAAAACACATTTTGTCAAGTATACTCGCAGGGATTATTTCCTTTCAATATGACATCATTATGACATTACACATTTATTATGGGTGTAAAAAGGCCTACCTATCTCTCTTACATTGCAGCTCTAATGCCAAAGTACTGAGAATTCTTCATCTATTGTTTTTAAGGGTCAGAAAAAACAAATGATAGCTGCATAAAATGGATAGATCATAACTCTATGAAAACTTATGAATGAAATGCCATTTAATCATTATTCATAAATACAGTTTACATAAATAGTAAAAGCCTAAAGCTAAACTAGTCAATAAAATAATCAAACTTATTCCTAATTCACAACTAACCCAGACTAACCAAAGAAAATAAACTCTGGACCACAACCAATGGTTTCACTGCTACAAGCAGACTTGCAGTGAAACCATTGGTTGTGTTTTAGAGTTTATTTTCTTTGGCTAGTCTGGGTTAGTTGTGAATTTGAAGTAAGTTTGATTAGTTTATATAAAATATAACTTAATTATTAACTTTAAATACAAATCAGATGTTATAATTCAAAATATTCTATCCTAAGTGTTTGAAAAATGTGTTCATATTGTATCTTTTCATAAGTAACTACAAATTAAAAGTCACGTGTTGGTGGTCGAGTGGTCAGCACAGTTGCCTTATAAGCAGTTGTTCTGGGTTTATGGTTCGCTTCCCAGCCGATGCTTTTACACATGAAAAAAACAAACAAACAAAAAAACAACAGCTACAAATTAAAAGTAAGATGCTACTTATAGTGTATAGACTGAGGTTTAAAAAACGTAAATTGAATTTTTGTCATCACAATATGATGAAACAATATACTCTCTTCTAAATACTTTATTCCTCTTAGTTCAAAAATGTATTGACGGAGAATAAAACAGATGGAAATTTTCTTATTGTGATAGAAGTCAAATTGGGGATATTAAAATTAAGTATTTAATAGAAAGTTATGAGGTTATTAAAGTTGTCAAAAGGAATTCAAAATTTTAAAAGCAATTAGCTTTTCTCTTTGTTTTAAAAAAAAAAGTTGTTGTTTGTCTAAGAAAATATAATTAAAGATTAATTAATTAAAAAAATATATAATTTTGGAGATAGACAGTTTTTTTTTTCATGTGTCATAGCATCAGCCAGGAAGTGAACCCGTTAAACCAGGACAACTGCTTGTAAGGCAGCTGTGCTGACCACTCGATCACCAATGCTTGACTAGGCAGCTTTAGACTAAGAAAAGCATATTTTTTGAAAAAGCAATAATGATTAGTTATAAATTGGCTAAGATAATTAATTTAGATCAGATCATAAACCCAGGGACTTATACCAGACCACTATATCATAAAATAAATCTTTTTCAAACAAAGTTTAATTAGCTGCAACCCTCCATAGTGAAATTAAATACAGAAAGCTATATATTTGCCACTGGGAAAAGAAGATTATTAATATCATGGGAAAAAACTACAAAATGACTAAATACACTAATAATCCTTGCTTCCCTAGCATGAATGACTAATTCCTCACCTATATGTGTACATCTCCACCTAGTATTGTAACAGTCAAAACACGTGTATCTCGTTAACATATTGTAGAATTCGACCACCACACAGAACAGCAGCACCATCGAGTAGCGAAGCCACCGGTAATACTGAGTTCGAACATAGTTTATCGGTTCCACAATACAATCTACAGAATAATGCCTCTGATGCGACATAAGTAAACACTTCTCTAGGCACGGTGGTCAGGGAGATGCACGAGATTCATGGGTTTTGTTTCCGAGTTGGCCAACAATCAAACGAATATTAATTAACACATATAATCGAGGAAATATATA